>JBBPBP010000001.1:34413186-34459571 GCA_037974735.1 Cicer chorassanicum
CAAAAAAATATTAGTGACAAAATATTTACTAAAAAATGATTAAAAAAAATTAATATATTTTTTAAATGTTTTGTCAAAATTTAGAGTATGTGATTTTATTAAATAAATTTATGTGATAATATATATGTTATTTGTCTTTCATTTAAATAATCATAATTTATTGATGAAGAATACATTAGTCTTCCTTAAAAGAAAAAAGAATGCATTAGTCTTTTTATATAAAAAACATGATAAATTAATTTTTCATGAAAAATACAATAGAAAGAAATATGTACATGGTATAAGTATTTTAATCATTTAAAATAAAGTAATTTTAATAATAAAAAGTAAAATGTCAAATATAATAAAAATATAATATTAAATAACATTACAAAATAATAATCAAAATAAAAATTAAGGGTTTTGTTGGGGTTGTTTTGAGACCAAAACCCGACTAAAATGAGGTTGAGTTGATTTATTACTTAATTTCAAAATAAATTTTCCTAAAAACTCAAAACCAAAAAAATAGATTTTATAATTCTTGTTTTTGTTTTTAAAATAACACATCACCATCATTAGACATAAACATCACTCCAACAACCACTTACTACCATATTTGACCATCGTCACCATTACAGACAACCCACTTATGACCACCGCCATCACCATTGACCACCTCCATCGTCACTGGCCACTGCCAACACCACAATCCACCTATGTTTAACAACCTCCCCCGCCATCTTCAACCACTGCCATCACTTCTGACCACCTACCGCCACCACTATCGACCGTTGTCATAAATATATCATCTTGATACCATTGAATCAATATAAACAAATAAATGTGTTTATTTTCAAAATTTGAGCCCAACAATGATATTATTTACATAAACATAAAGTAAATGGATATCACTAAATATAAACATAAACATAAGCATCTTAATACCATTGAATCAAGGTGTATCTGAGTTGGTGCCCTAACGTATGTGGTTATAAATAAGGTATAAATAAGGCATGGGTCCTTTAAATTCTTTCCTTCTTCTTTTTAATTTCCTCACTCCAAATTTATCCTTATGCGATTAGAGCTCGTTTTTTTACTTTTCCTCGCAGGCGATTTGTCTTCTCATTCATTAGGTTATTATTGTTTTTTTAACCTTTATCCTATGATTTCAAACTTTCCATTTTTTTTTATGTTTTCCAACACCTTTAATTGATATAAAGTCTGGTTTCTTGATTGTACACTTTACCGTGCAGTAGTAAAGATTATTTACTGCAGGAAATATCAGTTAAATGATTTGACTTGCTATATGTTTTTGGTTCGATTCTACTTTCTATCTTTTTATGAAATTCAGATTTTTATTTATTTCAAAATCATGGATTCACAAAAACTATGGTTGTTGGAGGTTGAAATTGATATTTGATAATAGATAATATGCCTTAGTAGATAATCTATTTCTCAAATGACAACTTCATCACTTAGCAAGAGTCATCTTGAAAAAGTTTTCTCAGTAATCAATCTTGCAATTAAAATTTTTCAAACTTGATTAGTAGTGTTACAATCATATTGTTTAGGTATGAGATATAACTCTTCAATGCCATTTTGAATAGCAGAATGAAATCTTTGTATTAAGATAACTGAATGCTTAAAGAGAAGAACAAAAAATGGAAATATATTTTAAATTTGTTCATTTAACAGAGTAATTTTTGTTTTATATTCAAATCTAAATGAGAGATATCATCTTAGATTCGATTACCTAAGAAAATATTCATCATGTGATTAGTGTACAATACAGCTAGAAGCTCAATTGAGAATCAATGATTTGCATCATTTCTTTTTCTTGATACCACTTTGATCATTATTTATCAAACTTCTATTTGTGTTCTTGAAATTCTTCAACAAAAACTGGGCAAAACTTTAGTGCTTCATTAAAGAAGAGTAAGTTAAATGAGAGCTAACATACTAATAATAAAATTTATCTGATGATGAAAAAACGTATTAGTTGTACAAAAAAAAATGTTAGTGCAAAATAATGGAAACAAATATGATGCATTTCAACAATGTTGAGACAAACCAAAGAGGGAGATGTTTATTAAAACTTCAATGTGTACTATGTTGTGTGTTTGATTTTGTGGAAATCTGTCACTTTAATACGGTTGATTAAGAATTATTTGTTTCATAGAATAAAAGGGATTTGGTCATTATGTTGCCATCTCTCCTCATTAGTTTATTTCCTTTTTTGTTTATTCTAGTTTATGAGTAGTTATTGTATTAATTGTATTTCTTTTCTGATGAGGATGTTTGAGTGCCTACCTCCTCTATATATTCCTTCCCTGTAACCCTATTGTTTAATATATGAGAATATAACATTTCTATTTTCTGATTTACTACATGGTATTAGTAGCAAATCGATCCTTCCCATGAACAAATACGGCATGGCTACAGAAATAGAAACCAACATACCCAAGGAGGACAACAATGGATCCTTTTCACCTCAAGTCAATGCCAATCATGGTGTAACATTGGACACCACCAACCATCTACCCATTACAGGACACAAACTGAATGGAAACAGCTACCTTCAATGGTCACAATCAGTTTTGATGTTCATCAGTGGCAAAGGAAAAGATAAATATCTTACTGGTGAAAAAGTTGCCCCAAAAACAGATGATCCAACCTACAAAAACTAGAAGATTGAGAACAACATGGTCATGTCCTGGCTAATAAATTCCATGACAAATGAAATAGGTGAGAATTTCTTGCTGTACACCACAACAAATGAAATTTGGAATGATGCAAAGGAATTTTACTCGAGCAAAGAAAACACATCAGCCATCTCTGAGATTGAGACAACTTTGCAGGCTTTGCGACAAGGAGATCTAACAGTCACACAGTTCTATAACTCTCTCACGCGTCAATGACAACAACTTGACGTGTTTGAATATAGCTGGACCTGTTCGGGTGATTCCAAGAAACAGGGAGATTGCTGAGAAGAAAAGAATTTTCAAGTTCTTGATGGGACTTAACAAGAACTTGGGTGAAATACAAGGAAGGATACTTGGAACTAAGCCTTTATCAAGTATCAGAGAAGTCTTCTATGAAGTATGAAGAGAAGAAAGTAGGAAGAAAGTGATGTTGGGAGAGTCCTCTACAATAGCTGCCATGGAAAATTAGTCAGCACTTGCTGCTTGAGGAGTCCACCATCATTATAGAGATAATCGGTTGAAGAAGAAGAGACCTTGGTGTGATCATTATCAAAGAACTGGCCACACTAAAGACACATGCTGGAAAATACATGGGAAACTTGTTGATTGGAAACCTTTAAAATCTACCATGGACAGCGAAAGTCGAGGCAATCATGTTTCAACTGAAGAAGTAAATCACATAGCTGCTCCTCAATCCACTCAATTTGGTCAAGAGCAAATTGAAGCCCTCCAAAAGATGTTCTATCAGATGTACCAAAGTTGCATCATTAGCTCACAAAGGTAATTTCTTAACTGTTTTTATTGTTGAAACTGGAAATCATAAGCCATGGATAGTTGATTTGAGTGCTTCAGATCACATGACGGGGGATAAATCACTATTTCATCATTACAATCCATGTTATAATGGAATATCTATAAAAATTGTTGATGGTTCATTCTCTAAAGTAGCTGGTACATGTTTGGTCACTCTGTCAAAAGATATATAGTGAAAATCTGTCCTACATGTTCCAAACTTGGATTGCAATTTGTTATCTGTAAGTAAGTTTTCTAATGATCTTAAATGTGTTGCTAAATTCGCCTCAAATTTGTGTGAATTTCGGACTTTGGATTTGAGGAGGACGATTCAAGACTCTACCTTCTTCAAACAAATCATCCTCCTATAAGACAAACTCATAATGTAGATGTGTTGAGTCAACCAACCACCCAACAAAATAAGGATAGTGTTATTATGTTGTTACACTGTCGTCTAGGTCACCTAAGTTTTATGTATCTTCAAAAATTGGTTCATTCATTATGCAAAAATAAAAATCCAAAGTTTTTCCAATGTGAAGTTTGTCAATTTTCTAAACATGTTCGTCATTCTTATTCTATGAAAATATTGAGAGATACGTTGAATAACCCGTGTGTTTCAACTACACAATGGAAGTTCTTTATATAGACTATGAGCCATAAAGGTAGGAATACTTACAGTCAGGAATACTTACAGTCAAGAATACTTACAGACTATCTATTTTATTTACACACCAATATAATATTTTAACACTCCCCATCAAGCTGGAGCATATAAATCAAATGCACCCAGCTTGTTACATATATAATTAATTCTAGGACCTCACAATGACTTCGTAAAAACATCTGCCAATCGATCATTGGAATTGACAAATCTAGTGATGATGTCGCCCGATTCGATCTTTTCTCTAACAAAATGGCAGTCTATCTCAATATGCTTGGTCCCCTCATGAAAAAAAGGATTTGAGGCAATGTGCAATGCAGCTTGATTATCACATATTAGGATCATTGGGCTGACGTCTTCAAATTGAAGTTCTTTCAGTAACTGTTTCAACTAGATGAGTTCACATGTTACTAGTGCCATGGCCCTGTATTCTGCCTCAGTGCTGGACCTTGCAACAACATTTTATTTCTTGCTCTTTCAGGATATTAAATTTCCTCCGACAAGTACACAATACCCATAAGTGGATCGTCTATCAATGGGTGAGCCTGCCCAATCTGCATCTGAGTAACCAACTATCTGAGTATGTCCTCTAAGAATTCGGATTACAACATCCATATGTTCTTGGCAAGGAGAATTTAAGAATTGGCTTACCAAACTAACATCGAAGGAAATGTTAGGACGAGTGACTGTGAGATAGTTTAATTTTCCAACCAATTTCCTATATATTCCTGAATCTGAAAGAGGCTCCCCATAATTAGGTAGGAGTTTGACATTTGGATCCATAGGAGTATCAACTGGCTTCGCATTAAATAGACCTGTTTCTTCAAGAATATCCATAGCATATTTTCTTTGTAAAATTACAAGGCCATCCTTGGATTGGGCTACCTCAATACCCAAAAAATAACGGAGCTTACCGAGGTCTTTAGTCTGCAAATTGATTTGAAAGATGTTGTTTCAACTGAAGTATTCCTTGCTGGTCACTACCAGTTATAACAATGTCATCCACATAAACAATAACATAGATGCACCATTGGGCTGAGTGACGATAAAATACAGAGTGATCGGCTTCACTACAAATCATACCAAACTCTCGTACTACCGAGCTGAATCTGCCAAACCAAGCTCTAGGAGACTATTTAAGACCATAAAGTGACCTGTGTAGCCGACAAACCATGGTGGAAGAGTCCCCTGAGCAACAAATCCTGGTGGTTGCTCCATAAAAACTTCCTCTTCAAGATCACCGTGCAAAAAGGCATTTTTAATGTCAAGTTGATGGAGTGACCAATGTCGAATCTAACCCAAAAATCTGAGTATATCTCTTGGCCACCAAGCGAGCCTTAAATCAACATCAGGACCAACCTTTACTGTATAAAGCCAACGACAACCTACTAAAGACTTTCCATGAGATAAAGGGACCAGTTCCCAAGTACCACTGCTTTGTAGGGCACACATCTCATCAAGCATTGCTTTCCTCCACTCAGGGTGACATAATGCTTCACCTGGAGATTTAGGAACAGAAACAGAAGACAAAGAAGACAAGCAAGTGTAATGCAAGGGAGAAAGATGGTGATAACACAAATCAATATAATGAGGAGATGGATTACGTGTTCTGCGAATATCCTTACGAAGAGCAATAAGAAGGTCTTGCTCAGGTGGCAGGGCCGGATCCGATGGTGGCATTGAAGGAGAGTCTGTAATGGGGACAAGAACAGGTACAACAGGGGGCGAGCAACGATGATTCTATGTTTGTAGTGGTCGTGGAGGTTGGAGCGCAGACTCAACAGGTTCAATAGGAACAAGAGTGGGTGGAATAGGGATAACAACCTGAGGAGGTTCGGCATGAATGTCCTGATGGGGCTCAGTAGCTGTATGGGTCGGTTCAAAATATGGTACAGACTCAAAAAAGGTAACATCAGCTGATGTAATGTATTGGTGGAGTGTAAGAGAATAACAACGATAGCCCTTTTGGGATTAATGATATCCGAGAAAGACACACTTGAGTGATCGAGATGACAGTTTGTCCAGACCAGGAGATAAATTGTGAACTAAACACGTGGATCCAAAGACATGAGGAGTTAGTGGGTGAAGAGGGGTATGGGGAAAGAGGATCAAGGACAGAAGACGACATACGATTGATAAGGTAGCATGCTGTTAAGACTGCACCCCCCCCCCCAAAAAACGGAAATGAACATTACCATGGAGAAGTAAGGTTCGGGTGGTTTCAATGAGATGCAGATTTTTGCGTTCGACTACCCCATTCTGTTGGGGTGTATGAGGACAAGACGTTTGGTGAAGAATACCATTAGAAGTCATAAAATTTTGAAATTGATGGGACAAATATTCCCGAGCATTATCACTTCTTAAAGTACGAATAGAAACACTAAGTTGATTTTTAATTTCTTGATAAAATTGTTCAAAAATGGAAAACAGCTCAGATCCATTTTTCATTAAAAATAACCACGTACAACGAGAGTAATCATCAATAAAAGTAACAAAATACTAAGACTCTAAAGTAGACACAGTACGAGAAGGACCCAATACATCAAAATGAACAAAAGCAAAGGGGGATGAAACTCTTTTATTGACTCGATTAGGAAAATGATTACGAGTGTGTTTCACTAACTAACACGACTCACAATGTAAAGTGGACAATTTAGACAAACTATGCACCAGTTTTTGAAGTTTGGTAAGGCTTGGGTGTCCTAGCTGAGCATGGATAATATGAGGGGAATTTGTGGCAGAGCAAGTCGTGGATGATAGAGAAAGGTAATAGAGGCCTTGAGACTCACTTCCGACGCCAATCGTCTGTCCCGTACTCCAGTCATGCAAGGTAACATTATTATTAGTGAAAGTAATAATACAATCAAGGGACCGAGTCAATCGATTAACTGATAGTAAATTAAAAGGACATTCAGGTACATAGAGAATAGATGCAACTGAAATGGAAGGAAGAATTTGGACAGTGCCAACCCCTTGAGACTGAGTTTGAGAGCCATTGGCAGAAGTTATAGTGGGTAAAAAACCAGATGTAGAGAGAGAAGAAAATAGACATTTATTACCAGTTACATGATTAGATGCACTGGAATCTAGAACCCAAGGGCCGAGAGAAAATGAGTGAGAGAGGTAAACAGATGAGTTACTAGTGTGTGCAACCGACGTAGTAGGACCAGAGTTCAGATGATTCTGAACCCATCGAAGGAAATATTCATAATTTATCGGGGAGCCCTGTAGAGATGGTGTAGTCTGAATAATGGCAAAAGGGTCAAGCTGAGTTGCATTTATCACAGGCGAAGGCTTACCATGAACCTTCCAACACCAATCAATAGTGTGTCCAAGCCGATTACAATGCTCACATTTGGGACGAGGCTTAGAGTTGGATGATCCTCCACGAGAGCGACTCTGATTATGTCCCAGTGATGCAAGGGCAGCAGTGTCACCCGGAGCTGAAGTACTAGAGGGCTCAGCTCGATGTTTCGCTGGTACTTGAAGGAGGATCGCTGAGGTAGTAGATATATCCGGAACAGTAATTGAACCCAAAACTTGATCACGAGTTGCAGAGTACTCTTGGGGCAGGCCATAAAGTTCGAGAAGCATGAAGAAGGTGTTGCGTTGCTCCAACTCCTTCCTTTGTTCAACTGGATTACTTGCAGCAGGAGGGAGAAGCTCACTAAAATCATGAAGTGCACTATGAACGGTGCCAAGATATGAAGAAATAGAGCCATTAATCGTCTTCGGAGTAATAATATTTGACAAGCGGTGACAAACTCCATAGAGACGTTGAGTGTCATTAGTGTAGAGTGTCTTTGCCTGACTCCAAACCGATTCACACGTGAGATGTGGACGGAAAATCAGTTTAATGTCTGGATGAAGTGTAGACTTAATGACACTACACAACTGAGCATCAATCTGTTTCCATTTTGATGTTTCAGTCGCAGCTACCTTTTTAGAATTTTTAGTGAGATGTTCCTCGTAACCTTGACCAAGGATCCAAAGTTTGATGTCGGCTGCCTAACTGTCCTAATTTGATCTATTCAATTTTTCGACAGATAGAGGAGAGGTGATGTAGTTGGTAAAAATGCTTTTTGTTTCAGACAGAGACGTCATGGTTAGTACAGAGTGGCAGAAAGCGTGTTTGAACCGAAGAAACAGGGGCTGTTTGAACAGAAACGCGTAGATTCGTGACTCGGAACTGAAAACTCGGGGCTGATATGGAATCAAAAGGCTGAGGCGAGTGCTGTTGAAGAAGCTTCGTCGTGAATGGCATTCAGACACATCGTCACGTGCGGTGGCAGTGGGCGACGCGTGGGTTGTTTGTTGACGGCGCATGTTGAGGGATAGGCCGATCTGGGGTGTACGACGCTGCTGGATTGGTCGTTCGCTAGAAAAAAAAAATCGTTGGAGAGAACGGCGGCAGTGACGGCATTGCCTGGCGACATGAAAACAAATGAGAAAACAGCGTAGCACAAATAGAGATGGGGGAAACCGTAGTTGAGGACACGGTTTGCCAAAATAAAATTCTCACCGGAGACAGTGGGTCTATCGGGTAGTTGAAGATTAGGGTCGTCTCTCAATAGGCTCTAGATACCATGTTAAATGGAGAGAAAATATTGAGAGATATGTTGAATAAGCCGTGTGTTTCAACTACACAACATAAGTTATTTATATAAACTATATGTCATAATGTCAGGAATACTTACAGTCAGGAATACTTACAGTCAAGAATACTTGCAGACTATTTACTTTATTTACATACCAATATAATATTCTAACACTATGTTACCTTATAAAGCCTCTCATCCTTTTTCCATGATTCAAAACGATGTATGGGGACCATCTAGAATAAAAAATATCACAGGATCTATATGGTTTGTGTTGTTTGTGAATGATCATTCTAGAACATAGTTCAAACTCAATTTCAAACCAAAATTCAGGTTCTAAAAACAGATAATGCAAGAGAGTACTTTGAAACGTCTCTTGGAGAATATTTTGACAACCATGGGATCATTCATCAAAGCTCTGGTGTTGACACCCCATAGTAGAATGAGGTAGCAGAAAGAAAAAATAGACACATCCTAGAAGTTTATTGATCTCTTATGTTTACCACACTTGTTCCAAATTATTTTTGGAGTGAAGTTTTCTCAACATCCATGTACTTAATAAATAGAATGTCTTCTCGTGTACTAAAATTTCAAACTCCATATCAGATCATTTCCAACTGTTTTCCTCATATCCGTGTCCTATCTACTCTTCCAACAAAAGTTTTTGGTTCTTATGTGTTTGTCCACCAACAAGCCAGTAAACTTGAACCAAGGGCTCTCAAATGCATATTTATAGGGTACTCTCATAACCAAAAAGGATACAAATGCTATTTCCCAACTACTAGAAAATTTTATAACTCAACGGATATTACATTCTTTGAAAATCTACCATTTTATACCAAAATTGATATTCAGGGGCAGAGTTTCACACAAGAATACTAGCTTTGGGATATTGGAGCCTTGGAGTCAACCTACGGTGATAATTTCTATGTGTCCCCTCAAGTAAACCTGTAAAATACATGTTTTTGATGAAGAGAAAAGACCAACGATGATGATGATCAAGACAACAAGCTCAAAAAGAAGAAGTCCAAAATATCTTATTGATAAACTTTAATTTAAACATACTAGATGTTTAAATGTAAAGGTAAATGATACAACCCATAGCTCAAATACAATGAGAACCTCACATCTTTACATATGCATAAAAAGTATTTTCAAAAGTCAAAATTACATTTACAAAGTGTTAAAATTAATATTTTTGACAAAATACAAAGGTGTATTCGAATACAACATAAGTGTATTCGAATACAGATGAAAATTGCTAAGTCAGTAGCAAAAGCCTCTTATCTGTAATCGACTACATCCTAATGTATTCAAATACAACCAACAAGTCAGTGGCAAAATTGATCAATCTGTATTCGACTACATACATGTGTATTCGACTACACAGTGTTAAATTTGAATAAATTTGAATGTTACAAAGAGGTGTATTCGAATACATACATTCTGTATTCGAATACAACTGGAAGCAATGCAATTTTTCAGATCTGAAATGGTTCTAGATCATTGCAATTGTTCCTCAAACCTCTTTGATCAATGGCCACGAATCTGAAGAGATGTTTATGGACTATAAATACACCATAACTTCAGATTCATAAACAGACAATCCCACGACCAAACCTTGAACGACTTTGAACAACTTTTCTATTTTTCTCAAAGTCATTTTTCATAATTCAAGTACTTGCATCTCATTTTCATATCCTTGACAAAGGTTCTCAAAGTACTTGAAATAATATTGGATTCTTATCATTATACCTCTTTTTCACACTCTTATATCCTTACCAAATTACAGTGTTTGTAAAAAGAAAGTAGTACTTTCTTTAAGTAGTCTTATCTAAGATAGTGGGGTGCTATCTTAGAGGTTTTGTTAGAAGTTTGTAGCAGAGGTCCTAAGGTGGAACGTGTACATTTTCTAACAATAGTGGAGAAATCTCTTGTGGTGTGCCTGGATGTACCCTTGGGTATAAGGGGAACCAGGATAATATTGTTGTGTTCTTTACATTACTGCCATTTACTTTATCTTTTACTATCCGTAAGCGCAAAAATCAATTGCTAGTTCGCTGAAAACAATAAATACTCTTAAACACCTTATTCACCCCCCTCTTAGGTGCACATCTGTATTTACAATTGGCATCAGAGCAGGTTCAAGGTAACTTACTCGTCGATCAATAACTCATGGCTTCCGCACAACCTGTTTTCAGAGACGGTGACAACAGTAACAAACCAGCATGCTTCGTTGGGGAACATTATGATTTTTGGAAGATACGTATGCAAGCGTATCTTGAAGCACAAGGAGACGACATATTGGATGCTGTTGAAAATAGTCCTTACACTCCAACAATAGTCATCAACAACAAAGAAGAAATTAAGATAAAGAATTCCTGGACCGATGACGATAAAAGAAAAGTGTTGTTCGATAAAATTGCTAAAAACATTCTACAATCAGCACTATGTATGTTCGAATTTTTCCGCATATCTCATTGTAAAACAGCCAAAGAAATATGGGACACATTGGAAGTAACCCATGAAGGCACCGTAGAGGTAAAAAGATCTAAACTTAATACACTTTCTCAAGAATATGAGTTATTCCGTATGCAGTCCGGAGAGTCTATCTTAGACTTGCAGAAAAGATTTTCCCACTTAACAAATCACTTGACGGCTCTTGGAAAGATTTTCACCAACAATGAACTAAATCTGAAAGTATTAAGATCACTAACAAGGGTTTGGCAACCAAAGGTGACAACAATATTAGAAAAGAAAAACTTATCCAAGATGTCACTTTCTGCATTATTTGGAAAACTCCAAGAACACGAAATTGAACTTGGAAGGTTGGAGCAAAATGAAAGTCTAATAAAGAAGACCAAAAACATTTCTCTAAAGACCGAATCAAAGGAACAAATCACATATGAAAATTCTGATGAAGACGAAAATATTACTTCCCTTGTTAAGAAATTTGGCAAGTTTCTTAAAAATGATAGAACTTTCAAAAAGGAAAGTTTCAAGAAAAAGGATAATTCTACTTCAAACCAAAACTTCACTTGTTTCGAATGTGGGAAACAAGGACATATCAAAGCAGACTGTCAAAACCTTATCAAGAAAAATGCTGGTAAAAGGAAACACTTCAAGAAAGCATACATAGCTTGGGAAGATAACAAAGTAAGTTCATCATCAGAAACAGAAAGTGAGGAATGCGCTAATGTTGCACTAATGGCATCACATCAATCAGATGACGACGAAGAGGTTAGTAACATAAACTCTCTTCAATATAATAAAACTAATAGTGAATTAATTATAGAATACAATGATGCTCAAAACGCCATTAAGGAACTTCTTATTGAATGTAAAAATCTGTTTAAACTAGTGTCAACGCAAAAGAGACAAATCTCAAGTCTTCAAGAAAAAGTTGACATTATGGAAAAGGATGCTGAAAAATCTAAGCAGAATTTTACATGCTATAAATGTGATTCCCTTTCATTCAAGATTGTTCAATTAAATAGAGTAAATGAACGATATGAAAAAGGACAAATACAATTGGAGAATGTTCTAAACATGCAAAGATACTCAAACGATAAAAGTGGTCTTGGATTCTCTAAATTTGACAAACCAAGCTCAAATACGACCATTTTTGTCAAAGCAAGTACTCAATCCAATCAAGGAAAAATTACAATTTTACAAAAAGGTCATTCTTATAAGGAGAAAATTACTCAAAATAAACTTCATACATATGCTATTAAAAATAAATTTACTCCTAATTGTTCCTATTGTGGTCTTAATGGTCACACACCTAATGCTTGTCACATTAGAAACGTTAGTATTCCAAAAGGGCATTACTTGTGGGTAAAGAAAGGTACCTATATTTTGTCATCACTCTTCAAATCTAACATTTTCTCTTGATAAGTTGCTAGAGTTAATTCCTTGATATATATCTTTTATTAATATATGAATGTGTGCCTTACATGTTGTATTTTCTGTAAAAAAAAATTAAAACAAAATCTTAAAAATGTAGTTCGTATACTAGAAATAGTTTTTGATGAAGCTTGTTTAACAATTCTTATGATGCTTTCGTTAATTTTCCTTTTCAATATGTTTTCGTTATAATACTTGAACATGATTTTGGGTATTATTTGATATTCGAATATTATCTTTTATATCTTCTTTTTGTGATGCCTTCTCTTTTATATCTTAAAATTACTTGGATTCTACTTTATATATTGTCGATATTTTCCTTGTTTTTAATCATGTCAAAAGGGGGAGAAAAGTTTGGTATTTTGTTGTTTTTAAAACTGTTTGTAGGTCTTCCATCTTTTTCCAAAATGATCACAAACATTCAAGTTCAAACGGGGGAGGACGCTTAAATCACGGCGGAGTAATTTTCCGATGATACAGTCTTTCCAAACAACAAAAGTTTTGTCATAATCAAAAAGGGGGAGAATGTAAAATACATGTTTTTGATGAAGAGAAAAGACCAACGATGATGATGATCAAGACAACAAGCTCAAAAAGAAGAAGTCCAAAATATCTTATTGATATATTTTAATTCAAACATACTAGATGTTTAAATGTAAAGGTAAATGATACAACCCATAGCTTAAATACAATGAGAACCTCACATCTTTACATATGCATAAAAAGTATTTTCAAAAGTCAAAATTGTAACACCCCAAATTTTATAATAAACTATTTTAATAATGAACTATGATTTTAAATAATTAATTTGGTGTTAAAATTAAGTTAGAATATATGTGATAAATTTCGTGATTCGTTTTCGTTATATGGGTGCTTTAGATGACGTGCTACTATTATACATATTAGACTACACGAGTAATCTAAATAACAAATATTATACTTTATATATTTTTCTAAATAGTATTTTAGTGTAATATTTAAAAAATAAATAAAATAAAAATAAGATTTAGAAGATTTTACGTGTATATGTACGTTTGTAATTAATGTGATATTTCCTTGTATGTTTGACTAATGTTAAATGTGCACATATTTATATTTTAATTAATTTTAAGTATCTCCTATTTTAGTTATTTATTTTATAAACAATTATCTTGGGATAGTAATAATATTGTGTTTGATTTCCTTTATTTTTATATACTTGTTGTGGCATTGTGATTTTATATATATTTATTATGATTTAGTAATTAATATAAAGTAGTAATGTTATATTTATTTATTTTGTGATTTTGACTATTCTCTAATGATGGTAGTATTTAAATATGAGTATTTTGAAAAATAAGTATAATTATAGTGACTATTTTGAATATGAGAGTTTCAATTGTTAGTAATATGTATTTTTTTTAAAGGTTAATTATTTTAATTACTCTAATTTATCATATATTAGTTATGAAATATTTTTAATGTTTTGAAAATTAAATGATATTTGGAGGAGTATTAAAAATGAGAAAAATGAGATTAAGTAACTATTAATTTTGTTTAAGCAAAATAAAAATAATAACAGTAATAAAACAAAAAAGTAAATAAAGAGACCAATGGGTTTGACCTATGTGTGAACCCTAATTGTTAACAAAAAAAATTGTGATAGACTTCCTCTTCTTCTTGAAAGATCGCAACACATCCATTCTCCCTCTTCTCTAAAATTCATTGCCACCAAATCCTTGCCTTTTGAATCAATCCCAACCTTTATCCCACACAAAATCGACCACTGAATCCATTTTTGGTATCAGTTTTATCAATCGTTGCTCCGTTTCTTCAGAAACAGCTCCGTTTCTTTCCTTGGGCGAGCTATTTTTGGCCGATTCCAATCACCACGTTTTTCGTTTCAAAAAACTGACATCGTTTTTGGATTCCTCTCGTCGAAACCTATAAGAAGCACTACTCATTTGCATTTTTCGGTGAAGTTGACGTCGGACCCTTACGGCTCTCCGACGAGTCGTCACGTCTCGACGATTTTGTGAACTCGCCATTTATTCGGATTCACTCACTGTACGTTGAAGATATGAAGTCGCTGTTGATTTTTGTGTTTGAGAAAGCGTCTAAATAAGGTAAGGGGTGAGAGAGCGTTTGAATTCATGAGTATAATATATTGTGAGATGAATGGGAAAACCGTATTTCCCAACGATTCATCCGGGGCTTGCTACGTACGGCAATAACCCTTTGAGTGATAAATTAATTAATACAAAAATATGGAACTTGTGAGATTAAAATATAGAATAGAAATATTTGTAAGGTGTTGATTGATTTAATTTCTATAAATGTGTGGTATTTGATATTATTGTGATATTGGGTGTCGAATTAATTTTATATATATGTTTGATTAGATGAGTTTATGTGATCTGATAATAAAAGATGGATGTGTTGTGATAATTTTATGTGATGATGATGATGTATGAATAATAATTGTGATTTCATAAATTTGTGATGAGTTACGATTGATGATAGTGATGTTCTAAATTTGTGTTTGAGATGACGGTCTTAATGGAGTATCATAGGCCAACGAGGGGAGAAAATAAATATTGAGAATTTGTGAAGTGGAGATTATTTTGTCATCATATAGGTAGGGCCTGACAAGCCTAGCGATTCCGGGGAAGTACAACTGAATTGAGCCTGATCGTGGCGGTCTACTGTTGAGCCTTAAGGCAAGATTGTTAGACCTTGGAGGTATTCGGGTGGGGAATTCCTAGGTGACTTGGAGGTAGCACTCCAAATGTCGGGAGCTACCATGCAACACACGTTTACCTCGACTGTCGCATATATGTGTCTCGGGTTGAGTTGAGGGGATCGATGAGGACAGGGCCAATTTGAATTGTCTGTCCACCGGAATGGTGGCATAGTATCATGGCCTCCTAACCAAGTACTTCAGAGTTAGAATGGTACCACATTGTGAAGTAGAGTCTAAGCTCATGCATATCATTGCATTTTTGTGTGATTGTTTGTTGTGATTAATATGTATTGTGTGCGATGATCATTTCGTAGATGATTTGATGTTATTGTGAAATGTATTGATTTCCCTTGGTTTTGACTCTATAATGTTAAGTGTTTGTCTAATGATACGGTTTATTTATGATTAATTGCGTGTTCTTCTTACTTATATTATACTATTAACATGATTTCAAAACTCACCTCCTTCGTTGTTTGTGTTTGACTGGCTTGGCCATGCGTTTGCGAAATCGCAGTTATTACAGGTTAATGAGTCTTGAAGTTCAAATTTGGGAGAAGCCCCGCTCTGATAGGTGATACCGGGAATGAGAGTCATAAGTTGTATTTTTATTTGTTTAATTAGAAACAACTTTTTGTATAAAACCTTACAACTAGTAAATTTTTGGAATTGAATTAAGAAATTCTAGTTAAATCAAATTTTATGGAGATTGCACTATTTTATAGGAGGAAAAAGTTTAAAGTGTTCATTTTTAATTTTGAGGAATGTGATATCTGAAATTAATTATAATTTTTTTTTTATTCCCTTGAAAACGAATTTGCTTTACCAGCTGCGAATTAAAGTTAAAAATTCTATTATAAATTATTATATATTATTTTGGGGTTTAGGGTGGCACAACGTGCCTTTGTCCTCTCTTTTTTTTATCCTCTTAAAATTTGATTTTTATATTTGTAAGGTTAGTGAGGGTATGGTTTGTTGTTTTTGTACCGTGTAACACCCCAAATTTTATAATAAATTATTTTATTAATAAAATAGAATTTTAAATAATTAATTTGGCGTTAAAGTTATTTTAGAATATATATATTGATTAATTTTCTTTATATGTGTATTTTCTATGACGTGCTAATCTTGTACACATTTGACTAAATGAGTGATATAAATAATAAATATTATATTTTATTATCTTAGATATTTCGCTAAAAATAATAGTATTTTAGTGTACATATTTTTAAGAATAAGATTTTATGCGATTTTACGTGGATATGTACGTTCGTAATTAATGTGATATTTCCTTGTATGTTTGACTAATGTTAAATGTGCACATATTTATATTTTAATTAATTCTAAGTATCTCATATTTTAGTTATTTATACTTGGGATCGTAATAATATTGTGTTTGATTTCCTTTATTTTTATATACTTGTTGTGGCATTGCGATTTTATATATTTATTATGATTTAGTAATTAATATAAAGTAGCAATGTTATATTTATTTATTTTGTGATTTTGACTACTCTCTAATGATGGTAGTATTTTAATATGAGTATTTTGAAAAATAAGTATAATTATAGTGACTATTTTGAATATGAGAGTTTCAATTGTTAGTAATATGTATTTTTTTAAAGGTTAATTATTTTAATTACTCTAATTTATCATATATTAGTTATGAAATATTAGTAATGTTTTGAAAATTAAATGATATTTGGAGGAGTATTAAAAATGAGAAAAATGAGATTAAGTAACTATTAATTTTGTTTTAGCAAAATAAAAATAATAATAGTAATAAAACAAAAAAATAAATAAAGAGACCAATGGGTTTGACCCATGTGTGAACCCTAATTGTAAACAAAAAAAATTGTGATAGACTTCCTCTTCTTGAAAGAACGCAACACATCCATTCTCCATCTTCTCTAAAATTCATTGCCACCAAATCCTTGCCTTTTGAATCGATCTCAACCTTTATCCCACACAAAACCGACCACTGAATCCATTTTTGGTATCAGTTTTATCAATCGTTGCTCCGTTTCTTCAGAAACAGCTCCGTTTCTTTCCTTGGGCGAGCTGTTTTTGGCCGATTCCGATCACCACGTTTGTCGTTTCAAAAAACTGACATCGTTTTTGGATTCCTCTCGTCGAAACCTATAAGAAGCACTACTCATTTGCATTTTTCGGTGAAGTTGACGTCGGACCCTTACGGCTCTCCGACGAGTCGGTGAGACCTTTTCTGCAGTTTTTCTCTCGTCGTTTTGACTCTATTTTTGTTCCTAAAATTATTATTAATTATTTAATATTTATTTTCATGCTCTGCATAATTTATCAGTCACGTCTCGACGATTTTGTGAACTCGCCATTTATTCGGATTCACTCGCTGTACGTTGAAGATATGAAGTCGCTGTTGATTTTTGTGTTTGAGAAAGCGTCTAAATAAGGTAAGGGGTGAGAGAGCGTTTGAATTCATGAGTATAATATATTGTGAGATGAATGGGAAAACCGTATTTCCCAACGATTCATCCGGGGCTTGCTACGTACGGCAATAGCCCTTTAAGTGATAAATTAATTAATGCAAAAATATGGAACTTGTGAGATTAAAATATAGAATAGAAATATTTGTAAGGTGTTGATTGATTTAATTTCTATAAATGTGTGGTATTTGATATTATTGTGATATTGGGTGTCGAATTAATTTTATATATATGTTTGATTAGATGAGTTTATGTGATCTGATAATAAAAGATGGATGTGTTGTGATAATTTTATGTGATGATGATGATGTATGAATAATAATTGTGATTTCATATATTTGTGATAAGTTTATGTGATGAGTTACGATTGATGATAGTGATGTTCTAAATTTTTGTTTGAGATGACGGTCTTAATGGAGTATCATAGGCCAACGAGGGGAGAAAATAAAATATTGAGAATTTGTGAAGTAGAGATTATTTTGTCATCATATAGGTAAGGCCTGACAAGCCTAGCGATTCCGGGGAAGTACAACTGAATTGAGCCTGATCGTGGCGGTCTGCTGTTGAGCCTTAAGGCAAGATTGTTAGACCTTGGAGGTATTCGGGTGGGGAATTCCTAGGTGACTTGGAGGTAGCACTCCAAATGTCGGGAGCTACCATGCAACACACGTTTACCTCGACTGTCGCGTATATGTGTCTCGGGTTGAGTTGAGGGGATCTATGAGGACAGGGCCAATTTGAATTGTCCGTCCACCGGAATGGTGACATAGTATCATGGCCTCCTAACCAAGTACTTCAGAGTTAGAATGGTACCACATTGTGAAGTAGAGTCTAAGCTCATGCATAGCATTGCATTTTCTTGTGATTGTTTTGTTGTGATTAATATGTGTCGTGTGCAATAATAATAATTTCTGCGATGATTTGATGTTATAGTGAAATGTATTGACTTTCCTTGAGTAGTTTTGACTATATAACGTGATGTTTTTCTTTGAAGAATGTTTGTGTAATGATACAGTTTATTGATGATTAATTGCGTGTTCTTCTTACTTGTATTATACAATCAACATGATTTCAAAACTCACCTCCTTCGTTGTTTGTGTTTGACTGGCTTGGCCCTGCGTTTGCGAAATCGCAGTTATTACAGGTTAATGAGTCTTGAAGTTCAAATTTGGGAGAAGCCCCGCTCTGATAGGTGATACCGGGAAAGAGAGTCATAAGTTGTATTTTTATTTGTTTAATTAGAAACAACCTTTTGTATGAAACCTTATAACTAGTAAATTTTTGGAATTGAATTAAGAAATTCTAGTTAAATCAAATTTTATGGAGATTGCACTATTTTATAGGAGGAAAAAGTTTAAAGTGTTCCTTTTGATTTGTGAGAAACGTGATATTTTAAATTAACTATAATTTTTTTTTATTCCCTTGAAAACGTATTTGCTTCACCCGCTGCGAGTTAAAGTTAAAAATTCTATTATAAATTATTATATATTATTTTGGGGTTTAGGGTGTCACAAAAATTACATTTACAAAGTGTTAAAATTAATATTTTTGACAAAATACAAAGGTGTATTCGAATACAACATAAGTGTATTCGAATACAGATGAAAATTGATAAGTCAGTAGCAAAAGGCTCTCATCAGTATTCGACTACATCCTGATGTATTCGAATACAACCAACAAGTCAGTGGCAAAATTGATCAATCTGTATTCGACTACATGCATGTGTATTCGACTACATAGTGTTAAATTTGAATAAATTTGAATGTTACAAAGAGGTGTATTCGAATACATACATTATGTATTCGAATACAACTGGAAGCAATGCAATTTTTTAGATCTGAAATGGTTCTAGATCATTGCAATTGTTCCTCAAACCTCTTGGATCAATGGCCACGAATCTGAAGAGATGTTTATGGACTATAAATACACCATAACTTCAGATTCATTAACAGACAATCCCACGACCAAACCTTGAACGACTTTGAACAACTTTTCTATTTTTCTCAAAGTCATTTTTCATAATTCAAGTACTTGCATCTCATTTTCATATCCTTGACAAAGGTTCTCAAAGTACTTGAAACAATAATGGATTGTTATCATTATACCTCTCTTTCGTACTCTGATATCCTTACCAAATTACAATGTTTGTAAAAAGAAAGTAGTAATTTCTTTAAGTAGTCTTAACTAAGATAGTGGGGTGCTATCTTATAGGTTTTGTTAGAAGTTTGTAGCAGAGGTCCTAGGGTGGGACTTGTACATTTTGTAACAATAGTGGAGAAATCTCTTGTGGTGCGCAAGAGGACTGAATGTACCCTTGGGTATAAGGGGAACCAGGATAATATTGATGTGTTCTTTAAATTACTGCTATTTACTTTATTTTTTACTATCCATAAGCGCAAAAATCAATTGCTAGTTCGTTGAAAACAATAAATACTCTTAAACACCTAATTCACCCCCCTCTTAGGTGCACACCTGTATTTACAAAACGAAATTGACCCAAATGTGTCCCTTGATCCTAGCACTACTTCCCCTTGCCCATGTTAGACCAGCTCAATACTCAATCTTCTTGTAACGCCCTGGATTTTGATCCAAGACATTACTTAAAAATATTTGTTTTCTTTCAAAAACGACATAGTTTTTTTTTTAATTTTTTTTTACAGAAAGTAGTTGATCATGTGATCAATAAAATTTCACTAGTAAATGAATTGATTTCATTTTTTATGAAATAGCACAACGCAATTGTAGAAAATGATTTGCTAATTGTAGAAAATGTTCACTTACGTCCTAAAATAGAATAAATTCTCCTTAAGTGAAATAAAAACAACTGATTTAGATTTTTCCGAATTTCTATTTAAAATTGACGATGAAAAATAAATAAACTTTAAAAATGTACCACATCGGTTTATCACTACAAATCTTATTATTTTTAATTAAAGTACCCCTTTTTCCCACGCGCGTGCGCCAAGCAAACGTCATTCACGCAATTCTTCGAGATCCTTAGTACCTAAATGTTGGTGTAAGGGGTCAGTTCATCCCACGACAAAAATTAAACCAAATAATAAGTTAATAATCATAAAATATAAATATAAAATCTTTTCATAATAAAAGATTTAGATAAACTGATTTTTTTTTTTTATCATTCACAGGGATGTATCAAAAGTCATAAAAAGACATCTAAATAAATTGAGTAGCAACTCACCTTAGAGCAAATAATTAGATCAAAATAAAAATAACAATAAAATGAATTGCAAGTTGTGCATGCTCCTAAACATATATGATCAGGATATAACCAGCCACACAGGCGTCCACACAGAAGTCACCCATACCAATGGGGAAAATTAAACCAGCCACACAGGCGTCCACAAAGATGCATATGATATGTCATGAAATGATAATGATGCTCGAAATTTACAAATCACTAGGCACTTAGGCAACCACAAAGAAAATGTCATAACACGAATAACTAGCAACTTAGGCAACCACAAAGAGAGAACTATTCAAACCATAAATCACCAGCCACCTAGGCAACTAAAAGATAATAATATTTAAAACACAAATAACCAGTTACAAAAATCAACTTAATCATGTTATCACAATTAAAAATTAGAACTTTTCATCAATTCCCTCAAGACTCATATAGTATTCACAAAAATCAAAACTTTGAAATGAAATTGCACAAAAATCAAAACTTTAAATTAAAAACATCCTAACAAACATATTACTCATGAGATCATAATAAAAATCATAACTTTATAATTAAATATACCTAGACAACAGAAAAATTGTAACTTTACATCAAATATATGACAACAAGCATATTACTCTGCCTCTTCCCATGTCAGACCAGCCTAATTGTCAGTCCGAACGGCCTAAAACTCAATCCTCTATTTTGCTAGTGTCAAAACAGCCTTTAGAGCAGCCTTTTGTTCAACCCTCTGATTCATACTAATATGCTGAAATAAAATCAGTAGTATAGAATTACTGTTATTTTATAAATTAACAAAAATTCAACTCAATTTAATTTCTTTAAAATGATCAAGAGTAATTTAAACAAGATATATTTTCATTTTACAAAATAAGTCAACTTTAACTTCTTCAAAATGTAATTTTTAAAAAATTCTATGTTCTACCAACCTTTAATATATAAGATTATTATTATTTATAATATGTAGCAGATCTTAAATTAATAATTTTAAACATACATATAGTCAATAAATAAAAAAGTTTATTTCTACCTATCCACTATAACAAAAGAACAAAAAATCATATACAAGTCACAAGTCCAATCAAAAGGTAATTAACTTAATAATGTCACCAATTCAAATTAACTCAAATTTTAACAAATAATTTCATGGTTTATTTATTGGTAGGAATTAAGAATGCATAATGCAATCCGAGTAAGCAAACAATAAATAGTTAATTAGTAACTTCAAAAATATGTATAATTATACAAAATTATATTAGGCATAACACAATAATATAACGAAAGAAAAAAAAAACATGATATTGAAAACAATTAATACACAAGAAAACACAATTGGCACGACTCACATTCGACTAACACTGAATCGACACTCGACCCTGTAACATCCTCTAAAATTATTAATTAAAATAATTTGGATCTATGAACATATATTTTCCAATATTAAATTTGGTGTGGTAACTATTCGCCTTGTTCGACTTATTGTAGTAAAGTTGTTAGTAAGAATTATTTAGTAGATGTATTTTATCTCTAAGGCAAAAAGAATTTGGGATAAGGGTTGTGGCTTCGTGTCACACAATCCATCTGTATGAGTAGAACGTTGGGCTGGGAGTCTATGCCTTGTTTTTTATGAAGGTTAACTAATAATAATAGTAATAATAATAATAATAATAATAATAATAATAATAATAATAATAATAATAATAATAATAATAATAATAATAATAATTATAATAATAATAATAATAATAATAATAATAATAAAATTATTCCTTATTCAGGCCCAACACTATCTACCCAAAAATATTCACTTTTAAATAGAAAGGAATACTGAAACCCTAGATACAATCACAAACCCTTTACAAACAAGATTCTGTAAAGAATACCAAAATTCTAGCCACCATCACCTCCCCTTCTTCGTGCATCAAAGCTTGGAATTTCTTTTCCTTGTGAACAACTTCGTGGGGCTTAGAGATTTGTACTAGGAAGAAAAGCGGCCAAGGTAAGGGCTTTTCCCCACACAAATTATAGTTAGACCGTTGGTTGGATGGCATGAAATTAATAATTGTGATTGCTTGCTTTTTGAAAGGAATAATATGTGGACTAATGAATTAAAATAATGAAACCCCAATCCTTTGTGTTAAGTTTATTATATAATATATGATTTTTAAGAAGTAAAGTATGAATTTTGATGTTATATGTGATGAAGTTTTGGTTTTTATGGCGAATATGAAGCAAAGTATGAATTTTATGTTATATGTAATAAAATTTTAATTTTTATAATGAATATGAAAGAAGAGTTGAATTTGTATGTTATATGTGACAAAGTTTTATGATGATGTATGAGTTGGAGTTGAATCTTGTTGTTATATATGTTAACGTGTTAATCTTTATGGTGTGTATGATACCAAGTCTTGATTTTTGTGTGTATGTGGTGAAAGTTATGATTTTCATGATTATTTGTTATGGATATGTGATCTTAGTGATATGTGAATAAGATGATGATTTTTGAAAAGTGATTTGAATGCTTATGACATGATTCTTAGTGGGCTGTATGGAAATATATCTCTTTGATAATAATATATCATCATATCATGTCATGGCATATGCATCTTTGTGGAAGTTGCCTTAGTGGCAGGTTTTTCCCCATTGGTATAGGTGATCTGTGTGGAAGTTGCCTTAGTGGCAGGTTTTCCCTATTGGTATGGGTGATTTTTCTGTGTGGAAGTTTCCTTAGTGGCAGGTTTCTATCCGGATCATATAGTTTTAGGAGCATGCATCATGTATATATTTTTGTTATGCAATTTATTGGTTTGTGTATTTTTCTTTTAAATTGGAAGTTTTTACTCTTATATATTTTGTGTTGGGTGGGATCACTCCCCAAGTGGAACCCACCAAGTTTATTAATATTATAATTATTATTATTAAAATGAAAGAAAAAGAAAAAAAAAAAGGAATATATGGTTTATTGGGCTTGACCCATGTAAAGGAAAATAAAAGGAAGGAACGGGATCTCAAATCCCTAAGGGGCAAAGGCTAACGAAAAGGCAAACAACAGTAACCGCACGCACGGCAACCAGAGAAAAGGAAAGGAATTCAGTTCCGGTGGTGGTAATAGTTTTACTTTCTCTGAGAGTTATTTTGGTATACCCACTTTAGTGGAAGGTTATTATAAAGCTATTGTTGTTGATTGATATTCCCTATTGTTATTAGGAAGGTTGATTGATATTCCCTATTGTTATTAGGAAGACTCTGGTGTACCCATTAATTATTATAGTGGAAGTTTTTACTGGACAAGGTCCCGTGGTTTTTATTCTCTCAATTTGAGGGAAGTTTTCCACGTTAAAAATTGTGTTTGTCTCATTTAATTTTTCTGCCAATTATTACTTTCTGTTTGGCCATTTATCTGCACAGGTGGGGGAAAATATTCCGCATTATTGAGATAGTTATTTCTAATTATCTCTGGTTTTTTCCCAACAAAGTGGTATCAGAGCTTGGTTGATTTGATTTGTGCATTTAAATGGAAGAGGAAAATAAAGGTCCGAATATGATTAAGCTCAATTCTTCTAATTATACACTTTGGAAGACTCTCATGGAAGACATGCTATACAGTAAAGATCTGTATGATCCTATTGAGGGTGACACTGCTAAACCCACAGATAAATCTGATGCTGATTGGAAGAAGATGAATAGAAAGGCAGTGGCGTTGATTAGACAATGGTTAGATCTGAGTGTATATCCACATGTTGAAACTGAAATAGATGCTAACAAGATGTGGGAAAAATTAAAAGAGTTGTATGAACGAAAGAATGTGCAAAATAAAGCATTCTTGATTCGGAAGCTGGTGAATATGAAATACAAAGATGGGGATTCAATGGCAGAACATATGAGTATTTTTCAGAATACGGTGAATCAGTTGACAACCGCTGAAATTAAATTAGATGATGAGTTGCAAGCATTGTTATTGTTGAGTTCCTTGCCTGATAATTGGGAAGTCCTTGTTGTGACATTGACCAATTCAGCTCCAAGTGGAAAGTTAAAAATGTCAACAGTTAAAGAGAGTATGTTGAATGAAGAAGCTCGAAGAAAGGAACGTGGTTTGATTGGTTCTTCCTCAAAGTCAGAAGCACTAGTTACAGAGTCACGGGGGAGAAGTCAATCTAGAAACTTCCATAGAGGCGACAACTCTGAAAGTCGTAGCAAGTCAAGAAGCAAGTCGAGGACTAGAAAAGAAGTGATATGCTATCATTGTGGCAAAGCAGGTCACATAAAAAGAAATTGCAGGTTCCTTAAGAGAGATCAATCAACGGAAAGAGATGAAGACAAAGAGAAGAAAAATGATAAAGATACAACAGCAGTTGCATCTGTTAGTAATTTCTACATTGTTTGTGATGATAATTCCATAAACCTTGCATGTCAGGATTCAACTTGGATTATTGATTCGGGTGCCTCATATCATGTTACTCCTAGGCGTGATTTCTTCTCATCTTACAGTGTTGGTGATTTTGGCATGGTAAAAATGGGAGATGAAGGAGTATGTAAAATTATTGGTATGGGAGATGTTTGGGTTGAAACTGGGATTGGTTGCAAGCTTCAGTTGAAGAATGTTAGACATGTTCCTGATATTCGTCTCAATTTGATTTCAGTGAAAGCCTTGGATATTGAGGGTTATCACACTTACTTTGGTGGTGGTGGTATATGTAAAATCACCAAAGGGTCTCTAGTGGTTGCAAAGGATCAAAGTTCCACTTCTCTTTATAGGATGCCTACGAAGCTATGCAATGAAGAAGTGAATGCAATTGAAGACGCCTCTTCTGATTTATGGCATATGCGCCTTGGTCACTTGAGTGAGAAAGGACTCAATATACTTGCGAAGAAAAATTTTCTTCCTGTGAAAGGTACGTCTCTAAAAACTTGCACTCATTGTTTTGCTGGAAAACAACATAGAGTTTCCTTTCATAATACTGGTCCTCATAGGAGGCAAAATATTCTTGATTTAGTTCATACTGATGTTTGTATGATGGATAGTAAATCTCTTGGTGGTGCATCGTATTTTGTTACTTTTATTGACGACCACTCTAGAAAAGTGTGGGCATTTCCTTTGAAATCTAAAGACCAGGTACTTGGAGTCTTCAAGCATTTTCATGCAAGTGTTGAAAGAGAAAAGGGAAGAAAATTGAAATGTGTTCGGTCAGATAACGGTGGTGAATACAGAGGTCCGTTTGAAGAGTATTGTAGAGAACATGGAATCAGGTTTGAGAAAACGGCTCCAAAGACACCTCAGCATAATGGTGTTGCAGAGAGAATGAATCGTACTATTAATGACATAATCAGATGTATTCTCTCTCATGCAAAATTATCGAAATCCTTTTGGGGTGAAGCAATGAAAACTGCAGTGGATTTAATCAATCTTTCTCCTTCTATTCCACTTGATGGTGATGTTCCAAATAGAGTTTGGACGGGGAAAAATGTCTTTTACCGTCATTTGAAAGTGTTTGGCTGCAGATGTTTTGTTCACGTTCCAAGAGATGAGAGGTCCAAACTTGATAGTAAATCCAAACAGTGTATATTCGTCGGTTATGGTGATGAAGAATTTGGTTATAGATTGTGGGATCCGGTTGACAAGAAAATTATTAGAAGTCGAGATGTGATATTTCTTGAAGACCAAACTATTGAAGATTTTGATAAAACTGAGAAACAGAAACCAAATTCCAGAAGTTACATTGATGTTGCGCCTATGCCCCCTGCAGAAATTTTTGTTGATGGGGGAGATATACAGGTAGATGATGAGAATGTAACTGATGATCATGTGCCTCACCAAGATGAGCAGGTACCAGCTGAGCCACTAGACGAGTTTGAGTTGAGAAGATCTACTAGAGAACGTCAACCTTCTCAAAGATATCCTCCACACGAGTATGTGATGATCACTGATAGTGGAGAGCCAGAGTACTATCAAGAAGCTATTACAAATGTTGATAAAGAAAAGTGGTTGAAGGCCATGCAGGAAGAGATGAATTCCTTGCATGAGAATCACACATTTGATTTGGTTAAGTTGCCTAATGGCAGAAAAGCACTCAAGAACAAATTGGTATACAAGATAAAGGCAGAAGAGAATAGTTCTCAACCAAGATACAAAGCAAGATTGGTTGTGAAAGGTTTTAATCAAAGAAAAGGTATTGACTTTGATGAAATTTTTTCACCTGTGGTGAAGATGTCCTCTATCCGAGTTGTGCTTGGGTTAGCAGCTAGCTTAAACCTAGAAGTTGAACAACTTGATGTGAAAACTGCATTCCTTCATGGTGATTTGGAGGAAGAGATCTATATGGAGCAACCAGAGGGTTTCAAAGTGAAAGGTAAAGAGAAACTTGTGTGTAAATTGAAGAAAAGTTTGTATGGGCTCAAGCAAGCACACCGACAATGGTACAAGAAATTTGATTCTTTCATGGAGAAACATGGGTACGGTAAAACTACTTCTGACCATTGTGTGTTTGTCAAGAAATTCTCTGATGGTGATTATATTATTCTCTTATTATATGTGGATGACATGTTGATTGTTGGTCATGACACTAAAAAGAATCAATCTTTAAAGAAAGATTTGAACAAGTCTTTTGCAATGAAAGACTTGGGTCCTGCAAAGCAAATTTTGGGCATGAGAATTACTCGTGATAGGAAGAATAATAAATTGTGGTTATCTCAACACAATTACATTGAGAAGGTGTTAGAGAGGTTTAACATGAGCAATTGTAAACCTGTCAGTACTCCACTTGCTACTCATTTTAAATTGAATTCTGATCAATGTCCTACAAGTGAGAAAGACAAAGAAGAGATGAAGAAGGTTCCTTATGCATCCGCAGTTGGTAGTTTGATGTATGCTATGGTATGCACAAGGCCAGATATTGCTCATGCAGTTGGAGTTGTTAGTCGGTTTCTCTCTAATCCTGGTAAAGATCATTGGCAAGCAGTGAAGTGGATTCTCAGATACCTTAGAGGCACTTCCAAAGTATGTTTATGTTATGGAGGTGGTGAACCTGCGTTGGATGGCTACACAGATGCAGATATGGCAGGTGATATTGATTCTAGAAAATCCACTTCTGGTTATATGATGACGTTTGCAGGGGGAGCTGTGTCTTGGCAATCAAGATTACAAAAGTGCGTTGCTTTATCTACTACTGAAGCTGAGTACATTGCAGCAACTGAAGCTTCCAAAGAACTCTTGTGGATGAAGAAATTCCTGCATGAGTTAGGCCTCAAGCAAGATAAGTTTGTGTTATTCTGCGACAGTCAGAGTGCAATCCATCTTAGCAAGAATCCGACTTTTCATGCAAAGTCGAAGCATATTGAGGTGCGGTATCATTGGATACGAGACGCACTGGAAATGAAATCATTTGTAATTGAGAAGATTCATACTGATGAGAATGGTTCAGATATGATGACGAAGATCTTGCCTGTGTCAAAGATGATATACTGTAGAAAGAATGCAGGCATGGTTGAGAAGTACCTTCCCACTTGAGTCGTGAGGGGGAGATTTGTTGGGTGGGATCACTCCCCAAGTGGAACCCACCAAGTTTATTAATATTATAATTATTATTATTAAAATGAAAGAAAAAGAAAAAAAAAAAAAAAAAGGAATATATGGTTTATTAGGCTTGACCCATGTAAAGGAAAATAAAAGGAAAGAACGGGATCTCAAATCCCTAAGGGGCAAAGGCTAACGAAAAGGCAAACAACAGTAACCGCACGCACGGCAACCAGAGAAAAGGAAAGGAATTCAGTTCCGGTGGTGGTAATAGTTTTACTTTCTCTGAGAGTTATTTTGGTATACCCACTTTAGTGGAAGGTTATTATAAGGCTATTGTTGTTGATTGATATTCCCTATTGTTATTAGGAAGACTCTGGTGTACCCATTAATTATTATAGTGGAAGTTTTTACTGGACAAGGTCCCGTGGTTTTTATTCTCTCAATTTGAGGGAAGTTTTCCACGTTAAAAATTGTGTTTGTCTCATTTAATTTTTCTGCCAATTATTACTTTCTGTTTGGCCATTTATCTGCACAGGTGGGGGAAAATATTCCGCATTATTGCGATAGTTATTTCTAATTATCTCTGGTTTTTTCCCAACATTTTGTGTTATTCTTCTATATGTTTAACTTTGGTTTGATGTGGATGATGGATAAAACTGACCTTTACAACAACATTTTAGGTACTAATGAGTTCGAGGAGATTCAAGAGTAGTTGATGAGTATTAACGTACGACGAACGGGGGATAAAAATGGGTTTTCAATACAATTTTGTAATGATAGGATTGTCGCGATATTTATTTTTAATTTTTTGTCAACAACTTTTAAAATGCACTAGGATTCTAGAAATACGGAAGTGGGCTCCCTTCCTTTAGGAATTATTGTTTTTCTTGTTATAGCCTTGAATAAACATTTTCTTAATAAAATTAAATAAACGTGGTTGTTACTAATTATTTGCATGAATAAAGGTTAGGTAGTTAGATAAAAAAAATTGTCGTAAATCTTTCTAATCAATATGTTTTTAAGTAACGATTTTAATAAAAAAATCCGGGGCGTTATAGACCCACTCGGCTTAATTGGACAGACCTTCTCTGAAACCACTTATGTGACACCCTAAATCCCAAAATAATATATAATAATTTATACAAGAATTTTTAACTTTAATTCGCCGCGGATAAAGAAAATTTGTTTTCAAAAAAATAAAACTTTTATAACTAATTTAAGATATCACGTTTCTCAAAATTCAAAAGAAACACTTTAAACTTTTTCCTCTGATAAAACAGTGCAACCTCCATGAACTTGATATTACTATAATTTCTTAATTTCATTCCAAAAACTTACTATAATTTCTTAATTTAATTCCAAAGTTGACATTATGGAAAATAATTCTGGAAAACCAAAACAGAATTTTACATGCAATAAATGTGATTCTCTTTCCTTTAAGATTGTTCAATTAAATAGAGTAATTGAACGATATGAAAAAGGACAAATGGGATTGGAAAATGTTCTGAATATGCAAAGATACTCAAATGATAAAAGTGGTCTTGGTTACTCAAAATTTGACAAACCAAACTTAAATAAGACCAGTTTTGTTAAAGCGAGTAATCAATCCAATCAACAAAAGATTACAATTTTACAAAAAGATCATCATTATAAGGAGAAAATTATTCAAAATAAATTTCATACAAATGTTATTAAAAATAGATTTACTCCTACTTGTTCCTATTGTGGTCTTCATGGTCACACACCTAATGCCTGTCATGTGAGAAACATTAGTGTTCCAAAAGGGCATTACGTGTTGGTAAAGTAAGGTACTTTGTCATCACTCTTCAAATCTAACTTTTTCTCTTGATAAGTTGCTAGAGTTAATTCCTTGATATATATCTTTTATTAATATATGAATATATGTCTTACATGTTGTATTTTCTGTAAAAAAAAAATTTCGTTTTTAAAACTTGAAAATGTAGTTCGTATACTAGAAATAATTTTTGATGAAGCTTGTTTAACAATTCTTATGATGCTTTCGTTAATTTTCCTTTTCAATATGTTTTCGTTATAATACTTGAACATGATTTTGGGTATTATTTGATATTCGAATATTATCTTTTATATCTACTTTTTGTGACGCCTTCTCTTTTATATCTTCACTACGCCAAAAAACGCTTTTTACAGCGCTTTTTTTAAGCCATTTACAACGTTTTTTTTTTAAAAGAAAGCGCTGTAGTTACCAGCGCTGTAAAAGGATATAACAGCGCTTGTTTTTTTTTTAAAAAAAAGCGCTGTAAAAAAGGTGGATATATTGCGCGCTTGTTATACGCCTTTTACAGCGCTTTTGTAAAAGCGCTGTAAAATCATATAACAGTAGATGCAATATTATGACCCTTTTACAGCGCTTCTTCAAAAAAGCGCTGTAAAAGGTGCATAACAATGCACCTATTACAGCGCTTTTTTGAGAAAGCGCTGTAAAAGGTTTTTTTTTTAGTTTTATTTAATAATATGCTGTAAATTTTAGAAGCGCTTTTTTAGAAAGCGCTTTTTTTAAAACCGCTGTCTTTTAATCCAAAATCAGTTCACAATTTTTATTCCAAAATCATTTTCATCTAGAATCATTTCACAATCAGTCAGTAGTACACAACAACAACAAAACAGCACTACAAAACATACAAGAATGAATACACAACAACAACAGATTCACTATGTTTTAAAATGCACAAATATGCACAAATATTCACACACAATCAGTTCATAATTACATATTCACAACAGCACATAACTACATATTCACACAACTACCTATTCATATAACTATCAGATATTATATTCACAAACAGCACACCATACTCCTTGCAGCTTGCCATTTCCCAGCAAATCAAATAATATTCATTTCAAGCACATACTGACATCAGTCTTCCTTTATCTCTGTTAGTTTTTTTTCAGAATACGTTGGACTGGAATTGTCAAAGTACTGATATAAAAATTGAACATAAATAAGTTAGAATCAAATATAAACATAGTTTATATATAAAAATCAAATAATTAAAATATCGTACCGTTTCTGGGATTATAATTTGATTTTTATCAACAATCTCCTTCATGAATCACAATACATAGTACCCAGAGTCGATGTTGTTAGTTTGACGAGGGCACTATAAAATAAAACATATAAGTCAATAATTATTTAATTGTGTATTGATTGTAAGTGAAATTTAAAAGCATATATTTCAAACCTTTATTGGAATCCATGTGATGTTATTTGACTTTAGCTTCGACACTGTCGCACCTCTTTGAGCTCGAAAAACTTGTAAAGCACTATCGAATAAATAAATGTGATTATAAATAAATGTGATCTTAATATATATATGCAAAAAATAAATGAATATTACTTACGTGTCGAACAAAGTCTTTAACTCGGGGCGATTGTTGTAATGGCCGTGCAAGGGATCTAGGTAGTATATAACTTCAGAGGTCGCATTGATTGCAATTAGCACCCAATGTGCCCTACAACAACAAAAATTTAGTTTACACAACTAATAAATTAAGATCTCATAAATTAAAAAAGATATAAATATAGAATATATAATTACGTACGCTGAATTATATGGTGCAAGGAATAACTTATCCTTCTCTTTATTTCCTAATAGTATATCTAAAACGTATTTATTTACATTCGCTGGATCGTGTTTAAGCATCGAAATCTTATGCGGAGACAAGAATGAAAATCTATTCGACAATTAGATTAAATACCAATAAATTAAATTAATTACAAATAAATGCGATGAAAAGTAATTTTTACCTCATGTAAATGCTCATAACAGTAGCACTCAGCTCCTTATGGTCGAGAATTTCGTATATGTGCTCTTTTTCAAAATATTCTTCATACGCGTCTCCGAATAGATCTTTATCCATGCTTATTATTCATGAATCGTCGCTGCCCATATTTTTTTTTTTGCCTGTATGTCAAGAGACGACCCATATAGAGCAAGTCGTGGCTGACTTATTTTAGGAGCAGGAGCAGCAAATGATTTTACACGATCCAATTTTTTAGTAGCAACAATTTTGGCCGCTTTATTACCCTCCAGCTTTTGCAGTTTGCCAGTTTTATTACCCTCCAATTTTTTAGGTTTGCCGGCTTTATTTTTGCCACGAACATCCAGTCGTGGTGCGGCAGCTGGCTTGCTGGCTTGCTGTGCGGGTGGTTTATAAGATTCAATTAGAAAAAATGAGGTTAATCAAATTATTAGTTTATTGAATTAGAAAAAATGACAAACCTTACAGAATAAGTTACAAACCTTTTCGGGCGATGTGAATGTTTCATTTTTGGGAATCTTCTTATCATTCCCTTTATTAGACTTTGTTTGAATCTAAATAAATGTGAAATTAAAGTTAATTTGGAAAAAATTCAGCAATTAAATATAATCAATTAAACATACATTTCAATTAATTAAACATACCTTGTCAAGGGAGACAAGATGTTTGGGCCATGCCACGTAGCTGCCAATTGCTTCGCCCAAATAATTCAAATCTGCATCGTTGTCCGGTACAGGCAACGGTGCATTTGGTTCCAAAGCAATAACTAGCGATACTTTGACATGGCTCGCAGAAATTGGTGTGTTGTGCAATACTTCGCCCGGAGCATTGCACAATGTTCCCTTTCCGACCTTCCGATGAGTAGGGGAGGATAAGTATAGAAAGCATGGAGTGACCCCCTAAAATCAATGGTTAATACATAAGTATGTGAAACAAGCAACTTTAATGAATTTCTTATTTTATTAAGTAATTAATTACCTCAGGAAGACTGTTGAGACCAACGTTGCAACTTGCGTTTTCACTCTCAATGTGAATTTCACGTTGGGGCTGGTCCGCAAGTTGCTTCTCTTTATTTGTCTTCACCAAGAGGGCCACTTGCTCCGTTAATACTTTAATCTTCTCTAATACTTCCTCGTTAGATGGATTTTGGCGCTTCTCTTGTGAAAAATAACTTCTAGGAGTTACGCCAAATCCTTTCCCCCTCACGCGGCCGGAATATTTAGGAACATTAAACACTTTACCTAATATGTCCCTGCAACTTGCCTTGTTGTCCTCTTGATTTTCCGATTCAAGATTCGCCTAAAATACACATAGGATTAAAAAGATAAGTTCAATAACATTTTAAAATACAATATTAAAAAATATTAAAGTGATAAATATACTTACACAAAGTTCTATTACTTTTTGTACATTTTCGTTATCAACCACTCCGTCTTTATTTACACGAGCTTCTTTCCACAATATATGACGACCCAACGGTTGATCGGATTGGGTGTCTTGTAGCTATTATCATAAAGATCATAAACAAAATATTAGTTAGATAGTATAGTTTATAATATACCACATTAATTAAATAATAGTGATGTTTAATTACTTACAAGTTTTTGCTCTAGACGAGCATATCCCATACGAGATTTCTTGTATGGGTGGGGAATAATTTTTGCCTTCTCGCGATTTGCCTTACTAATATTCTAAATAAAAAAAATAACAATCTAGTAAAAATTTAAAATACGCTATGAATATGAATAATAAAAAACAAATGCTAATAAATTAATCACTTACAACAAATGCGGGGTCGGAACGTTTTGATACGAATGCGCTCCATTCCTCATTTGATATATATTGTCGATATTTTCCTTCTTTTTTATCATGTCAAAAGGGGGAGAAAAATTTGGTATTTTGTTGTTTTTAAAACTGTTTGTAGGTCTTCCATCTTTTTCCAAAATGATCACAAACATTCAAGTTCAACGGGGGAGTATGCATAAATTACGAGGGAGTAATTTTCCGATGATATAGGCTCTCCAAACAACAAAAGTTTTGTCACAATCAAAAAGGGGGAGAATGTAAAATACATATTTTTGATGAAGACAAAAGACCAACGATGATGATGATCAACACAACAAGCTCAAAAAGAAGAAGTCCAAAATATCTTATTAATAAACTTTAATTCAAACATACTAGATGTTTAAATGTAAAGGTAAATGATACAATCACAAGATGAAGTACATGAGAACTTTTCATCTTTACATATGCATAAAAAGTATTTTCAATAGTCAAAATTATATTTACAAAGTGTTAAAATTAATATTTTTTTGACAAAATACAAGGTATATTCGAATAAAACATAAGTGTATTCGAATACAGATGAAAATTGCTAAGTCAGTAGCAAAAGCCTCTATTCTGTATTTGACTACACCCTGATGTATTCGAATACAACCAACAAGTCAGTGGCAAAATTGATCAATCTGTATTCGACTACATACATGTGTATTCGACTACACAGTGTTAAATTTGAATAAATTTGAACGTTACAAAGAGGTGTATTCGAATACATACATCCTGTATTCGAATACAACTGGAAGCAATGCAATTTTTTCAGATCTAAAACGGTTCTAGATCATTGCAATTGTTCCTCAAACATCTTGGATCAATGGCCAAGAATATGAAGAGATGTTTATGGACTATATATACACCATAACTTCACATTCATTTACAAACAATCCCACGATCAAACATTAAACAACTTTGAACAACTTTTCTATTTTTCTTAAAGTTATTATTCATAATTCAAGTACTTACATTTCATTTTCATATCCTTGACAAAGGTTCTCAAAGTACTTGAAGCAATATTGGATTGTTATCATTATACCTCTCTTTCATACTCTTATATCCTTACCAAATTACAGTGTTTGTAAAAAGAAAGTAGTACTTTAAGTAGTCTTATCTAAGATAGTGGGGTGCTATCTTAGAGGTTTTGTTAGAAGTTTGTAGCAGAGGTCCTAGGGTGGGACTTGTACATTTTCTAACACTAGTGGAGAAATCTCTTGTGGTGTGCAAGAGGACTGGATGTACCCTTGGGTATAAGGGGAACCAGGATAATATTGATGTGTTCTTTACATTACTGCCATTTACTTTATCTTTTACTATCCGTAAGCGCAAAAAAACAATAAATACTCTTAAACACCTAATTCACCCCCCTCTTAGGTGCACATATGTACTTACAATTGGCATCAGAGCAGGTTCAAGGTAACTTACTCCTCTATCAATAACTCATGGCTTCCGCACAACCTGTTTTCAGATACGGTGACAGCAGTAACAAACCACCATGCTTCGTTGGCGATCATTATGATTTTTGGAAGATACGTATGCAAGCGTATCTTGAAGCACAAGGAGACGACATATGGGATGCTGTTGAAAATGGTCTTACACTCCCAAACTTGAACTTCAAGACTCATTAACATGTAATAACTACAATTTTGCAAATGCAGGGCCAAGCCAGTCAAACACAAACAACGAATGAGGTGAGTTTCGAAATCATGTTGATAGTATAATATTAGTAAGAAGAACCAACAAACAATCATAATAGACTGTATCATAATCACATTACGATATATCCAAATATTTAAGTAAATAGTACCATATTATAACATCAAAATCACTCAAGTAAAATAATTATCTCATTATAATTTTCATCAAATCATCTAAGAGAAATTATTATTACTTTTAAAACACATCAATCACAACAAAACAAACACAAGGAAACCTATAGCTCCTCCCTCTTTCGGTAGGTTTTCCTTCTTCTTTTTTCTTTTTTATTAATTTTTTTATAATTATTTAATTAGGTTTTACTCTTGTATATGGGCCAAACCCATAAAATACATTTTACTCCTTTTATTTATTTATTATTAAATAAAACCAACAATTACCAAAACTAATGTTTTAACACTTTTTTTAAAACATAATTTAATTACTAAAATATTAATTATATTTCAAAACTAATATTTTATAAAATAAAGTAATTAATCTTATAAAATACATTAATAACCAAAACTCTCATATTCAAAATAATCACCATAATTATACTTATTTTTCCAAATACTCATGATGACTCTTCATCATATGCATAGTTTTCATTGTTTTTAGTCTTATTTATCTTTTATTCATTAGTTAATTTAAGGAGTTATTTGATATATTTTGTTGATTTTAGTTCTTTGATTTAATCAAATCTTTATGTTCTTATTTCCTTGATTAAGTAGATATTTTTCGTAGTTTTGCGTTGTTTCTTTATTTTAGTGTAGTGCTGAATTTTGGTGAGAAATCAACATAACCTATGTGGAGTATTTCAGCCATATCTAGAGTTGTAGATGTCCAATTGGACTCACACCAAGTGCAAATGAAAGCTTGGACTCATAGCTACAACTTTCATGAAGACATCAAAACCAAATTTGAACTCAAAATTGGAGTAAAATGCATTATACGCCAGGAAGAAGATGTTGTACACTGGAAGCGCGCCCGAGGCGCGCCTGAAGCGCATTTCGCGCTGATGCCACTGTCGTTACGCGCTTGAAGCGCGCGACACATAGAAGAACATTAAAAAACTTATTTTTCTCACTTTTTAGGCATCTTTTTGGCTATTGGGAAGTGGAGAGACTTGTGCCATAGTAGAGAAACTCAAAGACGGTCGCTTATAACATCATTGAAGCAGTTTTATCAAGAATCATTGATGAATCATTCTTGTAATTCTTCTTTAATCTCTATCTTTTGTATCTCTGTCATGAGTAACTAAACCCTATTTTTTAGGGATGAGTGTAACAAGATGAAATCCTTATATTTCTGATTTGATTTCTAGTTTTATGATGAGTTTATTGAATTATTTTTTCTCATCTCTATGCTTAATATTTTTTATTGCTTGATCAACATTAAAATGTTCTACGATTCGTATTTTGAAACGGAAGTGGACTTTACGAATGCTTGAGATGAGAAATTCATGAATTTGTAGTCTAGGGATAGATGCAAGTCATGAAACCAAATAAATTAGTTGCAAAGACAATAGTTTAAACAAGAGAATATTCAAAATAGTATTACTTCCAACGATTCGCTACACTTGCTGAAACGTTATCAACTCACATTAAAATACCACCATCATTAGAGAATATTCAAAATTACAAAATAAATAACTATAAAATCAACACTTTATATTAATTACTAAATCATAATATATATATATACAAAAAATCACAATGTATAACAAATATATAAAAATAAAGAAAATCAAATACAATATTACTAGTATCCCAAGATAATTATTTATAAAATAAAATATATTTAAAATTAATTAAGTATAATTAAGTGCACATTTAATATTAGTCAAATGCACAAGAAAATATCACATTAATTATCAACTCACATATACATATAAAATCGCCTAAATCTTATTCTCTAAAATATTTATACTAAAATCCCCTCATTTATTCAAATATGTACAAAATTAATACGTCATAGAAAATACACATATAAAGAAAATTAATCATAAAAAAAATCAACATTATTCTAAAATAATTTTAGCACCAATTTAATTATCTAAAATCTTATTTAATTAATTATTTAGTTAGTTTATTATAAAATTTGGGGTGTTACAACTTGTGCATTTATTGGATGAACTACATTTACTAACAACTAAAATGGATTAGAATACATCTTTTGAAAACAAAAATGACATAAAATCTTAATCCATTGAGACTTATACACTTATTGGACGAACTACAATTATAAAGAACCAAAATGAAATAGAATAAACCTAGTAAAGACATAAAAGACCTAAAATCTTAATCTGTTGAAACTAATGCACTTATTAGACGAACTAGAATAAACCTAGTAAAGACCAAAATGACCTAAAATCTTAATCCATTGAGACTTGTGCACTTATTGGACGAACTACATTTACTAAGAACTAAAATCGATTAGAATAATCCTATTAAAGTCTAAAAAGACCTAAAATCTTAATCCATTGAAACTAATGCGCTTATAAGACGAACAACATTGACTAAGAATCAAAATGGACTAGAATAATTCTAGAATAGACCAAAACCACTAAAATATTAATTCATTGAGACTTATGCGCTTATTGGACGAACTACATTCATTAAGAACCAAAATTAACTAGAATACACTTTGTAAAGACTAACATGACCTAAAATCTTAATCCATTGAGACTGATGCACTTATTGGTCGAACTACAATTATAAAGAACCAAAATGGAATAGAAAAAACCTAGTAAAAACCAAAATGACATAAATTCTTAATCCATTGAAACTAATGCACTTATTAGACAAAATACATTGACAAAGAACTAAAATGGACTAATATAAACCTAGTAAAGACCAAAATGACCTAAAATCTTTATCTATTAAAACATATGCACTTATTGGACGAACTACAATTAATAAGTCCCAAAATAGACTACAATATACCTAGTAAAGACCAAAACGACCTAAAATGTTAATCCGTTGTAACTAATGCACTTATTGGACGACCAACATTGACTGAGAACTAAAATTATTCGAAAAAACCTATTAGAGACCAAAATGACCTAAATTCCTAAACCATTGAAACTTGTGCACTTATTCGACGAACTACTTTGACTAAACACCAAAATCGACTATAATAAACCTTGTAAAGACAAAAATCACCTTAAATCTTAATCCATAGAAACTAATGCACTTATTGGACGAACTACATTGATTAATAACCAAAATTACTAGAATAAACTTAGTAAGAACAAAAATGAGCTAAAATATTAATCCACTAAGACTAACAAACTTTTGGGAAGAACTATATTTACTAAAAACAAAAATGGACTAGAATAAACCTAGTAATAACCAAAAAGACCTAAAATCTTAATCCATTAAAACTTATGCACTTACTAGCCGAACTACATTGACTAAGAACTAAAGTTGATTAGAATAATACTTTTAAAGATATTAAAGACCTAAAATCTTAATCCGTTGAAACTAATACACTTTTTAGAAGAACATCGTTGACTATGAATAAACCTACTAAAGACTGAAATTACCTAAAATCTTAATACATTGAAACTTATGCGATTAATGGACGAACTGCATTGACTAAGAACCAAAATGGACTAGAATAAACTTAATAGATACTAAAATGACAAAAATCATAATTCATTGAGACTTATGCACTTATTGGAGGAACTTCAATTTAGAAGAACCAAAATGGACTACAATAAACCGAGTAAAGACCAAAATGACCTAAAATCATTATCCATTGTAATTAATGCACTTATTGGACGAACTACATTGATTAAGAACTAAAGTGGATTATAAAAAACCTATTAGAGACCAAAATAACTTAAAATCTTAATCTATTGAAACTAGTGCACTTATTAGATGAACTACATTGACTAAGAACCAAAATGGACTACAATAAACCTAGTAAAGAAGAAAATGACCTAAAATCTTAATCCATTGAGACTTATGCACTTATTGAACGAACTACAATTACTAAGAACCAAATTGTACTAGAATAAACAAAGTATAGACCACATGACCTAAAAGTTTAATCCAATTAGACTTGTGCACTTGATAGACTAGAATACATATTGTAAAGACTAAAATAACCTAAAATCTTAATCCATTGAAACTTATGCAGTTTTAAAGAACCAAAATGGACTAGAATAAACCTAGTTAGGAAAAAAAAACCTAAACTGTTAATCACTTAGGACTAACTAACTTATTGGAGGAACTACATTGACTAAGAACTAAAATGGAAGAGAATAAACCTAGTAATGACCAAAAGACCTAAAATCTTAATCAATTGAAACATATGCATTTATTTGACGAACTATATTGACTAAGAATTAATGTATTAAATCCTAAAAAGACCTAAAATCTTAGTTCATTGAAATTAATGCACTTATTAGATGAACTACAATTACTAAGAATTCAAATGGACTAGAATCAACATAGTAAAGGCGAAAATGATAAAAAATCTGAATCCATTGTAACTAATGCACTTATTGGACGAACTACAATTACTAAGAACAAAAATAAATTAGATAAAATCTATTAGAGACCAAAATGACGTAAAATCTTAATCCCTTGAAACTAGTGCACTTATTAGACGAACTACTTTAACTATGAACCAAAGTGGACCATAATAAACCTAGTAATAAACAGAAAGACCTAAAATATTAAACCATTGAGACTTAAGCACTTATTGGATGAACTAAAATTGCTAAGAACCAAAATGTACTAGAATATAACCTATTAAGAACCAAAAGGACCTAATGTCATAATCCATTAAGACTTGTGCACTTATTGGACGAACTACATTGATTAAGAACCAAAATAGATTAAAATACACCTAGTAAAGTTTAAAATGACCTAAAATCTGAATCCATTGAAACTTATGCAATTATTGGGCGGACTACAATTTTAAAGAACCAAAATGGACTAGAATAAACCTATTAAAGACCAAAATGACCTAAAACTTTAATCCATTGAATTAATACACTTATTAGACGAATTACATTGACTAAGAAGTAAAATGGATTAGAAAAAACCTATTACAGAGCAAAATGACCTAAAATCATAATCCATTGAAACTAATGCACTTTTTGGACGAACTACATTGACTAAGAACTAAAATGGGTTAGAAAAAACCTATTAAAGACTAAAATGACCAAAATATTAATTCGTTGAGAATTATGCACTTATTGGACGAACTACAATTACTAAGAACCCAATTGTACTAGAATAAATCTAATAAAAACCAAAATGACCTAAAATCTTAATCCATTGAGACTTGTGCACTCATTGGACGAAATAAATTACTAAGAATCAAAATGTACTAAAATAAAACTAGGAATAACCTAAAATACCATTGAGACTTCTACACTTTTTGATCGAACTACATTAACTGAGAACGAAAATGGACTAGAACAAACCTAGTAAAGACCAAAATGACCTAAAAGCTTAATCCATCGAGACTTATGCACTTATGTGACGAACTACAATGACTAAGAACCAAAATGGATTAGACTAAACCTAGTAAAGACCAAAATGACCTAAAATCTTAATCCATTGAGACTTATGCACTTATTGGACAAACTAATTTGCTAAGAACCAAGATGTACTAGAATAAACCTAAGAAAGACCAAAATGACCTAAAATACCATTGAGACTACTACACTTATTGCACAAACTACATTGATTGAGAACCAAAATGGACTAGAGTAAACCTAGTAAAGACCTAAATGACCAAAAATCTTAATCTAACCAGACTTATACACTTATTAGACGAACTACATTGACTAAGAACCTAAATGGATTAGAATAAACTTAGTAAAGATTAAAATGACCTCTCCTTGTTTTATAGAACTTTATGTAAAGATTTAAGAAAATAGAGCAATTAAACATAACTAACTAACGTAATTGATCAAATGTAGAGAACAAAATGAAACAAAAATTAAATGCAAGAACCCAAATATAATAATATAATTAAGTTTTATGTTAAGAGACATGTTGAATTCTGGTGTAACACATGACAAGTTCTTTATGCCCTTATAATGTTATTAATTAATTGAAGAGATGAAATTAAAATTTTTAAAATGTAAGAGACTAAGATGAATTATAAAATAAGTATAAAAATCAAAATACATTTTTTTTTCTTTTATATGTTTCTCCTTTATGACGTTTATTAAAGAAGAAAAAAGTAGTAAACCTACCATATTTATTAATTTTTCTTTTTCTTTTCCGCATTGGGATGTCACTATTTTCCTTATTTTTTGATTAAATATATCTGCTTGGAAAGCAAAAGTTCCGTGATACTTAAATTCACAAACACAGAAGTTTGTCCTCTGTCGTATTGAAGACAAAAAGAATGTTTGAGTAAAATAATCATAATTACATTCTATAATCATGATTCACGCTTAGAGACAGCTGATGCACAAGCAAGCTACCTTGTTTTTTATTTTATTTTTCCCTTTCACTTTTACTTTTAAAAATAAAAATAGTATTTTATCTATCTTTTATTTTAATAATCAAATCTTTGTCAATTTGTCTATGCTGATTATTATCATTCCAAGTATAAATAGGGGAAGTACACATCTAGCTCAAAGCAAGAATTCATTTGCTAATTATTAATTAATTTGATTGAGATACAAATCACATCATAACCATGTCCAATATTGCATTATCCTATGCTCCATCAAATGGCACTAAGATCCAACAGCAGAAATCTCAACTCCCTAATCCCTTTGAGCTTGAAGACTATCAGATCCTTCACAAAGTTTATCTCACCCACGTCAATGATGATGAAAATTACGATAAGGATATCCTTTTCAAGCTTGTCTCCAACATCATCTCTGCCTCAGCTCAAATTTCTACAACTAATTCTGTTCTTAACGTAATTAATTATTTATTACCACACCCGGTTTCCTTCTTCACTTAATATATAATTTTTACTTCACAAGATCATGTTATTTATATACAATAGCAAAAAATGTCAAACACATTTTAATTTATATACTATGCAACTGAACTGACAATTTAATTGTTTTCAGACACAGATTTCTTTCAAACCAGACTTCCCTGCCCTGAAGAGGATTTCTTGTCAGGTTAATTATCATTTATGTTATGGAATTTGAGATATTTTGGTGGAGTTCAAATTGTCAAAACTATGAAATACCGACAACAGACATATATACCAAACACAACACTATATACAAACAACTATATAATTATTTACATGAATGCAAATAAAAGCGGTAGATAGCTTATGAGATAATGATATATGTTAATTGTTACATAAAATATATGGAGAATTTTAATATAGTGTGACCGGTAACAGATGATAACGACACGTGGCACTCCAGAATGTGCACACCAGACAACACTGTGGATTCTTCAACGGTTGAGAGGCTTCTCATGGGATGCAAAAGCACTTATAACACTAGCTGCTTTCTCTTTGGAGTATGGTGAATTTTGGCACCTTTATAGACTTCAATCATCAGACACAACAATTGGAAACTCATTGAAGCAATTGAACCAAGTTCAATTCAGAAAAGTCTCATCTGATATAACTGATCCAGTCACATTCTTATTGGAAGTGTTTCAGGACATTATACAGTGGTCAACATGGTCTACTATGGGTTATGATTTAGAGGAAGTTGCTTCTCTGTCAGATGCTATGCAAGAAATCCCTCTTGTTGTGTATTGGACTCTTACTACCATTGTTGCTTCTACTGGCAACCTCGTCGGTATATCGTAAGTTTCATAATTAGAGAGGGAAAATATAATTTTTTCCCTAATTTAGTCACTAAATTTAGTGGTGAGAAAATTTGTGACATATTTTTTAAAAATTTTTTTTGTCTCTATATTCAATGTGTGTGTAAATAAGATTATTATTATTTTTCTTTCAGGGAGCATAAATTATCAGATTTTAGAAAAAGGCTTTCTGATGTTGTTCTGAAGTTGAAGGGTCATTTGGCAATTTGCAAATTGCAAATTGGTACATAAATAACTACATATGTACTTTGGTGCTTCCTGATATTTCAATTCTTTGAAGTTTGATTTTTTAAATGATAATTAATAAGATATATTATCTCCTATTTTTGCAGAGAGGATAGATGATAATGAAAGGCGTTTGAAAGAGTCTAAAAATATTAAAGATGTTGTAGGTTTCTTGAGGCTTCTGATCCAAGGCAATGGATCTGATCAAATACCACTTTTATTTAAAGACAACATCCAAGTTAAAACGGTTAGTGCTAAAACTATTATTGTCTTACATATATTGGATATTTTTTATTTAATCAAAGTAATTGACCAACATGTTAGGTCTAAAGCAAGTTTGAATTTGGATTTGAGTTGGGAAGAATATGGAACGTTTATTTTGACCAACTAAACTAGATAAACATTTATAATTAATTTATCATAATATATATTCATAACTACATTGAATTTTTTTAAGTTTCTTTTGATCTAAAATTTTGAAATATATAAATGTTAAAATTTTGTTTTCCATTTGAATTATTTTCAAATAAATTAAGAGGATAATATTTTTTTTCTCAATCAGGGTATTGAAGTCTTCAAGCAGAACTATGTGTTGCTATTCATTTCTGGCCTAGACAGCATTGGAGATGAGATTTTGCTATTAAATTCAATCTACAAAAGATTACAAGACAACCCACAAGAAGTGATAAAAGGTTTCAAGAAAGAGGATTTCAATATTTTGTGGGTCCCTATTGTGGATATTTGGGATGAAGTCCACAAGGAAAAGTTTTGGAATTTGAAGGAAAGCATGAAATGGTATGTGTTGGAATATTTCTCTGAGCTACCAGGGATTGGAATAATAAGGAACAAATTGAAGTATTTGGATAACAAGCCTATTGTGTCAGTGATTAATCCTCAAGGTGATGTGATAAATGAGGATGCAATGGAAATTATTTTTCAATGGGGATTTGATGCTTTTCCTTTTAGGAAAAGTGATGGTGTTGATCTCTTTAAGAAATGGGCTTGGTTTTGGAATTTAATGAAGAAAGTAGATATCAACATAGAGGTAAGTAGTACAAACTACAAACTACTATTGATTACTAAATAAATAAGTAAAGATAACAAATAAAATTTAGAAGCATGAGTGTTAATTATTACTAATATACATAATGTTACCTTGTGAATCAGGAGATGAAAAGGGAGAGTTACATATTCATCTACGGAGGCAACGACACAAAATGGATCCAAGACTTCACAACAGCAATAGGAAGCATTAAAAAAAACCAAAACATAAAAAACATAGATTTCAGCATTGACTACTATCAATTAGGAAAACACAACCCAGCAAAAATCCCATACTTTTGGATCGGTATAGATGGGAGAAAACAGAACAAAACATGCCAAGACAGAGTAGACTGTGAAATACAAGAAGCAGTGAAAAGCTTACTTTGTCTCAAACTAGATCCATTAGGATGGGTTCTTCTAAGTAAAGGGTATCATGTTACACTTTTGGGTCATGGTGAACCTATGTATCAAACAGTTGCTGATTTTGAGAAGTGGAAAAATAATGTGGTTGAGAAAGAAAGCTTTGATATAGCTTTCAAAGAATATTATAATACTAAGCTTCAAGAGATATCTTCTAGTGTTTCGTGTGCTTATAACTCTTCAAATGTTTTGGCTACTATAAGTTGTCCTAATCCAACTTGTGGACGTGTGATGGAAGTTACTTCTGTTAATTACAGGTGTTGCCATCGTGATGATCCAAATAGTTGCTGCAATTGATTTAAAAGGATGAAGGAGGATTTATGTTCTCAAGTTTGATTTGCTTTATAAGCATGAAGTTTTAATATATGTATGTGTTTGTTGGTCAAGACGAATTTTCTTGTGCTATGGCCACTTTTGTTCCCCTTTGTTGAATGGGTTGAAACTGAATAATGGCTTTATATAATTCGTCTGTATGTTACTGAATTTTATTTTGATTGAATAAAATTAATTATGCTTACTTTTTGCAATTGTTCCTCCTTATTTTAGCAACAATGGGATGAGTTTGCTAGAAAGGTGTTTGAAGATAGATAGTTCTAACACAATTCTATGATGTTGTAAGGAAAATCAAACTCTGGAAAATTAAGTAATACAATTACATCACAAACATTATAAAGGAAAAAAAGCATAATGTACTTTTTATAGTCGTGCTGCTGACGTGTGTTATGGATACTTATTAAGAAAAAATTTTAATTTTTGCAATTCTAAAATATTAAATGCCCAATTTTTAAGATTTTATTTATACATTTAACTTTTCAACAAGTACTTTGGAAAAACTTGTTAGAATTTTAAAGTGTGCAAGTGTATATCCTCGATTAAATACATTTAAATCTTAGTTGTATAACAACAATTTGAGATACTAATTGAACTTTTTCTATAACATTTAGATCTTTCTCAAACATGTCATAATTCCCGATACACTTATATTATTTTACAATACTACAAAATAAGAGTTTAAGATAAAAGAAAAAAATCATATATAAATT
>JBBPBP010000001.1:34460090-34494944 GCA_037974735.1 Cicer chorassanicum
ATCAAGATAATTTTGTAATTATTTAATTTAAAAATTATGAATTAAAAATTTTAAATTTTGAAATATAATTAAAATATACTAAATATATCTAAAATAAATTTATTTTTATGTAAAAATATTTATGTCATTTTATAAATAACTTTCTTTCTTCTCATATTTTTCTTTTATTATTCCTATACTAAAATATTAAATAATCATCTAATTTTCTATTTTTTTCATTGTCATACATTTTTTTTCCTCTATCTATTTTTTATAAATCAAATACATAACTATAGTAATGGCAAGTTGCAATTTGATGTCTTTTAATAAGTTAGTGTGTGAGATGTATTTTATTACTCAAATTAGTTGAAAATAAGAAGTATTAACATATTATAATGATATATTTGTGATGATATGGCTTTATAGTTTATATCGTTGTGACACTTGTTTGAAATTGTCATTTGTGTGAATTGGTCGTCTGTTCTGAATTCAAACTCGAAACCTTATAATTGTATAAGTTCATTATGGTGAAATTTACCATCTCTTCTAAGATAACAAGATCATTTTTTTAAATGATTTTTTTAATAATAATTTTTATCTATATATAAAAAGGAAACGATATTCTATTCTTGTGTAGTAATTCTTCTTAAAATTTTTCTCTTACCATCAACAACAAATTACAAATAAACACAACAAATTAATGTTGAATCTTGTATTAGAGAAATGTTATTTGTTCAATTTATTTCCATCAATATATGTATATTTGATACAAATCTATTCTTATTGGATTCAAAAAGGATTTGAACAAGGGGCCAAATAAAACATACCACTTTGGACAGCACTACACTAATCAAGCAACTTTGATAAAATAAGAACATTAACAATATTTCTCCAATCATCACATATAAGAAAATTTTCAAATATATATTTCGTAAATACCTCTCAAAATCAACACTTACCAATTTGCACAGTATTCATTGGTTTTGACAGCAGTTCCATTTCAATTACCAAAACATAAAATTTATTAATAAATTATAATATTTTTGTAAGAAAAATTAAATAATATTTTTTACTAATATTTAAAATGAAATGAGTACCATACAACAAATGAAATAAAATATACACACTAAGTGCAATAAAAATACAAAAAATTGATATTTCAATGCTGATAGTTACATTAATTTTCAAATATCTCTTTCGATGAAGACATCAAATAAATCTTATAAAATATGACTATACAAATTCAAAATATTTAAGTGTTTCTACAAATTATAATTGTCATCTACGAGAGTTTATATTCTTAAAATATTTTTAAAAAATTTATTGTCAATATTATTAAAAAAAGAAAGATAGAAATGTGAATATATGTAAAATATAATTTTAACTTGCGTTAATGTATTCATTTCATCGAAAATGTGTGTGACCGATAAACTGTAATTGAATTTAAAACCATAAAATTTTATAAGAGATTAAAATAAAAATAATAGTGTCATGAAAATAATTTTTTATTTTCTTATATGGACAAAGCCCTCCACTGCCAACCTAACTGAATCCACACCTGAATGGTCTTTTCTCTAATATAATTTAATCTAAAAATTTGTGATTGTGACACAAAATTATCCGACCTAAAAATTAAAACAATATGAATTTGATTTGGATTGCTTACGTGAAAAAATATGATCTGATTGAATATTGATCAGATCGGTTCTTTCGATTTCCATCGTCGCATAACTACAATATTTATATATATAATGTCAAATAATATATTATAAACTAAATAATGCCAACATATATAATGATTAATATACTAAACGTTTAACATTACAAAATAAAACAAGTCAGTTATATCTGTATCATATGAAATAGTGGAAAAATATTATATTAAACTAGTTCTAAGTATCATTGAAAAATCAACAAATAAAAAATAATACAACATTTTGTATTAATAATAATAAAATTAATATATGTGGTTTGGTTTCAATATAATAATTTGGAATCTAATTTAACCCAAGTGGTTTTCACAAAACTATAATAAAAAAATCTAATAAAATTTGATTTTGTGTCAATTTGATATTTTTGGATGAATTTATGATTTGTATTTGTATCAATTTAAAAATGTACACATCTCTATTTCTTATGTAGAGCAATAATGGGTGGAATTTAGACAGGCCTCGGAAATCATTTTTTTTTTCATTTTAGTCCTCAATTCAAATATTTTTTATGATATTTGTTTTTTTTAAATGATAAATGTTAATAATTAATTATTTAATTTTATCAGAGAAATCAGTTGAATCTATAATCTTTTTCAACTCTCCAAACCACCTTATAACATCCACTATTAATAATGATTCTTTGCTTTTCCATGTACGAAGAAAATAGAGTTCTTGACTAAGGATGTCTATTGGTAACATGCACAAAAGAAAAAGATGCCAACTAAGCTTAGAGAGTTTTAACTCTTCAAATGAATCCATTCAATTTGACTCAAATTAATTATGATTCAATGTGTGTTTTTGAATGCAAAGAATTTAATTTCTTGATAAAAAAACTTAAGATGAGAGAATGATGTTTTACTATAAGATAAGAAAAAAACATAAAATTTATTAAATATTTATAAAATGATTTATATTTGTCTTTTTTCAAAATAGTATTAGTAGGGATCGATTTCATAATATGTATAAATAAATAGACGTTTTTCATAATTAAAATTTCCATAAATTTAATGTTATCACTTATTTTTTAATAATAAAAATACATATTATCGGTTGATTATGTGTGTCAAAGATATAATAAGATGTTAATGTGATTTTGTCGTGATTCTCATGAAAGCATCATTATTGATAACATTAAGGGATATATCATTGTTCTTTCCTTGGAAACATCACATTTTTCTTTAGCTATTATATTTTCTTTTTCCTATTTGAACAGTGGAAAAAAAATCATATTTTTCAAAAGTTTGGTGAAATCCCAAGCAAATAGACAATGATATCCTAAACATAGTGACCCCTACAAGGTATATGTTGTGAAAATCATATCAATGTGGCACATTTCACGTTTGAAGAAGACACCAACATAAGCTACTTTGTATATTTACTTTTTTTAATTAACTCAAGTTTAATATACTAAAGTAGTTATGCAAAGTGTAAACTCTTATGAGTTATGACTATGGAGACTATAAATATGTAGGAGCACCAATCTCACAAAACAACACGAGGCGTCCAATTTGCTTATCCCCAACAAATTAAAGAATTGAAATATAGCCTAAAGTTGAATTTATCACAATGTCACTGTCCAATGGAGTTAAACTGCCAAACCCATTTGATCTTGATGACTCTTAGATTTTGGATAAAGTTTATCTGACCCACCTCCATGATGATGATAAGTGTGATAAAGATGTCCTTTTTAACATTGTGTCCAATGTTATACATAGGGTAAATTCACCTACTCTCGTTCACTTTTTTTACTCAACACATTGTTGATAATTAATAATTTTTTTATAGATAAAAATTTATGAGAAAATAGAACACTTTTCAATAATATTAAATAGTTTTACACTCACATCTAAATTATGAGGGAAATTTTCAAAATATATTTGAAATTCTCTAATAGCTATATTAATGTAGCAAAATTAAATAACTTAATGCATCACTTGGTCAAGTGGTTGCAACGGTTGAATTTAATTCAAATCAATGCATCTGTTAATTAAGTTACCAAAGGTTACAATCTTTCTCAATAGTTGTTTTCTTTCACCAATTGGTATGAGTTTAAGAGTTGTTTTCTTTCACTAATTGGTATGAGTTTCTCTATAAATAGAGATACTTTAGAGGCAGAAAGTAGAACACAATTTTCATGTTACATGAACTAAATTTCTGTCAAAAATATTTCTAAGTGATTTCTTTTTTTCTCTAGTGCACGAGAGTAAATGAAGAAACTTTATTCTGTAAACTATCATTGATTGATAGGCTTGATGGGAATGTGCAATTCACTTCAAGGATTCCAAAGTATCTTGAAGGGGATTCGCTGGTTAACCCGTTTGCATCCAATATATATAGATTGGTGGAGCGAATCGAACCTAAACCTTAGTGTGATTCACACACTTTGGAATTTATTTGTGCAACATTCGTTAGCATCAATTTCATCATCTTCTTGTTCAAGATTTGCAACATACCACCAATAAAAGATCCAACAATCTTTAGGTTCGATTATCAAATTTATTTATGACTGCAACTTTTAAAGGAGATGAAATTTCTTGACCATGGTGAAAGGTACACATATAATTTATATGAATATGTATGATATGTTTGAAGTTCTAAATTCATATGTGGTTCTCCAAAGTAATAATATTTGTTTATGTTAAATTTCACAGGTGGTTAGATTGATATGCATGATTTAGAATATATATTCAAGTATGTAAATTTAATATGGTTTATGCATGAGTTTTCCTTGTTTGGATTTTAAAAATTAATTAAAGTCTTAGAAATAATCACATATGAAAATTCATGGTTGGACACTGAAAGTTATTTAGTGTTAATACATTTATATATTACATTCATGTTTGAAATGCACATATAATAAATTTTCCTTTTCGAATGCATATATAATAATATGGAGATAGGATGTGGAAAATTAATAATATGGAATTAGAGATAATATGTTTTGATGAAATTTTTGTTTATCTATGGTTGATGTTTTTAGACTAAGAACAATAATTTATGATTGACCGGTGGAAGAAAATTTATTTATAATTTTGGTCTCTTAAATCTTGACAAGTATAAATATGTATGATTTAAGATGCATATTTAACACATTAATTTATTTAAAATAGTGAAAATAAATTGTCATAAATATCAAGTGTATGTCTCAATATAGTAATGCTTCATGTGAGAAGTTATTAAGTCTAGAATTGATTAACTCATATTATAGGTGCATGATAGTATGAAAGTATCTGTCAATTTCTTGCTTATTTTGATATTGAAAATTATTTGGATCTATTTTGAATTATTGTAAGTTGACAAATGTTCATGGAAGAAACTAATAAAAAAATCTTAATGATTTTATTCATTAAGATATTTACCATAGAACATATTTAAATATGAAACTTGAATTAACAAATAGAATTCATGATGCATGCATTAGTTATAGTATAACTATGAAGAAATGGTCTCTTTATTATAAATGAAACGAATGCTTATTTGTTAAGGAGTAGATGACTTACATGTTTGGATTCACCTTATGATATTTGATTATGAGAAATTTTTATGATCATGTTTTGTTAGCTTGTGGCAATATATATTTAATGTATTCAATGTATTATATCTTGAACTTGTATATATTGAAAAGAAAGTTAGAATTTTAAATTGAGATGCTTATTAAATATAGTAAAAGGTAGAATAACATAAAAGTTTGTTTATGTGATAATTGAGATGCTTATCAATTGTAAGCGATACAATGTGAAGAGATTAAATGACAAAAGTGTCATGGTTTGGTGATAGTTGGTCAACACTATCAAGAATATAAAAGGTAATTGGATGCTTGATGTAAGTCATGACTTATACCAGACCTGATATAGATATGTTATTGGAAGATTAAGTCGGTATACAAGCAATCCAAGTAAAGAACATTGGCATGCTATTAATAAAATATTAAAATATTTGAAAGGAATAATTATCTATAGTTTAATCTATAGTGGATATCCTTTAATTTTGGAAGGATATACATATATCAGTTTGGTAAATTATGTTGAGGATCATGCTTCCGCAAGTGGATTGATCTTCAACCTTGGTGGATGTGAAGTTTCTTAGAGTTCAAAGAAACAAACTTGCATTGTCGACACCACCATGACTGCAAAATTTATTGTTCTAGTTGCAAGTAGTAAGAGGCTGAATGACTAAGAAATTTGTTGTATGAGATACCAATTTGGCCAAAGCCAATGGCACCGGTGTCCATACATTGTGATAGTTAATCCACGCTATCAAAAGCATATAGCCAAATATATTGGTTTAAGACATAGCTATGTAAAGGATATAATGGAGTGACATCCATAGTGTTTGTAAGAACTGAAAAGAATCTTGTAGATCATTTGATGAAAGGTCTGACAAAGGGCATGGTGTTGAAGACATCATTAGGGATGTGATACAAGCTCATATCTAAATAATCACCAATGGTGGAAACGATCAACTCACACTTGAGTAGCATCAAGTCTTGAGTTCAATGATGAAAGTACATTATTAGAGTGATTGAAGTACTTGACAATATATACATCCCAAAGGGTAAAAGTACTTGGACCACAAAATAAAAGTGGTAGGATGAGGTCTCCTCTTAATGGACATATAACATATATTTGGTGGAATGTATAATTATGGGTACATTTATGATATAGTCAACCTATATGAGAATGAAGTGGGCCGCTTCATAGAGTTCAAGAGCTTGACTCTTAAATTCTCATGAAAAGGATATGAGACACAGAGCCTTATCAAATGTGTCATATTTATAATTCAATCAATGATACCGAGATTTCATGTGTGAGTTATGCACACTTGTTCAAATGAATGGTTGGTTCAAAGCTTGTCTACCAGTCTATTCGGGGATGAGTGAAAACATAATTTACTAAGTAATGGTTCACATCGTAAGATACCTTTATCTGAAACCATGAAAATGGTGGGGGATTGTGAGGGGAATTTCCAAAATATATTTGGAATTCTCTAATAGCTATATTAATGTAGCAAAATTAAATAACTTAATGTATCTCTTGGTTAAGTGGTTGCAATGTTTGGGTTTATTCAAACCAATGCATCTGTTAAGTTACCAAATGTTACAATCTTTCTCAAGAGTTGTTTTCTTTCACCAATTGGTATGAGTTCAAGAGTTGTTTTCTTTCACTAATTGGTATGAGTTTCTCTATAAATAGAGATACTTTAGAGGCATAAAGTAGAACACAATTTTCATGTTACATAAACTAAATTTTTGTCAAAAATATTTTTAAGTCATTTGTTTTTTTGTCTAGTGCACGAGAGTAAATGAATGAGCTTTATTCTGTAAACTATCATTGATCGATAGGCTTGATGTGAATGTGCAATTCACTTCAAGGATTCCAAAGTATCTTGAAGGGGATTCGCTCGTTAACCCGTTTGCATCCAATATATATAGATTGGTGGAGGCAAATTGAACCTAAAGTTTAGTCTGATACACACGCTTTATAATTTATTTGTGCAACCTTCATTATCATCAATTTTATCATATTCGTGTTCAAGATTTTCAGCATACCACTAGTAAAAGATCCAACATAAATTGTCGTATTTTACGTTATCTTCATATTATGGTTACAAATAAACTGATGTGATCATAACTTCTTATTAAATGCGGTGTAAAATAAAGAGTCATTAAACTTTAACGTTACTTTCTATATATATTATATAGAAAATTATATATGTTTATCAAATAAAATATGAGAATGTCATATACAAGATTTGGAACACTAAAGTTTTTATTGGTATACTGAGTGAATCATAGAAAACAGAGTTGTTGTAGCCAGTTTCCAACTAGAATTTCGCATATTGAAGCTGATTTCTTGGCAGGTTATTTAATTTCATAATCATTATTATTCCCTACCGTATAATTATATCATCATATATACTTTATTCTGCTTCAAAAAGGGGAGACTTTTATATTAAAAAAAATGAAACTTTGTTTATATAAATATTTTGTATAGCACTTACATTTTAAATTAAAGACATTATATTTAATTATTTCTATTTTTTTAAATTATTGCTGGTATTTACAGATGATAACAACGCCCTGTGGCGAACATTATGTGCACCAAACAACAATGTAGATTCTTCAACATCTAAAAACCTATTCATGGGATGCAAAAGCACTTGTAACTCTAGCTGCATTCACTTTGGAATATGGGAATCTTTTATATCTCACTGATATTTCAACATCAGATCAATTTGTTAACTTTTGAAACAACTGAATCAAGTTCAAAGCAGAAAGGTTCCTGCTACAAATTTGGTTGTGTTGATAACAGAAGTGCTTATGCACATTCATGAATGGACCACATGGTGTGGTGTCGGTTATGACACTCTTGAAGTTCCTTCTTTGTCTGATGCATTGCAAGATATTCATGTGGTTGTTTATTGGATCGATCATTGCTTCCATTGTTGCTGCTACTGCCAACATTGTTGGTGTTTCGTAAGTTTTATACCTTCTTTTTCAACTATTTTTTATGTCACCTAAAAATATATTAAAATAATGAAAAAAAAAATGGTATTATAATATAACTATCTATCACATTATACTTATTTTAGTCATTTTTTATAAGAGACAGTGAAGTTAAAATTTAGTCAACAAAAATTTATATTATAAATCAAATATATCAATTTTTATTGACTAAATTTTAACTCAACTGTAGAAATATTATATAACATTAATTCTTGTTTTAGGGACTATACGTTATCATATTTTAAAGACAAACTTTCTTTGATTGATTCTAATTTAAAGAAAAATCTGATACTAAACAAAGGACAAATAAGTAATACACTTAATTAGTGTTTATATAATTACTTTTTATGTATGTTAGGAAGAAAAGTTATTTCCAATCCTTTGGACGGATACAGATTATGTAGAAGAATACTTGAAGCGCAAGAAAGCAATTTCCAATCCTAAAGATATTGTTGATTTCTTAAAGCTTCTAATCCAACGCAATGAAGATAATCTCCTAATATATGATGGCAACACCAAAACAAAAACGGTTAGTACTAAAGTTTAAACCATTGTGTATTGTTTTCGTAAAAACATGATTAATGATTATGTGTACTTTTTGTTTTATGTATGAAACACAGGATATTGAAGTGTTAAGAGAGAAATATGTGTTGTTATTCATTTCAAGCCTTAACAAAGTTGAAGATGATATTTTACTTTTGAATGCTATCTATGAAAGATTGCATGACAATCCAGAAGAAGTGATAAAAGGTTACAAGAAAGAGGATTTCAAGATTTTGTGGATAGCGACGATGAAGGCGAGAAGATCAAATTCAATTCTTTGAAGAATAAGATCAAATTTTATGCAGTGGGGTACTTGTTTGAGTTATCAAGCATTTGATTCATAAGAGAGATTTTGAATTATAGAGATAAGCCTATTGTCCCTGTGCTCAACCCTTTAGGTGAAATTATGAATGAAGATGCAATGGACTTGATTTTTCAATGGGGAATAGATGCATTTCCTTTTAGGAAAAGAGATGGTTATGATCTTACTCAAAAATGGAAGTGGTTTTGGGATGTTACAAAGAGGGTAAATATTCGAATACAGGTAAATAATATGACATTATATCATAATACATATAAACCTAATCTTTTTATGTTTTAAAAATTAAACCGAATCGCACATTTAGCTGGCTAAATCGTGAACTAATGATGTCTATAGTTCGATCATTTGACGAGTTTTATCGTAGTTTTGTCTCAATTTAAGTAGTTTAGAACAATTGAACCAAAACTCGAAGGTATTGTTGGTTTAATGTTCGATTTAGCTTTTAAAACATTGATTTTAGAACTTATCTCAAGTCAACTTGAGATTTGGTGTCTCACATGCAATACTAATGACTAATGAGCCTAGTACGGGGATAATATGGGTAGTCGAATATATATCTAAAATATACTTTAATATCATATTTGATATTGCATCTAATTCAACTCCACAACATTGATTTATGTGATGATAAAGATTAAGCCTCAACTTAATTTGTATGTTTTATATCGATGTTAATTCCAATATAGGACTATTTTTTGGCAATTCAATTGTGTAATCTTATTAATTTTACTTTTTACTATTTAATAATAGTGATTGATATGAAAAAATTTGATAAATATGTTTTCAATGTGAGTTATTAGGTGAAAGGGGACAAATACATCTTCATCTATGGAGGTGGTGACAAAAAATGGACTCAAGACTTCACATTAGCATTGGAGAAAACAAAAGACACAAAACTATCTTAAGGGCATATGCTATAATTGAACACTATCAATTGGGAAAATATGACCCAAAAATAGTTCCTCGTTTTTGGATTGAAATAGAAAGCAAGAAACTCAAAAAATACCAAGATGCCCTAGATTGTGAAATTCAAGATATTGTGAAGAGTTTGCTTTGTCTCAAACAAGATCCACAAGGTTGGGCTATTCTCACAAAAGGATACAGTGTTAAGCTTTTGGGTCATGGTGAGCCTATGTATGAAACTTTGGCTGATTTTGATGTATGGAAAGACAAAGTGCAACAAAAAGAAGGATTTGATATTGCATTTCAAGAATACTATGATACTAAGGTTAAAGAGACATATGTTCGTCCACCATGTGAAATTATTAATGTTGATAACAATATTAATGGAACGTTATTGCTACTATATCATGCCCAAATATCACGTGTGGACGTGTGATGGAGGTGTCATCGGTTAATTACAAGTGTTGCCACAATGATGATGCTCCACGTAATGGCAAGATATGAATTTGAGAAAGGGAAGAGGTTGCCCTCATAAGTTTGCTAGCTTTGGCAAAATTTGATTTGATGTGTTTTGAATTCATGTAATTGTCTACATTTACTATATATATTTTCATATTTGTATGTTAATGAAGATGAAAGCCTAGTGTATGTCAATAAATGGCTTCACTTCATCAGCAAGTTAGTTATAAAATTCAATAAATATGCTTTGCATGCACATAAAATCTGCATGCAATTCTCTTTTGTTCAACTCTTTCTTAGTTTTTTATTTTATTTTATTTTTTTATTTATAAGCTTTTGCAACATTAATTTTGTTGGCCATTTGCTTACTTTTTTTGGGTATGTAAACTATTTGCCTATTATTTTCATAAAGCAATAAGTAATATCAAGTCCAATAAATAAATAAATATCATTACATCTATTTTTAAATACAAGACTCTCTTAATAATTTTATATTTATTATTTTTTATAAGATTCTTTTTGAATTTTCAATTGTATTAATTATACTTTTTATTAACATACACCTAATTAATTTATATTTCTTTACGATCAACAATAAATACTATAATGTAAATATTAACTAATTTTCTTTCATCAAATATAAACTTGTAAAAATAATATTAAATTTTAACAAATTTAATACTACTAACTACTTTTTTAATTCTCGTGATTTGGAAAAATATATCTATATTAAGAAATGAAGGTAGTAGTTTACGAAATTAACAATTTGTTAGGAACTTAATTTTACTTCACTAATCAATCAATTGTTATATATATATTTTTTTTAAATTGAGTATCTTTCATGCACATAGACTAATTTTTTGAGTCAAGTAGGACTATAATGAGAGACAAAATTCTATCTCAAATTTTTTACCGGTGCGGCATTCTAGAATCCGAATCAAATTGAAAGTGATTTGAAGTATCTCGTCCAATAAAATTTATTAAAGAATTAAGACCAAATTACAATTGGATATCTAAATGGAAAGAAGTTAATTTTAACTCATTTATCTCATTTATTATTGGTTTTCTTCGACAAACATTTAAGTTCAAGTTTGTGACTCATAATTGATAAACATTTATATTTAAATTTGTGACACATAATTGATAAGCACATGTAAGCACGTTTATATTTCTCCTTGTAAATAATCTATTAATTTGTATCACAATATTAATATAAAATTATTTTATATTGACATCAAATAAAAATTTATAATTTTGCCGTATTATCTTCTCTCCTTTATAGGAGTATTTTTAAATAGCAGTGCTGCTATATATCCCAAGACAAAAGCATGGTGAATTGACCAAATATCACGTGTTTAATTTTTAAAAGAATGGTCAAAATTTGAACTACTTATTTGACAGAAAAATAGAAGAAAACGGTTAAATAGACCAATCATCTAAATTAGTTACTTTTTTGTGAAAATATCATTTGCTACAAAAAGTATTTTTTAATTTAAAATATTAGATGTTCCGATGAAAAACAATAATAAAGGACAAAAAAAAATCATATATATATTATTTTTTAATTAGTTTGAATATTTCAATTCACTCAATGTATGATTAAATTTCCTACCTTAAAATTTTATTTTTAATGATTTGTTCATAAAGAAATATATCGTATTGTATATAATATTGCTGTTTTAAAATGAATGAACTCAATAAAAAATAATTATAATTATAAAAGACTATCTCAATAATAAAAAATATAAAACTCAAATAATTAATAAATTTTAATTAAATATAAATCATTTTAAAGTTTTGAATTCGAATCTTAATTACATCAATTTAGCCGGACACTAAATTACTATCGCAAAATATCCCAATAATTTTGTAGAAAAATGTATAATTGGTAATGGGAGTGAAAAATGAGTATCCAGAGTTACTATCAATTGTAGCCCCAAAGCCACCCAGAAACCATCCTGGATATCTGTTTCTTCCCCGAAGAGTTTAAGAACCAGAAGCCACTTCTTCAATTTCAACTTCAACTTCAATTTCAATTTCAATTTCAACCCAAACACCACAATCATTCTTTAATTCCCTCTCTTAATTCATGTGAATTTATCATCATCAAAATCAATGTCTCTCTTACCCACTCGCCAACTTCACCCATTCATCGATTCATTTCACACTTCTTCTCCTAACTTCAATTCTCTTCGCTTCTTCACCTACAACCTCATCACTTACAAAACACCCTCCACCAATTTCCCTTTTAAAAAATACCCCATTTTACCCTGCAACACTTTCTCCACTCATACCTGGGTGAAACAGTGGTGGATGATGAAGAGGAAGAAGAGAGGAAGGGTTTGAGGAAGAAAAGTAAGACATCTTTGGCTGAATTGACACTTCCTGAATCCGAATTGAAGAGGTTGTTAAAGTTGACTTTTGAGAAGAAGCATAAGACAAGAATTGGGGGCGGTGGTGTTACTCAAGCTGTTGTTGATAAGATTCATGAGAGGTGGAAGACTTCTGAGATTTTTAGGCTTAAGTTTGAAGGTGATGCTGCTCTTAACATAAAGAGGATGCATGAGATACTCGAGGTTTGATTTTTTACCTTTAGCTTTTTGTATATTCAATAAGTCTTGTTTTTTTTTTGATAAACTTGTGCAACTATGAAATTCTTGAGACCAGATAGACCAACCTAAACTGTATGCAATATTATATTATGTTTTGCATGTATGGAAAAAGGTTTTCTACACAATGGTTGACAGCGTAGGCAGAGAATTGTCGATAAGATAACTGTACACAAGTTTCTATTGCATTTTTTTTCTTCTGGAATTGCTATGATTGGAAAAACAACTTGATTAAACTACAAAGATAAAGTCAAACCGATTTTATATAAACTATAAGTTGTTATAATAAGTTATCCTATGTAGCTTATGTTCATAAGCCGTTAAGCGTATCATAAGATGTTTCTGAAAGCTCTCCCGGATAGACATAGGGCCTGTTTGGATTGGCTTATGTGGGCTTATCTACTAACATAAGCCTTTAAAAAGGTGTTTGGATAAATTTATAAAAAGAGCTTATCACAATTTTATAAGCTGCTTATGCCATATTTTCATAAGCTCTCACTATTAGCTTATCCAATATGCTTAGGCGGAGCTTATGAGTTTGTAGCATCTTTCGAATCCAGCGTGCGCCATTTCTCAAACTTATATTTTTATTTTATTTATTTACTATTTATATATATGTTTCTGTTGACATCAAAACCCATTAGTTTTTTATAAGCTTAACCCATGTAGTATTGTCTTCTCCCACGGCATACACTTTCTTGCTTCTAAACTTCTCCAACACAAAACAGTCACACTGTTACCATCTCTTGTTTTACAATCATTTCTCTAACCTTTAATATTTGACTTTTTTTTTTGGTTTCATCTTCAAGGTTTTAGGATGATTCTATATATATTTTTGCTACACTCATCTTGCTAGAACATGTGTTGTCTTGACAATCTGATGACATGTGTTTAATTGGATATGCTTTGCAATTTAGTACTAGCATGAGATTGTGACATTTGATATCATTCATATTGTTTTGTATTGTGTTATAATAGCCTTAAAATGGAGGCAAATCAAGATTTGGGGAAAGGAAATAGTAACACTGGTAAATGACCTAAGGCTGAATGGAATCAAAATAACAATGATATATTTATGAATGTTTGTGTTGAACAAGTACTACATATGAGTGACATGCAGATGTTAAACTGTTATAGACATTTTATTGATGATTTAATTCTTTATTTTTTTTAACTTTATAACTTTATAACATTATATAAGCCTTTTATAATTGCTTTTGGAATGACACATCCAAACACTTCAATTTTTGTAAATACTTCTTAGTGTACATATCCAAAAGTAAATAGCTTATTGAGTATAACAGCTTACGACATAAGCTCTCATACCATAAGCTCGTACATAAGCTGTTTATCCAAATGGGGCCATAGTCTCACAAGTGATTATACCAGTAGATAAGCTCAAATAAGTCAATCTAAAATAGGTCCAGTCTCTTTCTCTAGTACTCATCCTTTCCTCGGATTGGAGCTTGGCAACTTGATTATGAATGGCTATATTAACATCAAATAGGGTTTTATTCAAAGCTGTCTCCAGGAGATGATCAGTTGTTTGTAATTTTTTGTTTAGAGCGTGATATTTCATATATTTTATTTTAAATGTTCTCCAATGTTGTGATGCATAATTTTGTCTTCAAATGTTGTATTACATAGGATTTCATATATTGTATGTAAATTTCATATGTTGCTATATTTTTGTTAATTCTTGATAATTCTTGTTAATTCAGAGAAAAACTGGTGGTTTGGAGATCTGGCAACTCTTTTCCTGATACAGGGGTGTGAGCTACAAGGATCCATCAATACAACATAATAAACAGCTATATAGGAAAAGCGAGAACTCTTCTAAGTTTCTATCAAAACCTTCTGATAATTTTGCAGTGAAACCTTCCAAACTTACTTCTAATTCTGAGACAAATACATCATTGGAAAAATTAGAATCTACAAATGGTCAGAAAGAAAAAGACAATCTTCCAAAATTAACTTATGAAGATGAAGTAGACAAGTTATTGGATGGTCTAGGTCCTAGACATACAGATTATTGGCCTGGGTGTGAACCATTGCCTGTCGATGCAGATATGCTTCCTCCAACTGTTCCTGGTTACCAAACTCCATTCAGAGTTCTTCCTTTTGGAGTGAGACCGACACTTGGTTTAAAGGAGGCAACTTCTCTACGAAGGATTGCTAGGGGACTCCCTCCACATTTTGCATTAGGTTTGTCATTGTTTGCCCTTATGCAGTTATGCATGTGAAGTTAAGAATTTCATTGTGATCATAAATTACTCACGAAATATAGGTAGAAACAGGCAGCTTCAAGGTTTAGCTGCAGCCATGATCAAATTGTGGGAAAAAAGTTCTATTGCAAAAGTTGCACTTAAACGTGGTGTGCAGCTAACTACCAGTGAGAGAATGGCAGAATAGATCAAGGTGATTAATCATTTTTTTTCCCGGTTCCCTTGATAAAACTTGTTGACGTTATTGTAGCTTCGTTTTCTTAAGCATATTTTTTTCTTTCCGGATGCAGAAATTGACAGGTGGTACAATACTGTCGAGAAATGAAGATTTCTTGGTCTTTTTTCGAGGGAAGATTTTTTTATCATCAGATGTCACTGAAGCCATGCTAAAGAGGGAAAGAATGGCAAAAGCAATGCAGGATGAGGAGGAGCAAGCAAGATTGAGAGCGTCATCGTTGCTCATACCAGCTATTAATACATCAGAGTTGTCAGTGGCAGAGGCTGGGACTCCCGGTGAAACTTTGGATGCAGATGCAAAGTGGGGAAAGACGTTGGAGGAGCGTCACAAGCAAAAAGTTATGAGAGAAGTAGAACAACTACGGCATGCCAACCTCGTTACAAAGTTAGAACAGAAGCTTTCACTTGTAATTCCTCTATGTTCCTCATATCATGGAGGTCTCTTGGGGCCTTGCTAATGCTTTTCATGTTTGACTTGTTATGTATATTATATCTGAAATTGATTCCCACATTATCGGCAAGCCTAAATTTTTTATTGTGCTTAATTCCCACAATGTCAATGGTGCTCTCGGTTTTGCTATTCTTTATCGCCTTTGGTACCTAACTTCGCACTAGAATTATTTTCCAATTTAGAATTTACCTGATTGTGATCTATGGATTTTGTTTACCAGGATGAAAGAAAGATAATGAGAGCTGAAAAAGCCCTAATGAAGGTGGAAGAGTCTTTGAAGCCATCAGAAAACACAGCAGACCATATAACCGATGAAGAGAGATTTATCTTTCACAAACTAGGATTGCGAATGAAAGCTTTCTTACTTCTAGGTAGAGCTCTTTGTAGATAAAAAAGTCTTTACCCATAGTATTTATTGTTGGTAGAATAAATCTATTAAAGACCATAATGATCTAAAATCAGAATCTATTGAAACTAATGCACTTATGATTAACTACATTGACAAAGAACCAAAATAGACTAGAATAAAATTAGTAAAGATAAAAATGACCTAAAATTTTAATCCATTGAGACTTCTGTACTTATTGGACAAACTACAATTACTAAGAAACATGATGTACTAAAATAAACCTAGTAAATACCAACATGACCTTAACTCTTAATCCATTGAGATTTGTGCACTTATTAGATCAACTACATTGATTAACAACCGAAATGGACTAGAATACACCTAGTAAAGAATAAAAAGACCTTAAAATCTTAATTCATTGAGACTTACGTATTTATTGAACGAACTACAATTATAAAGAACCAAAATGGAATAGAATAAACCTAGTAAAGAATAAAATGACCTAAAATCTTAATCCACTAAAACTAATGCACTTATTAGACGAACTACAATGACTAAAAACTAAAATGGATTAAAAAAAACCTATTAAAGACCAAATTGAACTAAAACCATAATCTATTGAAACTAATGCACTTATTAGACGAACTACATTCACAAAGAACCAAAATGGACTAGAATAAACCTAGTAAAGACCAAAATGACCTAAAATCTTAATCCATTGAGATTTATGCACTTAATGTACGAACTACAATTACTAAGAACCAAAATGTACTAGAAAAAACCTAGTAAAGACCAAAATGACCTAAAACCTTAATACATTGATATTTTTGCACTCATTAGACAAACTACACTAACTAAGAACCAAAATGGACTACAATAAACCTAGTATAGACCCAAATCACCTAAAATTTTAATCAATTGAGACTTATGCATGTATTGGATGAACTGAGATGACTAAAAACCAAAATGTACTTGAATACACCTTGTAAAGACTAAATAGACCTAAAATCGTAATCCATTGAGACTTATGCACTTATTGGACGAACTACAATTATAAAGAACCAAAGTGGACTAGAATTAACCTAGGAAATACCAAAAAACCTCAAATCTTAATCAATTGAAACTAATGCACTTATTAAACGAAATACATTGACTAAGAACTAAAATGGATTACAAAAAACCAATTAAAGACAAAAATGACCTAAAATCATAATCCATTGAGATTAATCCACTTATTATATGAACTACTTTGACTAAAAACCAAAAGGGACTAGAATAAACCTAGTAAAGACCAAAATGACATAAAATCTTAAACTATTAAGACTTAAGCACTTATTGGACGAACTAAAATTACTAAGTATCAAAATGTACTAGAATAAACTTAGTATGAACCAAAATGACCTAAAATCTAAGTCCATTGAGACTTGTGCACTTATTGGAATAACTACATTGACTAAGAACCCAAATGGACTAGAATACACCTAGTAAAGACTAAAATGACCTAAAATCTTAATCCATTGAGACTTGCGCACTTATTGGACAAACTACAATTATAAAAAAACAAAATGGAATAGAATAAACATAGTAAAGACCAAAATGACTTAAAATATTAATCCATTAAAACTAATACACTTATTAGATGAACTACGTTGACTAAGAACTAAAATGGATTAGAAAAAACCTATTTAAGGCCAAAATGACCTAAAATCATAATCCACAGAAACTAATGCACTTATTGAAAACTACATTGACTAAGAACTAAAATGGACTAGAATAAACCTAGTATAGACCCAAATCACCTAAAATCTTAATCCATTTAGAGTTATGCATTTATTGGATGAACTATGTTAACTAAGAACCAAAATGTACTAGAATACACCTTGTATAGACTAAAATAATCAAAAATCTTAATCCATTGAGACTTATGCACTTATTGGATGAACTACAATTCTAAAAAACCAAAATAGACTAGAATTAACCTAGGAAAGACTAAAATGACATCAATTATTAATCAATTGAAACTAATGCACTTATTAGACGAACTACATTGATTAAGAACGAAAATGGATTCGAAAAAACCTATTAAATTCAAAAATGACAAAATCATAATCCATAGAAACTAATGCACTTATTGGATGAACTAAAATTGCTAAGAATAAAAACGTACTAGAATAAACCTAGTAAGAACAAAAGGCAAAACTGGCAGAGAAATTACACATATCAATAAAACTGGAACTACTAGAAGAATCATAATCACCATCAATGTCCAAATTACCAGAGGAACTTGATTCATCAGCAGAAACAGATGCGTTTGATTAACAATCAGAATCAAGAGACTTCTCTGAATACTACAATCGAATTCGTTGAGGCTACAAATCTGGATGGGAATTCAAATCCCTTCATCCAAACCCTCTTATACGAAATAAGAGGGTTTTCAGAGTGAAACTGAAACTGTTGACGTATAGGTTATATATTTCTATAAATTTAATTATTGTTTGATATTATGTTTACTATGATAACAAAAAGCTTGATCTTAAAAATCAAAGCTAGATAAGTATTTTGTAGGTTCTCAAAAATTTAGAGGAACAAGGAGATCCACAGAATCTGAACACTTTAGCAGAAGTGGCATACAAGTTTGGTTTTCAGAAATAAGCAAAAACCCCCAACAAAACTGATGTTTTTGCTAGGAAGCAGATGCAAACAAACCAGAAGATGACAAATCTTCAGAGGATGAATCTGATCAAGTTTGAAACAATCAAGATAAGTTAATAGAAAGATCTAGATGAAAGTACAATTCATCTCATCTCATTGGAAGTGCAAGTGTTCCTTTGAGGATCAGATCATCATTAAAAGATACCACTTTATTTGGCTCACTCTCATCAATTGAGCCTACCACTGTTGATGAAGCATTGACAAATGATGGACGAATTCTTGCAATGCAAGAAGAGTTAAATGAATTTAAGACGAATGATGTTTGTGATCTCGTACCTAGACCAAAGAAGAACATTATTGGAATCAAGTGGGTTTTCAGAAGACAAGCTAAATGAAAAAGGTGAAGTGATCAGAAACAAGGCAAGACTTGTCGCACAAGGCTACAGTCAGCTGTTAAGACAAAATCTCTAATTAAATGTTTTGATGATAATTAAACAAAAGGATGATTAAGAATTATAATTATGATTCTAAGTGTTTTGGTATTTAACTTGTGTATTTGAGTGTGTTAAAATAAGATAGGTACCAAGCAAATTCAAAACAGATCTCATTAAAATCAAGAAAGTAAAAATAGCAAAACGAAGATCGATCCTGCCATACGTCTGTAAAACGAATATCGATCTTCACTTCCATCAGAATCAAGAATGATCAGTTCTGTGTGAAAGATTGCATCCTAAAAGCTTTATTAATCTTATATCTTCATCAAAAATTAGCAAGGATAAATCTAAAACAGAATGAATCATGAATTCGAAGAATCAAGACATGCTTCATGAAGAAATATAAAACAAGATCATTCTTCATTTGGAATAAATGCAAGTACAAAGGTACAGGCTGTAAAGTACACTACAGTTGTACTTTCAAATCAAAAGCCTGCACACTGACTTAAAGCAAGTAAGTCATCTTAGAAAAGTGATAAGATCAAGTACAAGTCAGATCACATTCAACTAAACTGAGGATCGATCTTGGATTGCAAGAATATTCTTGGATTCAGCTTGTTCACTCTTGCTTTTGGTCTATTTCGTTCTACCTACTTTCTCATGACAACTGGCCTGATTTCAACGGATATGTGAGCTGTCCTAACCTCTCTTGAAGCCTATAAATATAGCATCAAGATGAAGAACAAATCACAACTAAAAGTGCCAAGTAAAGCATGAATCATTGAATCATATTCGAGTTCTCTCAATATCATTCTCTAGCTTGCAGCTCTTTTCTTTGTGTCGTGTTAGAATCAGTAACAACTGGATTCTAACTTATAGAATCTATTTCTCAAAGTTGAGTAAATACTCAGATTCTAAACATTCTCAAAATCACTACTTTGTAACTCAAGGCTATTGTGTTAACATAGCTTGAGAAGTGTGTAAAAATCATTTTATGTCGTAAAAGGTAGTTTGCAAAATCCTTTCTGAAATAGTGTAAGGTAAATTTGTGGAAATCCTTTCTAAGGTAGAAAGGTGGAAATTGTGTAAAGATCAAACCAAGAACAATCTTGCCTTGAGCACTTAGTGGAAAATCTCACGGTTGTGAAGACTGGACGTAACCCAGGTTGGGTGAACCAGGATACATGCTTGAGTGATCTCTCTATCTCTATCTCTATTTATTACATGCATTACAATTAGCTTTTATATTGATAAAATTGATATTGTTGTTTTTCCACTAACCAAGATCGTTCTTCGTTATAACCAAGATCAATCTTGAGTAAAAATTTTAGTTTCAAACATGAATGTTTTAAAAGGGGCAATTATAATTGAAACCCCCTTCCTTATAATTGACATTTTTACTTCAATTGGCATCAGAGTCCGGTCTCCAAAGTTGAACACCTAACAAGTGTTAGAGAAAAAGATCTAGAAGAAAAATATCAAAAGATATGTACATTGCTGAAGGAGGGTCATCATACAGACCACCTTACTTTGATGGCACATGCTACTACATCTGGAAAAGCAAAATGCAGTTGTTCCTGAAATCTCAAGATATAGGAATGTGGCGCATCATTACAGATGGAGATTTCATACCCAGAGTCGACCAAAATGATTCAACCTCTGTTGAAAAGAAAGAAGCTCAAAGCTCAATTATTTTTATCTTGTGCTTTAAGCAGGGAAGAAAGCGAGAGAATTGATGAATGCAAAACTGCTAAAAAAGTATGAAACACATTACAAACTCATCATGAAGGAACACGTCATGTGAATGAAACAAGGATTGATACAGGCATAAGAAAGTTTGAACTCTTTGAAATGAATGAAGGAGAAACCATTGATGAGATGTACTCAAGATTCACAACCATTGTAAATGAAATGCGCTCTTTAGGGAAAACATACTCAGTACAAGACAGAGTCAGAAAGATCATGAGATGTCTTCCAATAATATGGAGACCAATGGTGACAGCCATAAGCCAGGCCAAGAATCTTGATGTACTCGGACTGAAGGAACTGATTGGAAAATTACGAGCACATGAAGTGCTGCTGCAAGAAGACAAACCAATCAAAAGGGGCAAAGCAATAGCTCTGAAAGCATCTCAAGAAAGTCTGCCATTACAAACAGATGAGGACTCAGAAGAAATCGAACAAGAAGATGTTGATGAAGAAATAGTTCGTCTTACAAGAAAGATACAGAGAATGGTGAGAAGAAGGGATCAAATCAAAAAGGGATTTTCAAATAAAAAGGAAAACTTCAAAATATAGGTAGACAAAAGTCAAATCACATTTTTTGGATGCAACAAACAAATACATTACAAAATTGAATGTCCATAAAACAAAAAGGTGCCAAAGAAGTTTCCCTTCAAAAAGAAATCAATGATGGCAATCTGGGATGATTCTGATGAATCAGAAACAGATGAACCTAAAGAAGCAAACCTGTGTTTGATGGCAAACATTGAAGATACAGAGGTAACAAATTCTAAACCATGTCTTGTATGTAAACAAATGGAAACTGAATTTTGATAATTTGCTAAATGATTCAAACTTTCTCATTCAAAAATGTAGTTCCTTTAAAGAATAATTTTATAAAGAAAAAGAAGAGAAAGAGAAAGTTCAGGCTATGAATGATATACTTAAAGAGATCATTCAAAATCTGAAAGAGTCTAAACTCAAATTTATAATTGAAAAAAATCTAAAATAAGATTTGATTCAAATTTATAATTGATGAAAATCTAAAATAAGATTTGATTCATATTTATAATTGAAGAAAATATTTGACCAAGTTGAAAAGAAGATATGGTCAAGATTTGAAGAAGATTTGATTAATATTTGAAGAAGATTTGATCAATATTTGAAGAAGATTTGATCAAGATTTGAAGAAAATTTATCTGCAACAAAATATGAACAAAATCAATCTGAAGAATTTACAACTCAATCTAAACAAAATAGGAACATATTCAATCTAAAGAATTTACAAACTCAATATGAATAAGATACAATTTAGAATTAAACAAGTACGAAATTGAAGCCCAAATTTTAACTATAAATAGATACTCAAGGCTGAAGAAGAAAATTATCGAAAAGTAGCAAATAGTAGTCTTAGTTCAAAGAGAGAAACACTTGTTTGAATGAAAAATATTCTCTGAGTGTTCTTTTCTTAGAATGTGAGAGTTATTATTATTATCTGCTTTGTTAGAAGCAAATACTTAAACTTCCAGTCTTTTGTATCCAATTCGATAGCGGTTTAGTTTCTTCTTCAATCTAGGGTTGTCAGGTTGTTAAGAGAAGACTTGACTTGTAGGGTCAAGTGGTTAGTTCCTCAAAAGTATGGGGTTGTCAGGCTGTGTGGGAAGACTGGCTTCGAAGGTCAGGTGCTTTGTAATTAAGGGTAATTGAATTAGTGGATTAAAGCCTTCTGAATGAGGGGACCTTTCATTGTTTGATACCTCTAAATCCGATAGCTTCTTATCCAAGTAAGTCAGGAAAACTGAACTAGTTTTTTTATTTATTTATAAATTATCAAAAAGTTGTCAACTTTATCAAACCCAATTTAATCCCACTTCTCGTGTTTTCTCCTTCAGTAAAGACTAAAAATGACTAAGACCAAACATGGACTAGAATAAACTTACTAACGACTAAAATGACAAAAATCATAATCCATTGAGACTTAAGCACCTATTGGACGAACTAGAATTACTAAGAACCAAAATGGACTAAAATAAACCTAGTAAAGACCAAAATGACATAAAATCTTAATCTATTGAAACTAATACACTTATTGGATAAACTACATTGACTAAGAATCAAATAGGATTAGAAAAATCCTATTAGAGACCCAAATGACCTAATTACGTAATCCATTGAGACTAATGCACTTATTAGACGAATTAAATTGCTAAGAAAAAAAAAAGCTAGAATGAACCTAGTAAAGACCAAAATGACATAAAATCTTAATCCATTAAAACTTGTGCACTCATGGGACGAACTACATTGACTACAAACAAAAATGGACTAGAATACACCTTGTAAAGACTGAAATGACGTAAAATCTTAATCTTTAGAGACTTATGCACTTATTGGTTGAACTACAATTTTAAAGAACCAATGTACTTATTTGACGAACTACATTGACTAACAACCAAAATGGACTAGAATAAACCTAATAAGGACCAAAATGACCTAAATCTTAAATCCGTTGAAACTTGTGCACATACTGGACGAAAAACATTGACTATGAACCAAAACAAACTAGAATAAACTTAGTAAAGACTAAAATGACCTAAAATCTTAATTCATTTAGACTTGTGCACTTATTGGACGAACTACAATTTCTAAGAACTAAAATGGAATAGAAAAAACCTATTAGAAACAAAAATGACCTAAAATCATAATCCATTGAAACTAATGCACTTATTAGACGAACTACAATAACTAAGAACCAAAATTGATTAAAATAATTCTAGTAAAGACCAAAACGACATAAGATCTTAATCTATTGAGACTTGTGAACTTACTTGACAAACTATATTGACTAAGAACAAAAATGGACTATAATACACCTTGTAAAGACTAAAATAACCCAAAATCTTAATTCATTGAGATTAATGCACTCATAAGAAACTACATTCACTAAGAACTGAAATGCAATCGAAAAAATCTATTAAGACCAAAATGATCAAAAATCATAATCCAATGAAACTAATGCACTTATTAGTCGAACTACATTGACTAAGAACCAAAACGGATTAGAATAAAACTATTAAAGACCAAAATGACGTAATATCTAAATCCATTGAAACTAATGCAGTTATTAGACGAACTACATTTACTAAGAACTAAAATGGACTAGAATAAACCTATTAAAGATCAAAATGACCAAAAATCCTAATCCATTAAAACTAATGCACTTATTAGATGAACTACAATGACTATGAACCAAAATGAACTAGAATAAACCTAGTAAAGACCAAAATGACTTTAAATCTTAATTCATTGACACTTGTGCACTTACTTTACGAACTACATTGACTAAGAACAAAAATAGACTAGAATACACCTTGTAAAGACAAAAATGACCTAAAATCTTAATTTATTAAGACTTATGCACTTACTGGACGAACTACAATTATAAACAACAAAAATGGACTCGAATAAACCTGGTAAAGACTAAAATGACCTAAAATCTTAATCCATTGAGACTTACACGCTTATTAGACGAACTATAATTATAAAGAACCAAAATGGACTCGAATAAACCTAATAATTACCTAAATGACCTAAAATATTAATCCATTGAGACTTATGCACTTATTAGACGAACTACATTGACAAAGAACAAAATTGGATAGTATAAACCTATTAAATATCAAAATGACCTAAAATCTTAATCCATTGAAGCTAATGCACTTATTAGACGAACTACATCGACTAAGAACCAAAATGGACTAGAATAAACCCAATAAAGACTAAAATGACCAAATTCTTATTCCATTGAGACTTATGGACTTATATAGATTTATTCCACTTATTGTATGAACTACTGTGGCTAAAAACCAAACTGGATTAAAATAAGCCGAGTGAAGACCTTAATGACAAATTAATCCATTGAGACAATTCCACTTGTTAGATGAACTAGTGTGGCTAAAGACTAAACTGAATTAGAATAAGCCCGATGAAGACAAAAAATAACCAAAATATGATCCATTGAGACGTTTGCACTTATTCGATAAACTACATTGGCATAGAACCAAAATGGGTTTAAATTAGTCGTGTGAAGACAAAAATCACGAAAATCTTAACCATGGAGATTATTCCCTTTATTGGATGAACTATGTTGGATAAGAACCAAAATGGATTAGAATAAGTCGAGTGAAGACCGAAATGACCAAAATCTTGATCCATACAGACTTTTGCACTTAATAGTTGAACTACATTGGCAAAGAACTAAAATTTGTTAGAATAAATCAAGTTAAGAAAAAAATGATGGAAACTTTAATCCATGGAGAATATTGCATTTGTTAGATGAACTACGTTGGCTAAGAACCAAAATACATTAGAATAAGCCTAGTGAAGACCAAAATGACCAAAATCTTAATCCATGGAAACTTTTGCACTTATGAGATGCACCACATTAGCAAAGAACCAAAATGGATTAGAATAAGCTCAATCAAAACCAAAATAACAAACAATCTTAATTAATGGACATTTTTGCACTTATTTGATAAACTTCATTGGCTAAGAACAAAAATCGGTTAGAATTGGCTAATTGAAGACTAAAATGACCAAAAGTTGAATCCATTGAGACTATTCCACTTATTGCATGAACTACATTAGGTAAAAATCAAAATGGATTAGAATAAGCCGAGTAAAGACCAAATGACCAAAATCATGTTTACTGGAGACTTATGCACATGTTTAAGAAACTACATTGGCAAAAAACCAAAATAGGTTAGAATTAGCCTACTGAAGATTAAAATAACAAAAATCTTAAACTACGTTGGCAAAGAACCAAAATGGGTTAGAATTAATCGAGTAGGAAACAAATGATGAAAATCTTAATCCATGAGATTATTTTACTTATTGGATGAATTACGTAGGCTATGAACCAAAATGAATTAGAATAAGTCGAGTAATAACCAAAATGACCAAAATTTTAATTCATTGCGCCTATTCCACTTATTGGATGAACTACTATGGCTAAAAACCAAATTGGATTAGAATAAGTAGAGTGAAAACAAAAATGACCAAAGACTTAATCCACGGAAATTTTTGCACTTATTTAACAAACTACATAGGCTAAGAACCAAAATGGGTTAGAGTTAGACGACTGAAGACCTAAATCTTAATTCATTAAGACTATCCCACTTATTGGATGAACTACATAAACTAAAAACAAAAATGGATAAGAATAAGCCAAGTGAAGACCAAAATGACCAAAATCATGATCACATGATAGTTTTCCACTTATTAGATGAACAACATTGTCAAAGAATCAAAATGGGTTCGCATTAGTTGAGTGAAGAACAAAATGACGAAAATCTTATTCCATGGTGACTATTGCACTTATTAGATTAACCACGTTCGCTAAGAACCAAAATGGATTAGAATAAGTCTAGTGAAGACCAAAATGACCAAAATCTTAATCAATGGAGACATTTGCACTTATTTGATAAACTTCATTGCCTAAGTACCACAATACGTCAGGTTTAGCTGAGTGAAGACCAACATGACAAAAATATTATTTCATTTATATTATTCCACTTGTTGGATGATCTACTGTGGCTAAATACCAAACTGTATTAGAATAATTTAGGTGAAGGTCAAAATGACTAAAATCTTAATTCATTGAGACTATTCCACTTATTGGATGAACTATTGTGGCTAAAAACCAAAATCTTGATCCACATAGACTTTTGCACTTATTAGATGAACTTCATTTGCAAAGAACCAAAATGGGTTCAAATTATCCAAGTGAAGACAAAAACGACGAAAACCTTTATCCATGGAGATAATTGCCCTTAATGGATAAACAACATTATCTAAGAACCAAAATGAATTTGAATAAGTCGAGTGAAGACCAAAATCTTGATTACATGAGACTATTGCACTTATTAGATGGACTACATTGGTAATGCATCAAAATAGGTTAGAATTAGACGAGTGAAGAACAAAATGACGAAAAAATTAGAATACATGAAAACCATTGCATTTATTGGATGAACTACGTTGGTTAAGAACCAAAATGGATTAAAATAAGCCTAGTAAAGACCAAATTCACAAAAATCATAATCCATGGAAACTCTTGCACTTATTGGATGATCTACATTGCCGAAGAACCAAAATGGACTAGAATAAGCTCAATGAAGACCAAAATGACAAAAAATGCTTATCGGTGGAGACTTTCGCATTTATTTGCTAAACTACATTGGCAAAATAACCAAAATGTTTAGAATTAACCGAGTGAAGATCAAAATGATGAAAATCTTAATCCATGGAGATTATTGTACTTATTAGATAAACTAAGTCGATAATGAACCAAAATGGATTAGATTAAGCCAAGTGAAGACCAAAATGACCAAAATCTTGATCCATAGAGATGTTTGCACTTATTAGATTAACTATATTGGCAAAGAACCAAAATAGGTTAGAATTAATTGAGTGAAGACCAATCCATTGATATTATTCCACCTATCGGATGAACTTTTGTGGCTAAATGTAGAACTGGATTAGAATAAGTCGGGTGAAGACAAAAATGACCAAAATCTTATTCCATTAAGACTATTCCACTTTTTGGATGAACTTTTGTGGCTAAAAACCAAAATCTTGATCCATGGAGACTTTTGCACTTATTAGATGAACACCATTGGTAATGAACCAAAATGGGTTAGAATTAGTCGAGTAAAGAACAAAATGACGAAAAATCGTAATCCATGGGGACTATTGCATTTATTGGATGAACTACACTAACTAAGAACCAAAATGGATTAGAATAAGCCTACTAAAGACCAAAATGACCAAAATCTTAATCCATCGAAACTTTTGCACTTATTGGATGAGCTACATTGCCTAAGAACCAAAATGGATTAAAATAAGCTCATTAAAGACCAAAATGACCAAAAATCTTAATCAATGGAGACTTTTGCACTTATTTTGTAAACTACATTGGCAAAAAGACCAAAATGGTTAGAATTAGCCGAGTGAAAACCAAAATGACCAAATCTTTATCCATGGAGACTATTGCGCTTATTGGAAGAACTACGTCGACAATGAACCAAAATGTATTTGAATAAGCCAAGTGAAGACCAAAATCTTGATCCATAGAGACTTCTGCACTTCTTAAATGAACCAAAATGTATTTGAATTAGCCGAGTGAAGAACAAAATGACGAAAATCTTAATACTGTAGACTAATGTATTTATTGGATGAAGTACATCAGTTAAGAAGTAAACTGGGTTAGAATTAGAAGAGTGAAGACCAATATGACAAAAATCATAATCCTTTAAGACTATTCCGCTTATTGGATGAACTACGTTGGCAATGAACCCAAATAGAATAGAATATGCTGAGTGAAGACAAAAATGACCAAATCTTGATCCATGGAGACTTTTGTACATATTTTATGACCTACTTAGGCTAAGAACCAAAATGGGTTAAAGTTAGATGAGTGAAGACAAAAATGAACAAAATCATAATCCATTCAGACTACTGCACTTATTGGATTAACTACATCGGCAAGGAACCAAAATGGGTTAGAATAAACTAGGTGAAGACAAAAATGACAAATCTTAATCCATTGAGACTATTTTGCTTATTGGATTAACTACGTTAGCAATGAGCCAAAATCAATTAGAATAAGTCGAGTGAAGACCAAAATCTTGATCCATTGAAACTTTTGCACTTATTAGATACGTTACATTGGAAAAGAAACAAAATGGGTTAGAATTAGCCGAGTGAAGAACAAAATGACAAAAATCTTAATCCATGACACTAATTTACTTAGTGGATGAAGTACGTCGGCTAAGAACGAAACTGAGTTAGAATTAGACGAGTGAAGACCAAAATGACAAAATATTTAATGCTTTGAGACTACTGCACTTATTGGATGACCTACGTTGGCAATGAACCAAAAAATAATAGAATAAGTCGAGTGAAAACCAAAATCTTGATCGATGGAAACTTTTGTACTTTTTTGATGAACTACATAAGCTAAGAACCAAAATGGGTTAGAGTTAGACAAGTGAATACCAAAATGAACAAATCATAATCCATTGAGACTATTGCATTTATTGGATTAACTATGTCGACAATGAACCAAAATGGATCAGAATAAACTGAGTGAAGACCAAAATGACAAAAATATTAATCTATTGAGACTATTCCGCTTATTGCATTAACTACGTTGACAATGAACCAAAATCGATTAGAATAAGCCGAGTGAAGACCAAAATGACAAAAATAACAATCAACTGAGACTATTGCACTAATTTGATGAATTACATTGGCTATGAACAAAAATGGATAACAATAAGTTGAGTGATGACCAAAACGACCAAAATCTTAATCTATGGAGACTTTTTACTTATTAGTTGCACTACATTGGCTAAGAACCAAAACGGATTTGAAATGACAGATTGAAGATCAAAACTACCAAAATATTAATCCATGGAGACTGTTGAACTTATTGGAGAACTACATTCGGTTAGAAACAAAATGGGTTCGAATTAGACAAGTGAAGACAAAAAATGATCAAAATCTTAATTCATTGAGACTATTCAATTTATTGGATGAGAAACATTGGCTAAGAACCAAAATGTATTAGAATAAGCTGTGTGAAAACCATAATGACCAAAATCTTAATCTAAGGAGACTTTTGCACTTATTACACCAACGAAATTTGCTAAAAATCAAAATGGGTTGGAATTAACCGAGTAAAGACCAAAATGACCAAAATATTAATTCTTTGATATTATTCCATTTATTGGATGAACAACATTGACTAAGAATCAAGATGGATTATAATAAGTTGATTGACGACCGAAGTGACGAAAATATAATTCCATGGAGACAATTGCGCATGTTGGATTAACAACTTTTGCTAAGAACCAAACGAATTAGAATAAATCTAGTGAAGACCAAAACACAAAAAAAAAATCTTAATCCATTGATACTTTTGTATTTATTGGATGAACTACATTCTCTAAGCACAAAAATGGTTTCCAACTAGCCAAGTGAAGACCAAGTGAAGATCAAAATTTTAATCCATTTAGACTATTAAAGTTATTGAATGAACAACTTTGACTACGAACCAAAATGAATTAGAATAAGCTGACTTAAGATCGAAATAACCAAAATCTTAATCAAATGAGACTTTTGCTATTATTACATCAACTAAATGGGCTAAGAATCAAAATGGATTAGAATTAACCGTGTGAAGACCAAATAACCAAAATCGTAATCCATGGAGATTTTGCATTTATTAGTTGAACTAAATTGGATTACAACCAAAATGGATTAGAGTTGACAGAGTGAAAACCAAATTTACAAACATATTAATCCATGGAGGCTATTGCACTTATTGGACGAACTACATTCTTAAAGAACCAAAATGGGTTCAAATTAGCCGAGTGAAGACCACAATCATAATCCATTGAGATTATTCCATTTATTGGATGAACAACATTGGCAAAGAACCAACTTGGATTAAAATAAGCGGAGTGAAGACCATAATGACAAAAATCTTAATTAAAGGAGACTTTTGCACTTATTATATCAACGGAATTGGCAAAGAACCAAAATGAGTTTGAATTAATCGACTGAAGACCAAAACGATCAAAATCTTAACCTATGCAGACTATTTAACTTATTGGATGAACTACATTGGTTAAGATCATTATGGATTAGAATATGTCGAGTGAAGACCAAAACCAAAATTTTAATCCATGGAGACTTTTGCATTAATTCAACGAACTACATTGGCTAAGAACTAAAATGGATTAGAATCAGCCGACTAAGATCAAATTGAATAAAATAATAATCAACAGAAAGCTTTGCACTAATTTGATGAATTAACATTGGGTAAGAACAAAAATGGATTACAATAAGTTGAGTGAAGACAAAAATCTAAATCCATTGAGACTTTTGCACTTATTAATTGAACTACATTGGCTATGAACCAAAACAGATTAGAATTGACCGATTGAAGACCAAAATTACCAAGCCATGTAGACTATTGCACTTATTGGACAAACTGCATTCACTAAGAGCCAAAACGAGTTCGAATTAGCCGAGTGAGGACCAAAATGACCAAAATCTTAATTCATTAAGATTATTCCATTTATTGGATGAACAACGTTGGCTAAGAAGCACAATGGATTAGCATAAGGTGTGTAAAGACCAAAATCTAATTCTATTCAGACTATTACACTTATTGGACTAAATACATTTCCTAAGAACTAAAATAGATTAGAATAAATCGAGTAAAGACAAAAATGACCAAAATCTTAATCCATTGAGACTTTGCACTTATTGAACGAACAACATTAGCTAAAAATCAAAATGGATAAGAATAAGTTGAGTGAAGATCAAAATGACAAAAATATTAATCAATGGAGAATTTTGTACTAATTTAATGAACTACATTGGCTAAGAACCAAAACGGATTACAAAAGCCGAGTGAAGATCAAAATGACCAAAATCTTAATCCATGCAGTTTTTTTGTAGTTATTAGTTGAACTACATTGGTTAAAAACCAAAACGGATTTGAATGGACCAAATGAAGTCCAAATTGAAAAAAACATTAACCAACGAAGACTTTTGTACTTATCTTAATCCATTGAGACTTTTGCACTGATTAGTTGAATTACATTTGCTAAGAACAAATATGGATTATAATAAGTTGAGTGTACACCAAATTGACCAAAATCTTAATCCATGGAGACTATTGCACTTATTGGACGAACTAAATTACGAATAAAAAATGGAATCTTAATAACCTTGTGAAGACCAAAATGACGAAAATCTTAATCCATTGAGATTATTCCATTTATTGGATGAACAACGTGGGGTATAAACCAATTTGGATTAGAATAAGCCGACTGAAGACCAAATTGGCCAAAATCATAATCCAATGAGACTTCCGCACTTATTACATCAGCAAAATTGGTTAAGAACGAAAACAGATTGGAATTAACCAAGACAAAAATAACCAAAATCTTAATCAATAGAGACTATTGCACTTACTGGATGAACTTCAATTGCTAAGAAATAAAATGGAATAGAATAAGCCAAGTGAAGATAAAAATGACCAAATCTGCTAAGAACAAAAATAGGTTAAAATTTACCAAGTGAAGACTAAAACTACCAAAATATTTATCCATGGAAACTATTGCACTTATTGGAAGAACTGTATTCACTAAGAATGGATTAAATTAGCCGAGTGAAAACCAAAATGATCAAAAGCTTAATCCATGGTGACTTTTGCAGTTATTGGATGAACTATAATGGCTAACCACAAATATGGATTAGAATAAGTCGAGTGAAGACCAAATTGACCGAAATCTTAATTCATAGAATCTTTTGCACTTATTGGACAAACTACATTGGCTAAGAATAAAAATGAATTTGAATAAGCCGAGTGAAGACAACATAGACCAAAATCTTAATCCATGGAGACAATTGCACTTAATAGATGAACTACGTTTTCTAAGAATCAAAATGGATTAGAATAAATTGAGTGAAGACCAAAATGACAAAAATCTTAAGCCATGGGGATTATTGCACTTATTGGACAAACTGCATTGGCTGCGAATCCAAATGGGTTCTAAATAGCTGAGTGAAAACATAAATGAAAAAAATCTTAATCCATTGAGACTGTTCCACTTATTGGATCAACTATGTTGTTGGCTAAGAACTAAAATGGATTGGAAAAAGCCGAGTGAAGGCCAAATTCATTAAAATCTTAATCCATAGAGACTATTGCACTTATTGGATGAACTACATTGTCTAAGAACAAAAATGGATTAGAATAAGCTAAGTGAAGACATGATTTTCTTGATTTTCTAACTGCTCAATTTTGGCATGTAAATCTTCAGTATGCTCCTTCAACATCCTTTGCATTTGAGTAGTTATAGCCTCTACTAACAATTTGAGCACGTATGTTTAACTCAATTTAGGTTTTTCTATAATGTATCTCTCTTGCCTTTTCCCACTCAATTGCTCTCTTCAAGTTTTTAATTGAATCGGCAAGAACACTCAAGAATATTGAACCAAAATTGGTTAGAAGAAAGTAAAGTAACACAAAACAGTAGTAATGTGATTGAAAAATACTCTTAGCGATTTTGTCAAACAAGCAATGTGCAATACTCTTAACAACACAACAATGGTTTTTTTTTTGAAGGACAACTACTGAATTTCAAGTAGCAACAAAAACAAACTATAGAACTCAATTGAATAAGACAGCAATTCAAACGAAAGCAACACAAACTAGCAATTTATGTTTCACCAAAACAGAGTTGCATAGACATAATTTTACTCAATTCCAAACCTAGAGACAAGCTTTAATACCAGAGTGAGTTAAGTTATCTCTTTGAGTTCTGGGATTAAAACTTGTTTGAATCTTATTAATGGTTTCCTTATCATTGTGAAATTCCTCATTGGCTTATCAATCTTCTAGATTGTGGTGTCTTCCTTCTCCATCTTCTCAACCTAATCCATGTTTAATTTTTTTTCTTTTTCATTTTATTTTATCACGTTGTTTCAAGAAATCACTTGATAGATCTTTCATCTCTTTAAAATCAACCCAAATCCACGTCATTAAGAGATGGAAATTATTTTGCAAACATTCTAACTAAGTTATGAGCTATTCACAGGAGATTTCTTGTGTTAGTGCGTGAACAATTGTCTTATCTCTCTTCAACGCTACTAGCCGATGCACCATGTTCTTTATTAAGACAATTTATTTTTGTTCTTTTTTTTCTCGTATAAAAATAAAATTAAAATATTGATATTGCCCTGAAAAGAGCTAAGTGAAAATTAATCTGCATAATAATGTATTGTATATTTTTAGTGAAGAAAAATACTCCTTAACAACAATAATTTTGAGATGGTTATCATTTTTTCAAACAAAAATAAAGACCGAGAAAGTTTTCATATAAAATAAAAACTATGATGTTTTGCGAGCTTATTATGGTTAAAGAACCAACCACCGATAGCATGATCTACTTCCTGATAAGCAATAGTAAGTCTTTCAACCTTATTATCTACTTAAGAAATTTGAGTGTTTTAGAGACTTTGATCTGTAAATGAGAAAGCTAAGGTGATTATTCGAAACATCTAATTAACTTTATACAGTTTTCAACTTCATAATGTCTTTTACCCGCCAAAAAAAAAATCTTCTTATTGTTAACTTTTCTTCCACTATCTATTAGAGATGAAAGATTTAAGTTCATGTTTTGACTCGAGATCATCCATCTAATTCATTTTTTTTTATTCTCCTTTTAATTAAATAAGTGTTTTTCACATATATTTAATTTTTTCCGTCTTAGTATGACATTTGATTTTCCATCTTAGTGTGTTTGTTTGGTTCAGATTGACAAATTAACAATTTAACATCGATCAAGTGCATATTCTTATTCAATCAATGATGTTGGCTTCACCAATATTATAGCTCTTGAGACATGTATAATTCACACACTTCAATTTTATCATGTTTGTAAATTTTGTTACAATTATAGGCTTTTTTCTGTTTTATACTATTAAATTAGATGTTGTAAGTTTATTCACAAATATATCTTTTTTTATTTTAACGATTTTGAATTATATTATTTTTTATCGATATAATTTCTACCAATTTGAATACAATCAAGTTTTTTTTTTTGCATTACTATTCTATAATGAAAGAATAAACCATGAAAAGAAAAATTATTTCTTACCATAAACAATAGA
>JBBPBP010000001.1:34495530-34512435 GCA_037974735.1 Cicer chorassanicum
ATATATATATATATATATATATATTCAATTATTTACATAAGTTAGGACTAAATACTCTCATATTATTAGTATTACGTGATAATAGAATTAAAAGATTTAATGAATCCATTATTGCAATATTAGAATCAAATTTAAACGATTGTCCTGTTTATTTTAATTGTTATCCAAATTACTCTATGAATTTAGAAAATAGCTTTACTAAAAAATCTTTAGTTATTAATATTCAATGTATGGATGATTTATTTTATGAAGGAGTAGCTAATATTGATATATGCTATAGAATCAAATATAAAGTTTCAAATATAAATTATAATTTTAAGGCATTGAGAAGTACACCTAAAAGTGAAACTGTAATTATTGAAGCAAATCTAAAACGTTCTAATATTACAACTCCTAAAAAACTAAAGGTTTCTGATATTATTAATAAACTACCAGAAGAACGGGTATTAAAAGAAATTATGTCAACACCTAAAATAGAGTCTAGAAAACCTAGACAATTTATTTTAGAAGAAGATGGTAGTATAAGAATTAGAACGAATAGAAGTCAGTCTTTTATATCTAATAAATCATTAAAATATTTATCTGAGACAAGTTCTAGAAAATCAGTAGATTCATCATCTACCATTAATATTAACATAACAGGAGTAGATTTCATACCCTCAATACCTCAACCATTATATGAGCTTTGCCCAAATTGTCAAGGATCAGAGTCACCAGAGATGTCTCCAACAGCATCTCAGGTATTAGGAGTAATTGAATTAGAAGAAGAATTTGAAATAGATAAAGCATGGTTAAAAGAAGATTTCGAAGATTAAATATTTATTTCTTTAACTGGTTTGAAGATTATTGTTTGAAAAATAATATAGAAAACCCTTTTATGAAAAATAATTACATAAATATTAATACTAAAATAAGTAATAAATGGAAGACTATAGATGGTAAAATAGTAGAATCTATACACACTCCATTAGAAGCAATAAAAATAGAAAATGATGGAATTATATTTGAAGCTTCACCCATTAAAATCATTAAACATCTTAATCCTGAAAATAAAGAAATAGGAAGAGTCCAAACTCAATTAAACTTTAGTAATCAATTATTACATACTATGGCTGAACAAATAGATAGAGTAGAATTACAAGTAAGTAAAAATCAACCATGTACGTCTAGTGAAATTGATTCATATAAAGATTATAAATTAGATCCATAAAGACCTATCTATAAATTAATAAATGTACTTGAAAAAGAATTAAAAGAAGTGAAGTTAAAAAATAACTCAGATGAATTAATAGAACAATTAAAAAAGTTAACTATCACAAATAATTCTCAAATTAACGTATTATCACAAGACCCTAATGAGTTAGAAATTAATAAAATTAAAAATATGAAAAATACTGGTTACCTAGGAAAAACTAGAAATTATTACCCTAGATCTAGCTACCCAAACTTACAATTTGAAGAAAGTTATTACATGACCTCTGCAACCTATAGTGGAGACTCTATTATTGAATGGAACATAGAGGGATATAGCGAACAAAACATATTAAATATTATTCAAGCCATGACTATGGCAACCACTGCCTTTAAAACATCAAGGAAAAATACTGACAAAAAGGCAGCATTATTATTAATTACTGGATTTACTAGTCAATTAAAAGGATGGTGGGATAATATAGTTACTGAAGAAGAAAAAACTATGATATTAACAACAGTTAAAATGGATAATAATGGAATACCAATAGAAGAAGACTCAGTAAATACCCTATTTATACGCTATTACAAAAGCCTTTGTAGGAGACCCATTACAATTACAAGAAAGACCTGCAGACCAATTAGTAAACCTTTACTGGCCAACCATGTCTGATTACCGATGGTATAAAGACATGTTTTTATCTAAAGTCTACATGCGTCCTGATGGGAACGCAGATTATTGGAAAGAAAGGTTCATAGCAGGATTACCAAAATTATTTAGTGAAAAATTTAAAATGAACATTAAGTCAAAATATGATGGTCAAATACCTTATGGATCATTAACGTTAGGTCAAGTATCCAATTACATTATAGAAACTGGAATCAGTATTTGTACTGATTACAAATTACAAAATAAAATGAGAAATGAAGTTACTCAAAGTAGAAGAGAATTAGGATCATTGTGTGAACAATTCGGAGTAGAACCTATTAGAGCACCAAGTAAACAAATCAAGAAAAGACAAAAATAGTCTTACAAACCTTATCAAAGAAGAAAAGTTTATAATAAAAAGAAAAGTTATATTAAACAAGAAGATTATACCCCACAAAAATCTAATAATAAAAAATACAAATACAAAAAACCTACTAAAGAGACATTTGCCAAACAAGATGTCAAATGTTTTAATTAAGTGCGGGAGGATAGGTCATTATGCAAAAGATTGTCGCGTAAAACAAAAAATTAACGAAATTAATAATTTAGAAATTCAAAGTGAATTAAAAGAATGTCTAATTAACATTTTAAAAGATATTATGTTAAACAATGAATCTTCATCTTCGTCAGAAGAATCATCATTTGAAGAAGACAACATTAATCAAATTACAGATAATTCAGAGTCAGAACAAGAATCCGAAAACAATTACTGTTTAGGTCCTGAGTTATGTACCTGTGAAGATTGTGTCAAAACCATTAATGTTAGTACAAGAGATCAAGTCAATTCCTTGATAGAAATATTAAGAACTATGCATGATTCAGAACAGAAAAATAATTATGTAAAACAAATGCAAGATATTATAGAAAGAGAACAGAAATTAAAAGAAACAGTGAGTAAATTAGAATTTAAAGAAATTATGTATAGGTTTAAACAAGTACAACAAGTAACTATTAAAGATCTTCAAAATGAAATTACTTTAATAAAACAAGAAATTAATTCATTAAAACAAAATAATTTAGATCTAAATATTAAATATTTAGAACTAAAAGGAAAAGATATATTACATCAATATGAACAACCGGAAAACTCTAATTTAGAAATAGAGCCAGAAAAGAACAATGATTTATATTTATTTATGTTGAATAAATTAGTTCTTTTACAAGAGGGATTAATACCCACTAAGTATTACGAAAAAACTTTAGAACGATTAAGCGGAGCTAATGGCTCTAGGTTAGGAGTAAATTATAAATTACCCAATGTAAAAATATGTAAAGAAAATTTTTGTTACCAAACGTCCTTCTTATTAGTAAAAGACATTAAAGAAAAAATAATACTAGGAAATCCCTTTTTAGCATTAATTTACCCCTTTACTGTCACATCTGAAGGAATTACTACCATAGCTTTAGGTAAAGAAATTAAATTTAAATTTGCAATAACACCTAGAATAAAAGAACTAAATATACTACAAGAATCATCCATTTCAGCTATTAACACAATAGAATTAAAAAGGAAACAAATAAATAAGATAAACCAAGATATTCATTACAAAAGAATTGAAGAACAATTAAAAAAATAAAAATGTACAAGAAAGGATAAAAGAACTCCAAATTAAATTCGAAAAAGAAATATGTTCAGAACATCCAAACGCATTCTGGTCTAGGAAAAAACATGAAGTTTCATTACCTTATGAACCCAATTTTAGTGAAGAAAACATACCCACTAAGGCTAGACCCATACAAATGAATAGCCAGTACTTAGATTATTGTAAAAAAGAAATACAGGAGTACTTAGACAAAAAATTAATAACGCCCAGTAAGTCTCCTTGGAGCTGTGCAGCCTTTTATGTTATGAATGCTGCAGAACTAGAAAGAGGAGCCCCTAGGTTAGTCATTAATTATAAACCTTTAAACAAAACATTAAAATAGATTAGATATCCTATTCATAATAAAAGAGACTTATTAAGTAGATTACATGACTCTTCAATATTCTCTAAATTTGATATGAAATCAGGTTATTATCAAATTCAAATTAAAGAAGAAGATAAATATAAAACTTCATTTGTTGTACCATTTGGACATTACGAATGGAACGTAATGCCCTTCGGATTAAAGAACGCACCCAGCGAATTTCAAAACATTTTGAACAATATCCTCAACGATTATCAACAATTTGCTATAGTTTATTTAGATGACATATTAATATTCTCAAATAATATTAATCAACATTTTAATCATTTAGAACAATTTTTTAATATTATAAAAGAAAATGGATTAGTAATCTCGGCTAAAAAGATGAAATTATTCCAAGATAACACTAGATTCTTAGGATTTGATATTTATAAAGGTACCATTAAACCTATAAACAGATCAATAGAATTCGGAGATAAATTCCTTGATGAATTAAAATATAAAAAACAATTACAAAGATTTTTAAGATGTATAAATTACGTGTCAGATTTTATACCCAACCTTAGGATTATCTGTGCACCCTTATTCAAAAGATTAAGAAAAAATCCACCTGCTTGGAATAATGAGATGACGGATAGCGTTAAGAAGTTAAAAACTATTATAAAAAATTAACCATGCTTAGGAATATCTGACCCACAAGCATCATTAATAGTAGAGATTGATTTTTCAGAATTAGAATTTAGAGGTATATTAAAACAAAAACCAATAGGAAACGATAAAGAACAAATAGTTAGGTATTACTCTGGAATATGGAACACCGCCTAATTAAAGTATAGCAATGTTAAAAAAGAAATTTTGGCAATTGTTTTTTGCATTACAAAATTTCAAGATGACTTGTTTTCAAAGAAATTTTTATTAAAAACTGATTGTAAAGCAACAAAAGATGTTTTGCAAAAAGAAGTTAAAAACTTAGTTTCCAAACATATTTTTGCCAGATGGCAGTCTTTACTTTCCAATTTTTGATTTTGATATAGAACATATTAAAGGAGACAAAAACTCATTACTAGATTTTCTTACAAGAGAATTTTTACAGGGAAGAAACAATGAGTCATAAAGATAAATATGGACCTCCAATTACCGAAGAAAAAATTACAAAAACCTCCACTGTCAAACAGGTATTACAAACTCCTTCTTCTTCTCGATTACCAACCCAAAATAGATTTACTTCATTAACCCCACTAGCATTACCAACTTTTTACCCATCAACTTCAAAAACCATAAGACCCCCGATCCAATCCCAATTAATCTCACCATTACAATTTTCCTTAAATACACACCCCCTAGTAATTTAAGTTGTCCATTTGTAGAAAAAGAGTATAAGAAAATACTGTTTCTTGTAGAGCCTGAATATTTATTAAATAAATCATTACTTCAGATTGTTTCTCATTACTATCCTCACGGAATTCATTATTTACCAGCTACCCCAGAAAAAACAAGATTATTTTATGAGTTTGTTCTAGTTGATACTAATTCAATAGAAGTAACTCATACATATGACCAAAATGATAAACAAAAAATTATTTTTTTCAAAATTCAAAATATTAAAGGTATTATCTCCAACAGACTGGAAAAATAACCTTTCAGTATTAAGGAAATTTTCTAGAAGATTTACTCCCCAAGAATTTTCGTATTATGATTATATGGAAGCATGGACAAACATGCTTTTACAAGAACCCTTTGAACATTCATGGTTCATTTGGTTTAAAAAGGATATTTCATTACAGTTCCCGTATTGGTTTATTAAATGGTTTAATGAATGGGGACCTGAGCCAAAAATTTATCCAGAATTTGCTGGATCAGCCTTCCAAGAATTCATTAAAAAAACTAACTTTCCGGACCATATGAAAATATTAATGTTTCATGCAAGTTTTGGAATTTCATGGATTACCTGATGGACTTATAAAAAGGAGTTATCAATTCCTGATTCCAACATTAATTGGGTGTTCAGAGTCATTAAAATAAAATGGTGGAATAAATTTAATCCCGAATTATTAAAGGACTCTACCCTCCAAGAATGGTTTAGGAGAAATCCTAAATTCCTTATTAAACCAAAAGACGACATTAAAGAAGGACAACTTTTAGCAGAAAAATCCAAGATCATGGCTGAATTATCATCATCATCCAATAAAAAAAAAATTTAAAGAAATTACAAATAGCAATATCAGAGTCAGAAAATAATAATGAAGACTCGGAAGAATCTTCCCGAAGCCTTACTCCACATAATGAAGATGATTGCTATGGTATAGAAGGTATTTGAGTATTATTGGAAAAGATGATATGACAACATTACTTTTGGCTTACCCGAATTATTAAAAGAATCTACATTATTGGTGACATCTCTATTATCACTATCATCATTATTTGGGGCCGACAAAGACATGTGAAGAAACGCATCATCAGGCCAGCTCACCATTATGGCCGACAAAGAATTAAAAGCACCGTTTGAATATCAGCTTTTACTATTTTTGTAGTTTAGTAATCATTAAAACACTGAATAATATAAGGGCAAAAATGTAAAATAGCCCAAGGATAGTTTAGTATTTTCAGTCGTCCCTTGTGCCTATAAAAGGGAACGACCTCTTCATTGTAAAAATACGCTTCTACAACCCATCAATCCTTGTAATAAAAGTTCTCTCTGAAAATATTCTGAGTTCTTACATCTCCAGCTTTCACCTAAATATAATATTTGTAAGTATATCTTCATCATGGATTTTAACATATTTAACAATTGGCCCTTTTATCATTATGTTTTTCAGTCAATACTACTGTTTAATATAGAAAACCCTTTTATGAAAAATAATTACATGAATGTTAATACTAAAATAAGTAATAAATGGAAGACTATAGATGGTAAAATAGTAGAATCTATACACCCTCCATTAGAAGCAATAAAAATAGAAAATGATGGAATTATATTTGAAGCTTCACCCTTTAAAACCATTAAACATCCAAATCCTGAAAATAAAGAAATAGGAAGAGTCCAAACTCAATTAAACTTTAGTAATCAATTATTACACACTATGGCTGAACAAATAGATAGAGTAGAATTACAAGTAAAAATCAACCCTATACGTGTAGTGAAATTAATTCATATAAAGATTATAAACTAGATCCAAAAAGACCTATCTATAAATTAATAAATGTACCTGAAAAAGAATTAAAAGAAGTAAAGTTAAAAAATATCTCAAATGAATTAATAGAACAATTAAAAAAGTTAACTATCACAAATAATTCTCAAATTAACGTATTATCACAAGACCCTAATGAGTTAGAAATTAATAAAATTAAAAATATGAAAAATACTGGTTACCTAGGAAAAACTAGAAAATATTACCCTAGACCTAGCTACCCAGACTTACAATTTGAAGAAAGTTATTACATGACCTCTGCAACCTATAGTGGAGACTCTATTATTGAATGGAACGTAGATGGACATAGCGAACAAAACATATTAAATGTTATTCAAGTCATGACTATGGCAGCCACTGCCTTTAAGACATCAGGGAAAAATACTGACAAAAAGGCAGCATTATTTTTAATTACTGGATTTACTAGTCAATTAAAAGGATGGTGGGATAATATAGTTACTGAAGAAGAAAAAACTATGATATTAACAACACTTAAAATGGATAATAATGGAATACCAATAGAAGAAGACTCAGTAAATACCCTATTATACGCTATTACAAAAGCCTTTGTAGGAGACCTATTACAATTACAAGAAAGAGCTGCAGACCAATTAGTAAACCTTTACTGTCCAACCATGTCTGATTACCAATGGTATAAAGACATGTTTTTATCTAAAGTCTACATGCGTCCTGATGGGAACGCAGATTATTGGAAAGAAAGGTTCATAGCAGGATTACCAAAATTATTTAGTGAAAAAGTTAAAATGAACATTAAGTTAAAATATGATGGTCAAATACCTTATGGATCATTAACATTATGTCAAATATCCAATTACATTATAGAAACTGGAATCAGTATTTGTACTGATTTCAAATTACAAAATAAACTCTTTTAAATGAACAGTAATGGTGAGATTACCTTTTCTCTCGGTATTCCAATAAATAGAATTAGAATGAATATAAGTCAGTCTTTTATATCTAATAAATCATTAAAATATTTATCTAAGACAAGTTCTAGAAAATCAGTAGATTCAACAGCATAGTTACATTGTATCGAAGTTCTACTACATCATAGAAAACCGTTCTAGAATTACACCCTTAATATTGCAGTCAGATGGGTGCCACTCGTAATATGGTACTACGACCACTCGAAAGAAAAAGAAGAAGTGAGAAAGGATGTGGAGAAGAAGAGAAATGCCTCAGATTCAGAGAGCTTTTGGTGTGCATTTCCAACTAAGGAAAACCCTTTATTTATAAAGGAAATCTGCAACTAGATCAGAGAAAAACAAGCGATCCATCAGTCCAGATTCACATAACGTGCGCTCCAAGTTTTTGACCACTGAAATGTGCGCTCCAAACTTCACTAGGGTTTTGACCAGGCAAACAGATGCGTGAGTCCAAAGATTAGGGTTTGACCGGGAACACAGATGCACAAATTCAGGAAGGAATACTGGATCAGATGTTGAATGTTGACTCGGTGGACAGATATTACGTAATTAACATATCAATGAGAGAAAAAACGCAAGTTAAATAAATAAACGATTTATTAATTTTCTATACACTAAAAAAATAATACACCACTTAGCCCAAGGCACACCCCAAGTTTCATACCTCCACATTCCATACCTCCACCATATAAACACTACTAGTGTGTGTTATCCCTCCTATGTTGGACTTCGTTATTTTTCAATTCACACCAACACTAGCTCTCATTAATATCGTTGTAACACCTCAGCCCTTACCGTTACCGGCAATGCTACTCACGACCTTCTCACCCTCCATTTCCTCTCCATAGGAAATAACGAGTTTTGGCCTTCTGTGAGAGTTGATCCCGGTACCTGGGGGATAAGTACTGCCTCATCTCATTCCCATTACCAATTGAGCCACTGCCGGTAACGATAAGGGCTGGGGTGTTACAAACATCATTGTTTCCAACAATCTTCCATTAATGTTATCATCGTTTCCAACACTAACTGAGGATGACTGAGTACTAAGAACCCACGGGTGGTATCAAGCCTCACTGCTTCTAATCGCCAATCAAAATCATATCTCTACCACGTCTACGACGTCGTTGCAATTCTCGCGCAACTCAAAATTCTAAGAACCTAGGGCGTAAGTCCGATCCATTATAATAGTAGATGGTCACCAACTGAAATTAACAATTACCATTTAACAACTATGTCATGATGACAAACAATAAACACTTGCAGTTATGGCATGATAACAACCAATAAATACTTAGCAATTATGGCATGACAACAGACAATAACAGAGCATGTATATACATATATCATATCATAACAAACATGACTCGCGCGCTAAGCACCCTAATGCAATGCTTATATGTCAGTGCACATGATTTCAGAATTTCCAAACCCTCCTCGAATGGCGTAAATCATAAATGTACCGCCTCTCACTGACCAGTACTAATTAACGAGGTGCCACCTATCACAGATCATCACAATTTACGAGAGTGCAGTCTATCACAGACCTACACGACTCAAAAATTCTTGTAAGGATAATGTGGACCAATCAACTCATGGAACCACCCTGTGGCCCATCGCAGTCATCACTGACACCATGGTCCATCACGGTCACCACTAACTATGAAATGCATGAGCATACTTTGACTTTTTCACAAAAAGTATTATATAAATGAAGCTATTAAAAGACTTGCCTTTTAATACTCATTTAAACACTAATAACTTTTAGTACTTTTTTACATAACATATCAAGACATATTCTCATTCATAAAATTCATAACATGCAGCAATCCATATTATCAATCATGAATACATAATCACATCAATATTAACCTTCACATATTCATACATCAATCACACATATAAGGTTCCTATGTGCAAACTAAAAATTTGGAAGGAGCCCTTACCTCGTGGCGCTTCCTTACACATGGCAAAGCATAAGCCATTCAAGTCTATCACACCTTCCGAACGATAAGGTCCCGAATCCTTCTATTCCTCTCAACCTTTAATCAAGTGAATTTTACTAAGTTACAACGAAAGCCTTAGACTTGAACAAACCTCACCAATTCGGCCTACTCTATAAAATCACCATAGAATTTACTTTCCTCCAAACTAACTCAACCCAAATATTTTATACTGAATTAGAATGAACTTGGTCCAAAACATAGACAAAAATAACACGTACTTATTTAAACCTTCAAAACAACAACACTTTTTTATTTTCATCAATTTTTTCTCAAAAACGTCAAGGACCCATTTTTTATACTATCAAAACTCAATCAAAATTATAAAATGTGGTTCTAGATTAACAAAGCCTAACACATACATCTTATATTAAACTAAATAGTCCTAGGTTGAAACACCTTGATTAAAACATTTAAATTATCAATTTCTTTTTACAAAGGTACAATAATTTGATCTAAATCAATTTTTTTTAAAACTCAAACATATTCAATTCACAGTCGTTACACCTTGTGTTTTTTTTCTAACAAACTATTCAAAACATTAAAATAATTCTTTAGGATTTTCCAACCACTAATTACAAATATCAAAAGTACAAGTTACAAACTTTTGGAAATAAAGTCTTTTAACTTTTAAGTCCTTCAATCACATTTTCTACTAAAAATATACCAAGCCACCCTTTATTTTTCTTTTTTTCAAAACAACATCATCAAATTTTTTTCACATTATACATTTTCTCATGAGCTTTCACATCTTGTTATAAATCATAAGTTTAACAGTGTTAAGCTTGAAACCGTCTGTATAAAAATTGAATCTTTAAAATCAAAGGTTTAAACTTTTAACTCTAGACATAAAATTACCATTTTTGTCTCTAATGATTGAAACTTTCCTACAAATTAGTAACTTAAACATAAAACTAGTAACATTACTATCTTTTGGAACTTTTCTATAAAACTAGAAACATTACTATCTTTTGGAACTTATCTATAAAGTTTGTAACTTTTTCACCACTTTATCTCATATAGCCAAAATAATTTTAACCAAAAATTAATCAAAGACAATATCTCATATGGTTCAAAAATTTGATCAAATCCAACCATAATCAATTGATTTTCAATATAACACTACTTTGTTTCCAAACTTTTTTTTTCTAAAATTTTTGCCACAAACATTTTGTTTCCTTTTTCCTTTCTTTAAAGTTTTTAACACCAACAATCATAAATATTTTAAAGTCTCCACCACTAATTCGGTGTCAATTGTCTCGATTACTAATCGAAATTAAATGAGCTAATAATAATTATTATTTTAAAATAAAAAATTACTTACTAAATGTAAAAATTTCAAGTTTCAAATTGATTCCAAACTCAGTAACTTAATCGAATTTTTTCTTTCCTCAATTCATAACTTCAAGTGAAAAAACAATATCATCCATACCATTTCCTTTTCTGACACAGTAACCTCCGCATTGAATTTCTTTTTCATAACTAAAAGTTTACACAATTTCATAAATTCAACACATCAAGGGTTGGATAAAAACACAACAACAAAAAGGAAATCACACATAACACATCAAATACTAGAACCACATAAACAAGTATAACCTATGCATGTTATACTAAAAAAAAGAAAGGTGTTCTTACCTCGCAGAGCATTCTTAATTCAAGCAAAAATCACAATGTTGCCTAACTTAGATTCTATCACACCCTCAATCATTAATTAAATTTTATTAGTATTAACTCAACCTTAAAGTACTAATCCAATTATACCTATAAGGTAACTTAAACAAGGGTTTACTTTTCTCAAGGTTATTATGATGCATGATTTATAAGACATGAAGACTTTCAAATTAACCTTTCAAATTAAAATACTTGTGAGTTTTAAAATTTAACACATTCTACGCTCATCCTTAAAGAATTAATAGTCCAAGGTAGGATTTTTCCAAAAATAAAATCATTTCATGACTTCTTTATAAATGTAGTTCATTTTATAAATATAACTAGTTCAATTGGTAAGGGAAATAAATGGACCTTTGACTTAATTATTAGGTCCTAGGTTCGATTTTCACGTAAGATAAAACATCGTTAATTTTCCATGACGAAAAAAGAAAGGCGAGAAGATCGTAAATAAAAGTGTTCGGTCAGATGAGTCGGGCGTCTTTTTTGTAACAGCCTTGACACTGTTACTCAGCAATGCAAGTTTTGGAATTTAACAAATGACCACTCTGTTTAATAATAAAGTGAGTAATTTAGAGCATTTTTTTACAAACAAGCTTCAGGTGTATGAAACAAAAACATTTTCTGCTTTGTTAAATTATGAATCATTTTAAAATATCAATACTTGAGTAACTACCATAAAGTCTATACATAAAATGTTGAAAATTGAGTTTATTTTAATCTCCAAAAAGATTAACTCAAAAAGGACAAGTATGTCTTAAGTTATGATCAAAACACTAATCGCAATCACTTGGTGTCACGTTTAATAAGTAATATCTCCAACACACCCATTTTCAAAATAATTTTGAAATACTGTGTTTCTGGACTAGAAAAACTATGAAACATTTTTTTCCAACTACCTAACTCAAACATAAACACTATGCAAGAAACATAATCTCAAAATTCAAAGCCATTATGTGTCTAAAATTTCATTACCAATACCAAGGATGTTTTGGTTAATTACAGTTAAATCAGAATTCTTAATAGTGTTGTATTCCACCTTTGTTTTGGACATGATCTTCAGACATTTCCAAAACACCAATTTTGGTAACAAATCCTAACATACTCCAAGTGGTTTGAAAACTGATTTTACACAAAATTCTAAACCAAGCTATGAAAAATCATATACCAAAGTTACAAAACTGATTTTTTCTAGAATCAAACTATTGAACCAGTCTGAAATGCATTCATTTTTATAAGATGATAATGAATAAGAAAAATTATGCAAATTTTTGTGATGATAGATAACATCAAGACTAATGTTGGAGCATCAAGACTAATTAACGGTCTACATGTAGTGACAAATGTTATCATGCAAGAATTCAAGCACAGATACATTCTAGAAAATATTGGACCATTTACACCGACTTCACTCTTAATTATAATTGCGCTTCTTGGATTACTCCTCTACAGTTCTTGTCCGTAACTCCTCAAATGTTTGTACTGGTGTGCCATACTTCCTTCAATCATTTCTAATGCTTTTGTTTTTTTATCTATATACCTGAAACCTATTAAGCATCACACCCCACCTAGTTTTAGCTACATCTTACAGTGCTCTTAACTTCATGTTGGGTGTATGCCTCAATATATTCATAAACTTTGTTGTTAACCATCTTATTTTGCTTGTCTATTTTTAGAAGTTCTATGGCATGTATGAGCTAATTCTAAACTAACAACTTGATGGAAGCTTTTATTAAAAACACGTTTTTCTTTCGCTAATAGAACATAATCTTTCACATAACTCCCTACCAGATCAATGGAAGCAAATGTCTAACCTAGCTCAAATCTAACAACCCAATCACCTTCATTCTTTTATACTTGCAATATGTAATGTTCTCACCATCTTCATCACTAAGTTCATCAACGGTATCTAACTCTTCAGTGTCTCCATCCTCATCTTCAAAGTCTAAGAGGTTGTTGGAGTCTTGTTTCTTGAAACAATTGCCCCACTTACAGTTCCAACAGGATCAGAAAAATTTCCTTTTGCTGGATTCACAGTCTGATTTGGAAGTACATCTGTTCAATCTCAATCTTCGTTGTAATCACTATTTCAAAATCTAAAGTATCACTACCTTCTTAAACATCTACACCACCACCATTATTGTCACTAGTTTGTTCAGAATATGAACTCTCACTAAACTCATTAGTATCCATATCACAGTCACGACTAAAATAAGGATCCTTTTCCTCAATACTACCTTCCTGAATGATTCCATCAGTATCCTCATATGCAATTTGTTCAACATAACTCAGACTTCCGGTTTCCAAATAAATATCAGCAATATTGTGATCCTTATAATCTATGTGTCAAATCAATTTTTTTCAAATAAATATGAGTGGAGAACTACAAAATGAAAAATAAGGTAAACTAGACGTTAACCCGTGCGTTACGCGGGAATATTTTAATTTATTTAATTTAAGTGGAATTTTAAAAAAATCAATATGTAGTTTCATGTCTCAATTGTCAAATGATTATTGATATAGTAGTTATATCATTGTACCATTGTCAGACGAATGTTGGGGAAAGCAAGAGAGACATATCAATTCAGAAGAAGTTGAAGAAACTTATGATGTTATTAAGTTCAATATTATATATTCTGAAAAGACGAATACAATTGCTAGCAAATAAATGGATGGCAGATATAGGCAAAAATGTGAAGTTGATACAAAAAACGTATAAGTAGATGCCAAAGAGGCGAAAATGTGAAGTTGATTAATGTTGAGTTAATTTGAAAGATGTTGGGCAAACGTTATGAAATAATAATGTGACGTTATGAAATAATAATGTGGGATTAATATAGAAAATTTTGAGTAGACATTATGAAATAATATTTAAATAGGAGATATAGTATAAGATAATTGATCGTGTATAGAATTTGTGGAAAATGAAAAGTAGCAAAAAGATTAACAAATCATATTTTTGGTGAAGTGACCTAAATTCGATTTTGTGGCATTCGACCGATGACATGCCAACATATGGTGTTGGAGTTATTTTTTAATATATTATAATAGATAGATAATAAATTGTACCAATGTAATTTGTAGAAGAGAAGTAATGTATTCGATAACTGAAATTAAGAGATAGACTCAATTGATTTACAATTGAGTTTTAATATTTTTCAATATTTTTTGGATTTTTTTGGGTTGATCAATTTCATTACACCTCCCAATTGTTTTTCTTTTGGTTTCTTCTTTTTTGTTCTCCTTAAGGTATGTAGAAAGATGAGCTCTTCGTTAGATGATGTAATATTCTCGACCATAATCTTTTTTTTTTGTAACCGTTGTCTTGATTGTGTCTTCATCTGAAGATGATATCTGAATGTTTTTATTGCTCTGTTGTACCTTGATTTTTCCTTTTGATAACGGGCTGTCATCCTTGTCCTTATCATTATCCTCATCTTCATACTTCAATTCTTCATGTATTTTACCTTTTTGTTTTATATCCTCTTTGTTATTTGAGTTGGACTTTGTTGGTTGCAATGAGTTGGGCTCCTAGTTATTGGAAGAGAATACAATGACATTAATTGTCCATAAAAATGTGTTATTTTTTTCGTAGTTATTGGAAGAAATAAAATGCCAATAATTGTACATAAAAAAGTGTTTTTTTTTTCTTAAATTGTGTAAATGTTATACCTGTTTGATGTGAGTACTATTTGTTGGATCGGGGAAAATGTTGATCAGAACAAAAGTTCTTATGATCGTGTATGTTTGCGATCCTTCTTTCAAGTTCTTAACTGACAACCGTATTTCAAAAATGAGCTTGTGGTTACACAAATTTTGTAGAGTGGATAGTCGGTCTATATTGTCAAATTTCTCCAAAAGTTGAGTTGTTGTAATGTTGAGGAGTTTTTGAGCATCTTTATCAAACATAGTAAATGTTGTTGTTGCTGTTTGATCTGACACTCTCAATTGAATGTTGAGCCTATAAAAAATAATGTAATAGTTATGAGTTAAAGAAAATGAAGGTGGGGAAAGTAAAATTTTATGTGATACCTTGGTGTACGGTACTTTGATGTCATGTCACATGAAGGACAATTGTATTGTTGGCCTTGTTGAGTTAATTTTGTGAGGTAGTTTTCACATCCAATGTAATTCGATCCAAATTTGTAATCAATGTCATTGATAGTTGCACAGATTGTAAAAAATTTAAATACATTTGGTTTTCAATAACATAAAATGTGAAAACAAAGTTGATATATATATATATATATATATATATATATATATATATATATATATATATATGAATTAAATGCAAATAAAAATGTTAATCTTCAATCATTGTGATTATGTACCTTTTCATCCAACAAAATCATGTCCAAAGAGATTGGTCCATCCTCACTTTGTGTGGTGTAGACAGTACACATGTGAACAATTCGAACTTTGATACTCCAATTATCGCGCTGATCATTAAGATGTTCAAGAAAAATATAGTCCATCTGAATTTGTTTCACAAAGTTTGTATTTCAAATATGAGGTTTTTTGGTTCTGTAGAGCACGTGAGAGAACAAAAATATTTGTATTTGAGTTTATAATTTGAATATTGGTAAATATATATAGTATATAATTTGAATATTTGAATTTAATTTGTTGTTTTATTGTGTTAATGACATGAAATTAAAGTTATTCATTTTGAATTATTTGTATTTGATGTATAATTATAATTTATTGGCAATTAATATTTTGTAATCGAATTGTTATAAATTTTAGATTTCAGTTTGGAAACGAAAATTTTAAAATTTGAAATTTTTTGTTAAAGAAACTGGAGCTCATCAGGTATTGATTGATTTATTTTGTTAAAAGTGACACCAATTAATTCTTTTCAGGTACTTGTTTTCAAATTTGTAAATTGGGTTTGTAGCATTTTTTATCTTTTGTTAAATGTTCATCTTATGTAACATTATGAGTAGATTGTATGTGTTGCCCAAAATTAAAATTCAAACCACATAAGTTTTTTAATACCCTGAATTTTAAATTTTGTAAATAAAATATTTTCTCTTGTTATTTAGTTAAATTTGTATTTAATTATTAATAATAATTTTAATTTATTTAGGCTTGATAATATAAATATGAGTCAATAATGTTGCTAAAAAATAATTTAATATATAGTTAATCAAGTAAAGAACATAAATAAGAAAACAAAAGGCATTTGCAATTTATTGTATTTGATGTATAGTTATAATTGATTGACAATTAATATTTTGTAACCGAATCGTTATAAATTTTGGATTTCGATTTTGAAACTAAAAATT
>JBBPBP010000001.1:34513055-34538056 GCA_037974735.1 Cicer chorassanicum
ACAATTGACAAAATAATATGCATCTTATTTAGTTAATTATAAAATGTAAAATATTTTTTTGTTAAAGAAACTGGAGCTCAATTTGATTAGAGATGAAAAAGGGAATTAGAAGATAAAAGTGACACCAAAACTTAATATATATATATAATTAATGAAGTAAAGAACATAAATAAGAAAACAAAAGGCATAAGTGAAGAACATACATTGAAGAGAAGACATACAAAATTTTACATTTTGGTTGGATTATGTCTAAAATAAGTGAACAAAGGCAACTATTTAGAGTGGTCAATTTGTTTTCACCTTATATTAGCTCCAATTTACATAATATTAATTTGATTCAAAAATGTGGTTATGCATCAATACAAAACATAAATGTTTCAATAAATTTATATAATATATATATATATATATATATATATATATATATATATATAAGACAATTTTAGGGACCATTACAGAAGTTTGTGACTACCATGGAGCGTCACCAAGTCTGATAATAGATATTCACGAATGAATGCATTAAATGGTAAGAAGAGGTTGTTACCTTGTGAGTAACTGTGGAGGCCCTTATTAGATATGTAGTAGTTAGTCTGAACTGATGACGAAAGTGATGAGAGGAATAACTTTTATTGTAAGTTATATCCTGAAAAAATAAGTGTGAGTTGTTGTAAATTTATTTGTAAAAAATTGATACAAAAATATAGAAAAAGAAAGTCATACAAAAACTTATTGGTGGAAAGAAAGACTGTATTACCAGCAGACTATTCCCGCTAAGACCAATGATTGCATATCTAGAAAACTGAAAATGTGTACAAGAATATATTGTGGCAGTTGGCGTGAACCTCATATACATCAAAAAAAAGAAACTTGTTAAACATGTATACAAAGCTATATTTGTTAACTTTAATCTGACCTTTCTGTACCTGGGGAGCTTTAGAGCGCCTCTTATGAGCGATCATTGCCTATTTTAATTCTGTTATAGTCATATATTCCTTTTCTGTTTCGGCAGTGTTGCTTCTACGCTTTAAAGGAGTAAATGGACTGTTGAAACAACACTCTGAGTCTGCATTATAGAATTAGAGAGGATCAACAAAAATAATGAGGCAAACTGATCCTCAAAAAGTGTTCAATTAGTATCAAATTGGCACTGATTAAAAATAGTGATATAAATTTGTTACCCAAAGAAAACACATAAAACACATTTCATGGTTTTATATACACTATAGCATACTAAATAAAAAGCATAAGTATTCCATTGGCACATGAAAATTATGTAAGTTTTACAAGTTTCATTTGTAATCCAATGGTCACATAATTATGAACAAAAATAAAAGAATTTACACAAAATATACAAATGAAGAGAACAAAATATATACATAAAAAATGATATCTTAATTTGAATAACGAAAGAAATGAATAAGAAGAATTATTGGAGAAGAGAAAGAGAGTCTTGGAATAAGAGGGATTGCAAAATCGTTGGTAATTGATTGAAAGCTTCTCTAAGAACGAAGCTTAGTTCTTTGTAGACAATTGGGGATCTGTAGATTTTTTGTAAAGACTCATCTAGGGCAAGTTTTTTGTACCTTTCTAATGGGGTTGAGGACATCTTGTCAATTGAATTCAATAAACAAAAACACAGGATCAAACATCCAAAACCTTCACTTTCTGTTGGTTTATGTTGTTATTGTTGTTTTGTTTTGCTCTAGTATGCAATTAGAAATATTTGTATAAGAAGTTATTATAACCAAATTTAAAATTCAAGTATACTCAAATGATTCATCGCATTACATAATTTATGTTACAATATTGTTTTGTGAGAATATGTGTTGGACAAATATAAAAACTTAAAATGATATGAAAATGTATCAAAGATAAAATAAGGCATCCTCTATTGGACCACTCATATCACCATGTAGATGTTCGCTAATAGGCATAAGGAGTGTGTTGAGATTTCCTATACGAATAACTTTAGGTTTAATTTACTCGGTGAAAAACATGAGTAAAAATGTGTTTTTCTTTTCATCTTTGAGTTAAAAAAAGAACCTGATATACATCTAAAAAAGAAACTTGTTAAACATGACATGTTTTCGTTCATCAGTAAAATAATACAAAACTATATTTGTTAACTTTAAATTGACCTTTATGTACCTGGTGAGCTTTAGAGCGCCTCTTATGAGTGATCATTGTCTATTTAAATTCTGTTACAACCATATTCTTTTTCTGTTTTGGCAGTGTTGCTTCTACGCTTTAAGGGGGTAAATGGACTGTTGAAACAACACTCAAAGTCTGCATTCTAGAATTAGAAAGAATCAACAAAAATAATGAGGCAAACTGATCCTCAAAAAGTGTTCAAATAGTATGAAATTAACATTGATTAAAAATAGTCATATAAATTTGTTCCCCAAAGAAAACACATAAAACACATTTCATGGTTTTATATACACTATACCATACTAAATAAAAAGCATAAGTATTCCATTGGCACATGAAAATTATGTAAATTTTACAAGTTTCATTTGTAATCCAATAGTCACATAATTATGAACAAAAATAAAAGAATTTACACAAAATATACAAATGAAGAGAACAAATTAAATACATACATAAGAAATGATATGTTAATTTGATTATATACAAATGAAGAGGGATTGCAAAATTGTTTGTAATTGATTTAACGCTTCTCTAAGAACGAAGCTTAGTTCCTTGTAGACAATTGGGTATTTGTAGATTTTTGGTAAAGAATCAGCTAGGGCATGTTTTATTTACCTCTCTAATGGGGATGACGACATCTTCTCAATTCAATTCAATAAACATAAATACAGGATCAAACATCCACAACCTTCACCTTCTGTCGGTTTATGTTGTTATTGTTGTTTTGTTTTGCTTCAATCTGCAATTAGAAATATGTGTATAAGAAGTTATTATAACCAAGATTCAAATTCAAGTATACTAAAATGATTCATCGCTTTAGATAAAATTAGGCATCCTCTATTAGACCACACAGATCACCCTCTAGATGTTCGCTAATAGGCATAAGGAGTGTGTTGAGATTTTCTATACGAATAACTTAAGTTTTAATTAAGCCGGTGAAAAACATTAGTAAAAATGTGGTATTTTTTCATCTTTGAGTTAAAAAAGAGAAATTTGAAACTAACCAACAACGAAGGAGACTGCAAGCATGCCTCCATGGCGACGTCAAAGGGCAGTCTTGTTCATCCAGTCTACATAACATTCCCATATTGTCATAGAATTCTGATAAATTAAAGAAAGAAAATTATCAGTTGCCAAAATGAAAATTGAAGGATATATAGACAAAGAGTTGAGTACAATTGAAATCCAAGTGTAGCTGCCAAAAACCAAATGACATGTAAAGATTAAAATAAAGATAATAAAAAAATGATTGGTTGTTAAAATATTTGTAAAATATATAAATGTTCAGTAAACAGTCGATAACAAAGATTGTATACAAATGTTGTTGTGTTACCTGCACAATCATGTAAACAAACAACTAAAGAATATCTTTGTAGACAATATTTATGACCTTGTTTTCACTGGGCTGGTCATCGTCGTTACTAAGAATATGTAATCCATTTTGATTGGTTACTCTCGAGATGGCGACATACAATTGTCCGTAATACCTATTTAGGAAAATATAATCCAACATGCTGCAACGATTGTCCTTCACTTTTATTTATTGTCATGGCAAAACATAATGATATAGGATAGTGTCTTCGATTAAGAATAAAAGGCCAATTGGATTCTGAAGACGACAAATATATTCTTCGAATGAGAACTTTATCTTTGAATGAGAACTTCTCCTTCCACAAACCATTTTCCAAGTTGTGTAATTTTCATTCTTGTATCATTACATAGCCTAGCTCCTTGATTCAAATTTCTCATAACATAACTACCGACCCTTTTTTAATCCTTAAATTGTGTGATGGCAAACCCGAAAATTTGAGTGTATTCAAAAACTCAGTAGGGTAAAGAAGATCTTGATCTTGAACATTGAAATGTGCCTTACAAATTGAGTCTGATGATAAATAGATCATTTCTTCGCCTGTGAAATTATTCAAAATGTGGTGATTTATATCGTCAACTATTTCATTTGTAGGTGTCAAGATAGCCCGCGATACAAGGTAACCTGTGTCCCCAATGTGGCTATTTAAATTTGAATAAAGAGCGTCAACTATAGATTGAACACCATCATGTGATTTTGGGAGCATCAAATTTTGTTCTATTGATATCCATGATTCTCCGATATCCGAGCATTGTTTTCCATCACCTACATCAAGTATCCAATCTGTGAAGTTTTGCATTGCATCTTTTGAGATTGAGTCCAACTCATTTAATTGTAGACGCACATTTTTACGTAGCAAATGAACCTCACATGATTTCCAAAGGTATGAATTTTTCATGCAAGCTTGGATCATATCATGCCTATCACCTTTTCGAACTACAGGTAAAATCTGACGAAAGTCACCACCCAATATAGTAGTTAATCCACCAAATGGTTTCAAACCGTAGTCTTCTTTGATTCCTTTCATAATATCACGAAGTGATCGATCTACTGCCTCAAAGCAATATTTGTTGGCCATCGGTGCCTCATCCCAAATAATTAAAGATGTTTGCATAATTAATTTAGCGAGATGTGTGCCTTTATTGATTGAACATGTTGAAGCCTCATTTGGATTCAAAGGTAATTGAAATCTAGAACGTCCAGTTCGACCACCTGGTAATAATAGAGCAGCAATGCCAAAAGTTTCAACAGCTAGAGCAATCTTACCTTTCGATCTTAATTTTGCTAGTGTTCGCCCAAAGGTAAGTTTTTCTCGTTCCACCAGAACCATACACAAAGAATAACTTTCCAAAGTTCAAGATAATTGATTGAAGCACAAAATCATGAATTTCCTTTTGATCTGAATTAAGACCGTGTAGCAACTGAGAGTATTCTTCATGCATTTTTAACATATCATAATTTAGCTCCTCCGTAATAACACGGTTGTTTGCTTCCTCAATTACATTGCTATTTGGAATGACCATTCCTATGTAATCTTCCAAAGACTTCCCGACCTTTCTAAGATATTTTTGTATCTCTGAAAGCGCATAGTTTTTTAATTGGTCATGTGACAAATGGAGGTCAGGGAAGTTTAGTAGTCAGCATTTCCTGTATAAAATATCTTCAGAAAGAAACTTCCAATTAGATTCCCAAAGCAAACCTGGATTAATAACAGTACAATTCAGTAAAATTGTTGAGAAGAGCTGGCGTAGTTGAATTCCAGTACCCCATGCCGCTGCTTCTTTAATACAATCATCAAATTATTTATCATCCTCTAGTAAACCAAGTGCATAACATGCGTCCTTATACGTTAGATGTACGAACCCATTAACAGTTTTAATATCTTCGAATGATCGACTGCCTCGTACTTTGTTTAAGAGCATTCGTAAATAAAATTTTCTACAGTTGTGAGAGGAACATAATATATTCTTCCAAAACACCTTCCATTTTTCCGTTTGGTCCATTTTTTGCTAGTCTTGTTCCAAACATATTTAGTAGGAAATTCTGCATATGTTTGGTCCATTTTCATCCACTTTGTGAACATCGTGGTTTCAATTCCTTCTCTATTTAAAATGGTAGAAATACACATAGATTCTAGAAAGTATATTGTTTGATGCCCACGGAGGTGAAAGGAAAGGCATTCGACTGTTGGTTCTCTAAAAAAACATATTAAACTAGAAAATTCTCCATGAAGCCTCTAAGGGAGAAATGTATCTACAATCAAGATACTCTTTAATTTCATCACGAAAGTGCATTGAACTTGTTGAACTGTTATCAGAGTTTTCTACATTAGAGATGATTGCTCTAACTCGATCAGGACCTTTGTGGATATATTTGAAAAGATATTTAATTGATCTAGAACGATTGCAAAGCTCAAAATTAATATGGGCATCATATTTTATCAAAAGATTTCTATTGTATGGGACCACATAACGACTATCAAGTTGGCTGCCATTCTTCAAGATATATCGACCACCATTTCGTCGCATATATATAGGGAACCCATCTTTATCTATTGATGTTTTATCATGAAATCTCTTTGGATAGTGCTTCCCACATTTTCCATTAACCATACATGGAGATTTTTTATTTAAAATACCACATGGTCCATGTATCATAAATCGCTCAACTGCACTAAAAGTAAGAGGGTCAATATCTTTATCTGGAATTTCTGCTGATATGGTGTCATCAATCTTAGACGGTGTTTGTATTTTAGCTTCGGAATGTAAGAACACTAATATGTGGGCATGGGGCAAACCTCTTTTTTGAAATTCAACGGTCTACACAACTGTTAAAAAAAGAAAACACATAATTAAAAAGAATGAAATAAATAAAAACATTATGGGATATTTTTATTTTAATATTCATAGATTTTGAGCAAAAATATTAAATCAATTGATTTTATTATCAATTGTAAAAGAAATATTATACAACATTAATTATATTAATTTAATAAATAATTATATTTTATAGACTTTAAAAGACACCATATTAAGACTTGTTTTGGAGAGATCGTGACTAAAGATCACTTAATAGATACAATTACCGGAGAGACTAACTTAATAGATGGAAAAATAGTTTAGAGACTTTTTAGTTGGGGACGGTTACATGTAACCCGAAAAATGCGCACAGCATGAGTCCCACACCGGTTATATAGCAAAGGGCTTTACTTTCATCCTAGTATAACAATGGTGAGATCAACGATACGCCTCACCATCTTAGACTTCACGGTGTCTAATTTAGTAAGATGTATTCCATTTTGTTTGTGCTTTTATCTTACCTATTTTTTTTTCAGTAAAACCAAATGATGAATATGGATTTACATTTTCTCACGAAGGTCATCTAAGTTCTCTATCATGTATTAATGCGATATTTTGGATGGGTTACACGCTTCAAAATACCATTGTTGAGTAAGAAAATAACTTTTCTTGAGTGAAAAAAGAAATGGAGATGTATAGATAGGAAGAGTTACCAAAAGAAGATCTGCATTGTTTTTTTTTTTTATAATAAACAAACAAAGTCTCATGATTCTGGGTTTCATAAATCATAATATACATTTTATTAGAAATTATTTGTTGGTAAATATCTCAAGAAAATAATGTGTATTTGAAATTTCTCTACCTAGTATTCTTTGTGTACCTCTTGGGTACCAAATAAAAATGTTACCAACTATATTTTACACTTCCTACAAATAACTCCTTCAATATCTCTAGCTAAACTACTAGACTATCTTTCGGAGATTTGTTACCAACAACTTTAAAACTTCAAATTACATGTACTTATACAGAAACTTATGCAGATTATCTGTAAAATTGATTCAAGTCATTTTTATACTTACATTTACATTTATGTAACACGGATTCAATGAAAGGAATATAGAAAAAACATACTTAATTTCTAATTTTTGCTTTTATTTTCTGTATCAATTTTTACCAATTTCATTATTATAGAAAAATCTCTAATTTTGTCTTGCATTTTTCATTGTTGCATGTATATCTCATCTTGTGTCCTCATCTATATGGATTTATCTCTATTTATGCTCAATCATTTTTCCAATTAAGCCACAATATAGTTAAGAGAAAAGAAAAAAGTAATCAAACACTAAAATGAAATAAAATTGTGACAAAATATATTTCCTGCTGTGACTTTACTAAATATTTGTTGACGTTTAATATCATTGATTAGCTCCCATAACTAAATAGAGAAAACACGAGTAATGATGTCGGGTCTGTCGTCACTTTTTTGTCCTTCAACAGTTTCAAGGAAAATTGTATTTCTGACCATTTTGGGTTGCATGTGAATGTTAAAAATAGGTCGGGATATCCAACATATCGACATATAGCCATTGCATCATGAGTATGATTTCAATTGTTAGTTACTGACTTAAAAAATACGTCTTTGAAAAATGACTATCAAAGAGGATATCCAAAATGATTCTTGTATATAGTCAAAGATCTGTATACTTTTAAAAGATGTGATAAGATATAAAAATAAAGAGAAAAACATTTTTTTACATCAATGAATAACATCATTATATAAACTTTTTTTAATGAGAGAAATTCATTCATTTGTGCCATCAACTTTTTACTTTCAAGGTTTTGATATATTTTATCCATCACTAAACCCCAAGTATTTTAATAAAAAAAATAAAGTTGTATAAGATTCAGCTGAAACAAAAATTTGATATAGTAACTCAATACTTGATTAATTTTTAAATTAGAGAGAATAAAATCATTCAAATTATATCATAAAGATCAAAAGTATTTATACTTATCTATGCTATCTTTTCATAAAAACACGTATAAACACATTGCAATGCAAGGCTAGGCCTCTTATTATAATATATATATATATATATATATAAGAAAATTGTGATGTGTTAAAAAACACGACACTTCAAGCCAATAAATCAGTTGGTTCAATTCATATGGTTGTTATTGCAATTTGCAACTGTTAGTGTAGCAAAAGAACTTTTGGTAAAATTTAACAAACAAAGAAAGCCCCAGAACTGTAGAGCATCCTTAGTGCCTTTAACATAACTCAAGGGACTACATATGTAATAGATAGTGTGACAACTAACTCATCGTTCAAGATAAAATATAGATGCATCTTTTATCAACGACGTGCTTCAATTATTAAACCTATTGAGTGCATGTGTAGGAAGAACTATGAGTCCTTTCAAATATAGACATCCTAGATAGTGTGACAACTAACTCATCGTTCAGGATAAAATATAGACGCATCTTTTATCAACCACGTGCTTCAATTATTAAACATATTGAGTGCATGTGTAGGAAGAGTTATGAGTCCTTTCAAATATAGGCATCCTAAGTATAGTCGAAGAACAACATGTAAGGGGATTTATTTCAAAGAAAAATATATTGGAAGTCACAAAGATTTGTTGGGTATGTATATAATGCATGACTAAATATATATAGTGAAATAATTATCTACCTGGTAATTTTGAACACGATATTGCGGTCCACCAGTATAAGACGATGGAAGGATTGTCATTCTACCGACGGAATTTGTCATGACATCGCCTTGATTAATAGCATCTCTCAATCCACTATATAGTTCTACACGCAATTGCTTTTGATTCTTTCTAATCCAATTGACTCTAACTTCTTCGATGGAAGCATAAGTATCCACCATGTATTGTTGGAACAAACACCCACTCTGTAACAATGTTTGTGCCTCTCCAGCTCGTTGTTGCAAGCAAAAAGAATAATATTGTCTCATAGTAACTATTTTTCGCCTGTAACAACTCCTTGTTTCTGGATTTCGATGACTTATCCCAATCCTATAACCATCTTCTACATATGGAAATAATAATGGGTATTGTAGTGCCATGAAACTTGGGTGCAATTCTGTAATTCTCTTAAGACCATTTATTTTGTGTTCATCAATTATATCCCGATGACTTTCTTCATTTGAGCTTTGATCAACTAAAAGCGCTACAACTTCTGAGCAAGAGGGCAGGTTATATATAAAGTTGGGCAAATTTTGGCTTTTCTCCATTCTCAGGGCATAAAGACCCAAGTAGGTGGTAGGTCTGTCCATTGATTCGAAAGACATAAGGGTTGCCCTGTTTGTTGATTTCATAGTCAATTTTTCCACCCATAGATGTAAAAGCAAAAGCCACATTATAAATTCTAATGTTACAACGAAATTTTTTTGCTTTACATCTTGCTTCTTCAGATTGAGCATGTTGTGACGAAATAGAGTGCTCAACTTCTACTTGAAGCCAGTCGACAAATGTTCAGTTACAATAATCTCAAATAAGCTAAATAAAATGTAGGAATCATATTTACAAAATATATTATGCACACCTTTATTTTCAACACAGGGAGAATTCCTTTTAAAATGAAGCAATTGTTTTCTTTTAAACCTTGCAAGTCGACACCGGATAAGTTTTTCCAAGCGGTCTTGATCAACCTCTACAAACATATATTACATTTCATCATTGGTAACGAACAAAACTTCATGTTGTAGGTGACTGGATTCCTATCACCAATCATGTACCCGTCCCTAAACTTCTATAAGAAAGGCTAACTATTTTAAGACAAACTCTTGAAAACTATAAAAAAATTCTTAATAGAATTTTCCTTATTCCAAAGTGCATTAACTAAAAATGCATCCCTGTAACACTGTATAAGTCAATTTCTCAAAACATTTCGATAAAATGAAAACTCAAACAACATAAACAAATGTGTAAAAAATAACTTTCTTGTAGCCTGTAGTAATATACTATGTATAAGAAGAAGGACATGAGAAGTTAAAAAAAAATCTAAAAGGCAAGCCTGCAGCAAAAAGTAAGATGTTCCAACTAAGAAATCGTTCCTAGCTTCATGAAATGCACCTCATTTTAAATAATAAAGTGAAGCTGCATTTTGCCAAGGTAAGCCAATCTTTGTAATTCTATGATCATATGCAATTGCTGTTTATGAAAATCTGATCGCAGCAACATATGTAGGTGGAGGTGATTCACTGATGTTCTATTCCAATATCTCTCAACACCTCTCTTATGTATTCATTTTCTCAGGTATCATCAATTCTCTCTCTGTCATATCCTTTTTTCACTTCCCCTAATTCATCTTTGGATTGTGTAACTTAGCAAGATGATATAGAAGTGCTTAATGAACTTTTTTATTCTAATTTCCTTTGAGACCCTAGTTTTGATAGACCTTGCAGAGATGAACTACTTTCTAAAATGGTATTTATCCATCTATCTATTTATCTCATTTCAAAAACCTGTCAACTATTCATTCACTTATAAATCCTGATTTCCTTAATTTGTTGTTTCAATTAAAACAGGAATTTGATGAAAAGAAGGTCTTGAAAGATATTATATACGACACACAACCATACAATTGGCAATCAAACTGCCAAAAGAAATAGAAAATCAAGGTATATTTAAATTTAAATCATAAGAACAAAATAGAATAACAATAAATAAATACTGTTATTTCTACTATTGTGAGGGAAGGTGGAGAGTCTTCTTAAATGAATTAATTGTTTCCTTTGAAACCTAGCTTATCAGAACTGACACAATGTTTGCAGACGCCGTTCTTGAGCTTCTGAATTAAAAAAAAAAGTGTATAAGGTCAGAAAAAATTTAGCATAGTGAAAATGAAAATGTAAGTTTTGAAAGCCATTAGTTAAAATCATACGAAGTTTGTCAATCATGTCTTGAAGACACATAATTTGCGCTCCTCCTCTACTTACCACCATTTTCATTCGTCGTTTTAACCTAGCTATTCTTTTCATAAGTTTATTGTGGGCATCGGGAGTAAAGGCAAAACTTATTTTGTTTCTCATCACATAATGTTCTAATAAATTCAGATATTCAAGTGTTTATTTGGAGGGTTGACATCACCCTTTTAAATTAACTTGGACTCATTATTAATTGTCCCTTATTTTGTTTGATTGCTTGACGATATTTTCATTAATTGTCCCTTATTTTCAAATATTCTCATTCAAACAAAATAAATGCAAACAAAATAAGGGATATTGCTCACTCTAATTTGGAATGCAACATTCACTTTCTAAAAGATCAAGATTGAACCGTATCATATATAGCATATATAATATAAATATAACTCAAGAATGAAATCAGCAATAATTAGACGGCTTTTTTAAAAATAAATGACATACATCTTTTGGGGTGAGCAGCTTCATCGAAGCTGGTCTGAGCATAGGTTTCTCCAATAGATGCAAGATGTCTCGTCATCATTTGAACTCTTCCTAGACCTACTGTTCTGATAGTAGTAGATGGACCGGCTCCATCGACGCCCTAGTTTGGCCAAGAATCCAACCAACTTGAGTCCACTCCTGCACCCCTAAATAAGAAAAAGTAAAATCAGCAATTCAGAATTAGTCCTTTTCAAGTAACCTTTTTAAACACCACCAAAACCTCCTTGTCCAAGCTTATGCTTCTGTTCAAAGTTGTTTGTTGCATTCAACAATTCAGAATAACAAATATTCTTAGGTTCAGTGCTCATTTGAAATTGATATTCCATTTTCACAACAAAACCAGTTTCTAAACTTGATTCTTCTTCTTCTTTTTTTCCTTTATTCGTCATCCATAATAAAACATGAAACAATCTTAGTAAACTCAAAGACAAAACTACACCAATTACCACTCTTCTTAGGTCCAGTGCTCATTTGAAATTCATAGTCCATTTTCACAACAGAACCAGTTTCTGAACTTGATTTTTTTTTTCCCCTTTATTCATCATCCATAATAAAACATGAACCAATCCTAGTAAAATCAAAGGAAAAACTATCATGGATTCATAATTATCCTTCTCACCTTCTTAGTATCAACAATCATCGGTCCTAGTATGGAGCTGAAAAATCTCAATTTTGTTTAAGAACAATGTTTCAGCTGAAACTTATAATTTGAGACTCACAGTTTATTAATTTATGTCTTCTCCAATGAGGATGTTAAAATATCAAACAATCTTGATTAGTCTTTCCTAAAATTTCAAAAGGTATAAAATCTTGGGAACATCTAAATGAAAAACATGTTACTCCACAAATCTAAAAACTAATAAATGTGAAATAGAAATGAAAGACAATGAATATGATCACAAAGCAGCATACCTTGTTAACACCTTTCCTATGCACATAGCACTAACTAATCAAACAAAAGTAATTGCGACAAATGATTCAACAACATATACAAATGAGGTCTATTTCATATTCCACAAAAGCTACAAATCATCGAGTAATCATAAGGGACTTAAAAAGATTTTAAGAATAACTTTCAGCTTCTGGCTGAATTCAAAAAGTTCATATAATAAAAACTAAGATAACTTTAATTTTCCAAGTGAAATGATGATTATTATAAGTTTGGCTTCCCTGCTAAAACATGAAAAAGCTTATGAAAAGGGATAGAATAATGTGCAAAATGAATTTTCGAAGAGCTACTGCGGTGCTCACCTTCTTAGTATCAACAATCATCAATCCTAACCCCATCCTTCAATTGAGATTATCCAGAAGAGTTAGGAATCGGCGATTTCGAAGAGTTACGGCGCAACGACATCAAAAATTATTTTGCGAGGAGCAGAAGCGACCGAGAGGATGACTGCGAGAATGAGGCAAGTCTCCTCCCCCCTTCCTTTTTCTACTTTTTCTCTCTCCTTTTGCCTGTGCTTCTACCCGGGATTTTCAATTTTTATAGATGTTTAGAGACCCGAGCTAATTATTCTAAGATCATTGCTCGATTTTGCAAGATCTGCTCCCAAAATGCAGAGGCTTTCGAGGACAGATCCGGGAGGCAATTTTTCTAAGATTCATTACTCGATATTACTCGATTTTGCATGCTCTGCTCCCAAAATGCAGAGAGACTTTCGACGGCAGATCCGGGTTGGTCCGGAGAGAGGGGGGAGGATGATTAAAAGAGGGGAAAAGGTATTTAGAAAATAAATAGCAAAACTCTATGAAGACGTACACATCAGCTTTTTAGGTGAGGTGGCAAATGTTCGCATATGTGGAGGAAATAGTATGAGGTGGCAGTAGAGTCTCTTTTAAATATATATATATAATAGATATGGAATGTCAAAATCACTCATTCTAAACTAGAGGGCTAAAATTGCTTAAGTGACAACTTTGGGGGAGGCAAAAATACATTTAAGCCTAAAATTTCAAAGTTAAAAAATGTTAACGTTATAAATCTCTTAACTTACTACTCGGTGTACAATTTTGTTGCTCAATTTCTATCATTTAGCATAAAATTTGTAATTTCAACTAAGATAATATAGTGCTTTTCTAAAGGGGGTTGCTAGATAAACCCTCATATTCATTTACATTTTGACACAAACCCTGCAAATACAACCGTAGAACAATTATGTAACTATACATACATTGTTATTTATGTTATTTATCCCTTTTGATCCCAGCACAAGTGGAAAAGTTGAAAATTACAACAGCAGAATTCTATGTACAAATCGTGGGTTGATGAACAACTGTACTTATTATCAATTGTGCTTCCCATCATAGAACTGAGCATTTTTGAAGGATTTAAAAGTCTCCAAAAAATCTTTAGACTTTTGCAGCTCTTCCTTTTGCCTTGATTTGTCCCACTTATGCTCAGCTGCCAATAATTGAATCACGCGAGGTAATGCCCGTCTCGCTGCATCAGTGTCAAGGAAAGCAAGTCGAGACCTCCTTGCGATGAAGTCAATGGCTGATTCACAGTATTCATGACGAGCACAGTAAGCCACCTCAGCCTCCAAAAAAGGGTAACCATGAGCAAGCCGCTTACCCAAATTTTCATTCTACATACAAAACAAAATGCATAATTTATATAAACCTTCCCATGGATGAAACCATAAGCAACATTGCTCATACAGAAAAATAATCACACCTCTTATTATAAACCATAACTAGATAACTATGATTTGTCAAACTAGACTAAATTCATGTCATAAGTAATTTATAGAAGCTAACCTGAGCAATGGCGGCCACACGTTCACCCAACGTTCCATATGCATGAGACAAATGTTTTGCTGCAGCAGTGTCCATTACCCCAGGAACAACTTTGCCCCCGTGTGTTAATTTCATGCGTACATACTGTTGTGTGAGAACTGTAAAAGAAGCTGCATCCCACCTTTCGCCACCAACAATTCTTAGGTTGTTGGTCACACATCCACAGGTGGTGATCAGTTTCCCAGCCTTTATAGCTGCATTAACAGCATCTTCAGCCATGCTGAAACACAATGTAATATTCACATTAATGAAGGAGAAGTTGGAAAATAAACTTGTGAAATGAATTAACATTATGGTAGTATGATCATAATATGCCTAGCTGGAGAAACAACATTAGGAGTTAGGACAAATTTCAACAACCTGCAGCCTGGAAATAATTACCTGCGATATGTGGTCCACTTGCCACCAGTAATGGTGACCAAACCAGGGTGATCTTCAAAGACAACATGATCCCTGGAGATGCTTTCAGTATTTTTAGCTGATGGGTTCGTTGCTAACGGTCGAATGCCACTCCAGGCAGAAAGAACATCAGAGCGTCGAACCTAAATTTTCCAAGCATTCTTTAGTCCGTAATAGAAAACTGTGTTTAAGGAATCAAAGTATAAAGTATAGGGACATCTAGATTGAGATCACTCAGTTTATTTTTCTTGGATTTAATCATGTATTAACAAGGACAGACCCAGTTAAATGAAAAACAAGGGGGTTGAGAAAGGGGTGCTATTATAAATGAAAAGATAGACCACAATAGCAATAGAGCTAACAGATATATGATGCAAGATACTATCATGATTTTGGCCTAAGATAATACAAAATCATTTCCAATCAATTAATAAGAACGAGATCATTTAATTTCTGCAGCTAACATTGAAAAGAAAAGGAAAAATAGTTAGTTAAAAGTTTCCTTTGTAAGCAGCTATATCATACCTTAACATTAAGGTAGTCAGATATAGCGTCCAATATAAATTGTATCTCATCTTCATGTGGTTCTGGAAGAAAAGTAATGGGAGTGTTTGAATCTGTAGTTCCAGCAACAGTTCTTCCCAGCCAAGGTAGCATAAAAACAACGCGTCCATCCTTAGTTTTAGGAACAATTAAGCCCATACCCTCGGGAGAATAATAATCGGGGAGTACAATATGTACACCACTACTTGGACAAATCACGTCTCGTACATTTTTGTCAGCCATTTTCCTTACTGAATCGCAAAATGGACCAGCTGCATTCACAATTACTTTTGCGTATGTATTAAACTCTTTGCCTGCATCATGCAAAATATTAAACAAAAATAATTAACAATAGATCTGTTGAAAGATACTACTTCCTCTGGTTTTTTTTATAAGAGACAATTGGATCAGCAAAAGTTGATGTATTTAGTCCATATATGGACCAATTATAGGATTTTTTGAGCTAATTTCAATAAGAATCAAAGATACGCTAACAAAAATCAGTTATGCCGTAAGTTCTTATAAGAAGTTATAACACAAACTCTTATGTCATCAATGCTTAATTATATTGTTCATCCAAACGAGTATTCAATAAGATATATTATGCTATAACCAAAAAAGTGAAAAATGAAAATAAAGGTCAATGCTTAGAATTAGAAATAAAAGGTTTTACCGGTTAAATTGTCCCTAATTCGTGCACCAATTATCCGTTCACCAACATCATCCTTCAATAAGGATATAACTTCAGCATGGTTCAGCACTGCTGCACCAGCCAACGCAGCCGTGCAAGCCAATCCAACATTAAGTCGTGCATCATTCATCTGACCATCATAATAAACAACTGTGCCCCTCAGGTTTCTACCTTTTCCTTCCGTTGCCAAAGTGGGAAAGAGCTCAATGGACTCTTTCGTAGAATAGTATCTTGACAAATGCAAAAGCCGAGCTCCTGCTACGAGATCGTACATTTTCATGCCCATCCAGTAGTACACTACTTCAAACCAGTCAAAACATGGTGTCATGCAAGGTAAAGCATGGCATAGGTGTGGTGCATTGTCAATAACCTGTTTACGCTCCTCCAGCGCATGGAATACTAACTTCAGTTGGCCATAGTCAAGTTTGAACACAGCTTTCTCCAAGTAACGAACAGCTAACACCAAGCACTGAAATATTATATCAACAAATACCTGTACAACACTCATATGACACGTGTCTGAGAACTCAGACAAGTTACTAAGATTAGATATTTTAGTTACTATTTTAGGAGATTATTTAGTTGGTTAACTTTGGTTTGTTAGTTGGTTAGACTTTTTTAGTTAACTTTAGTTTGTTTGTTAAGTTTGACATATATTTATTGTTTTAGTATTGTTTTTTATCAATCTAACATAAAATATTCTAAAGAATTTTCTTTTGTATAAAGCTCTCAAACTTACTTTTAATAAGAGATTCATCTTTAACTCTTCAATCTTGTGGTTTCTAACACAAGTGTCTCAAAAAAACTTTTTTTTTCCTTGCTTGAACACTCGTTAGACACATCTACCAACGGTTGAAGATGATGTGTTACCACAATGATGCCTAATAACAGGGTTAAAAACATTAAATTTGATTATGGTGTTTAGCTTTTATGTTGTAGATAGATGGACAAAGGCAAAACACTATCATATCTAGTTAATTTTTTTTGTAAAGATCATGCTTATAGGAATTCAGAATAATCATCATCATTATAATGTAGGATTTTTTGCGTGAGTTTCTCTTTATTCCTATTTTTTGTTTTGAGTTTTATTCGGTGGCAGCCAAATCACATTGAAATTACAAAACCAAAAATATATACAAAATTTAATTGTCAAAACAATAATTAAAGAAAGTCAAAATTACATTTATAATTCTTTAAGTTTAATTCTTTTTCCTCTTAAATCTTGAAGTTTATTTTATTTTTATTTGATCTTTTAAGTTACATTGCACCGTTAATCATTTATATCAATTTCAGCAACAATTAGTTCAATTGACAACTTTTAATCATTTGAAACTCTACCAAATGATGCAACAATATGTCCCTCATACTAATCCTTCAAAAAACATTCATTAAATCTTATCAATGTTCTACATTTTTATTTTCTCTACAACAATTTAAACACGTGTATAACCTTAAAAACAAAGTAATATAGGTTTATCTACATAATCAATGTCTTTAATTTCTTTCACATGCAAAGTAGCTGGGTCAATCAACTTGTTGCGATGTTTCAATTATATGTTAATATTTTATGACAATAATTCAAACTTAAAGTACTGCATGTGTAATTTAATATATTTTAAAGGGTAATGATACAAAGGAATGTAACTTAAAGGACCGAATCGGAAAAAAATAAATTTAAAAGATCTAAACGAAAATTGAGCCAAACTTATCAGACTAAAGGTGTATTAAATACACTGTATTTTTGCCTTGAAACAATTGGTGCGCATTCATAAGCAAGCCACAATTACACTAACCACAATAACATTTCACCGAAAACACTTTTCCAAGAAAAAATAGTAGTATTAAGGAAGCTTCTATGGTAAATTGACAAATTGAATAATTCTAATACAAATGCTTCCTTAACTAATAAATTAATAATCGTTGTTAATCAAAAAGTTATTTATAAACTTTTGTACTTTACTAAAAATCATTTTATAGAAAAAAAAACATCATTTCATTGTTTACGAGCATTATACTAATTTTCTATATATTTTCTTAAAAAATATTCAACATTCACTATTATTAGTAATAACAAATCCATAAATTTTTCAATGATATTTCCTTGGCACTTTTGATAAATGATATTTGAGTTTAACTCTTCTAAAGTGAGAAGTTGGTAAAGTGAGTCAATGATTAATATTATAAGATTTAAATATGTCTTTATTCCTTGCAATTATAACATTTTTTGATTTTGATCTTCGTAAGTTTTTTTGTTTGATTTACATCCCTGCAATTATATTTTTATTTTAAAATAGTCCTTCTGTCAAATTTCTATTACGAAAACACTAACACCGTTAATATGTTTTTGGGTCCACCAAGTGTTTGTTAGAATGTGCAAGAGAAGTCTTCCCCATTCAACATATAAACAACAACAATTTGAAGTAAACAATTTGTTGTTATGTACCCAATACCATACCAATATCACGCAACATAATTTACAAGCATTGCCCACAACAAAAACACTTTTTTAAAAAACAATTCATATTAGGATCAACATTGTGGTAAAAAACAATTCATAAACATATGAGGCATTGCATTTGATGTCAACCATTAACCAACCCTTTTATTTTTTTTCTTCCACATGTGAAAAGAAACACACTCATTTGGATAACATCATCAACTCCTATCCTCCAAAGTTAGATATAAATAAACAGGAGCAACAATTAAAAGTGGGAAACAAATACAGTAGTAGTAAAGAAAAATTCAGAATCTAAAAAATTAAAGGTTCAATAAAAGCATAAAAACTAAAATTTGAATCCAAATTGTGCATCTAATTGAAGCAAAAACGAATCCCCAGAAACCAATAAACAAAAATTTAACGGTGTTAGTGTTTTTGTAACAGAAATTTGACGGAATGACTATTATAAAATGGAACTATATTTACAGGGATGTAAACCAAACAAAAAAACTTACAAGGACCAAAATCAAATAATATTATAATTACAAGGACCAAAGACATATTTAAACCATATTATAATTACTCATGATTGATCATGTATGTGCACATAATATTAACTATTCATTTAATCATCAATTATGGATATTACTAATTTTATTTTATAAAGTAGATTATTCACTTTAGATAAGTCAAATTCGTAATATTTAGTAATTAGAATTTTTTAAATGAGATTAAATAGCTTTTATTAAATAAAAATTTATTTAACTATAAATTTAAATATCAATTGTATTCATACATGTTGATTTTGCAGATGTACACTATAATTTCCCTAATATTAATAAAGGGTGTCTTTGAAAAAAAAAATAAATACACTTGTCAAAGTTAGAGAGAGTTATAATTGGGTAAGTTATAATAACAATGATGAGGTTTGTAAAGAAGTAATAATAAGGATAAGGAATATCTAAATCTAAATTGTTGAAAAGAAGAGTGCGTATACCTCCATGTATGAGCTTTGTGGATCGAGAAGAAGTTCCAGAAGAGAAATCCTCTCTTTCTACGAGCCCCACACGGAGTCCACGTGTCGCGGCATCCAGTGCAACGCCGGAACCGGTGGCTCCGCCGCCTATAACGAGAATATCAAGAGGTTTAACGGAGCTCGTACCGATTAGTGACGACTTCTGAACCTCTCTGGACGGGAGGACGGCGGCAGGATCGTGGATCTTTTGTTCGAAGGAAGCGAGCTGAGATCCATGATCGTTGGATGAAAATGGAGGAGAGAGAATGATTGCGCCGCCATAAGCTGTGGCAGCGGCAGCTCCGATGGCGGTGCCGAGTTGCCTCAGACGAGTCATGAAATAAGAGTGGAGAGAGATCTACAGAGAGAGAGAGAGTGAAATGTGGGACTTGTGTTTTCGGTGACGACAAACAAGTTAAGCAGACTGACTCGTCGTACGACTAAATCACTGATTTGTTTGTAGTAAAAAAATGTTCGTAAATAATAACTCGTTCCACAAATTGTTGAGAGGCCTGAAGAGGTCAATAATATTTTATCTGTAAATTTAAAGATTTATTTTTATTTTGTGAAATTAATATGTATATTTAATTATAGCGAGTTGGTGATATTTCGTTGTACGAGAGTTGTGGTAGTTCATAGGAGGAAGAAGTAGAAGAAAATGATAAGGGGGGATTTGGATGCAAATTTGATGAGAAACATGTTAATTGCGTGGGTGATGTAGAAAATATGAAATTTTTTTTGATGAAATAATGAGGTACCATTTTTCCGATCATGAGGTTTCGTTTATGTTTTACAACTGCTACGGTTGTTTAAATGGATTTGCTGCTAGAAAGAGTAAAGTTGTTAGGAAATGTTAGTTAAACTAACATTTCTTTGTCATAGAGAAGGTATACGAGATGAAAAATACAATAAATCTGTTAGTAGAAAATGAGAACATCAACCAATTAGTAGGTGTGGTTGTGAGGTTAGAATACAAGTACATGTTGAATTTAATAGTGGACGTTGGTACATTAAATTGTTTGATGACGTACATAACCACTCATTCCTAAATGACAAATATAAAGGTATTCTTATAGCACATATAAAGATGACTGAATATGACAAATACCAATTGAAGATCATGAGAAAATATGGCATCCCAACCTCACATATATATGGTTATTTTGCTTCACAAGCTGGTGGTTATTAAAATTTGGGTTATTCAAGAAGAGACATGTATAATGAACAATTCAAGTAAAAAAGAAATAATTATTCTGATGTTGATGGTGCACTTGAGTTTCTTAAAGGTATGACATTAAGGGACGATATGATGTATTTGAGGTACACTATTAATGATGATGGAATGCTTCAACATTTGTTCTAGTGTGATGGTGTAAGACGCATGGACGACTTGCTGTTTGGTGATATTTTGGCATTTGATGCAACGTATAGGAAAATTAGATATAATACTCCATCAGCCATATTCTCTGGTGTAAACCATCATAATCAAAGCATTGTATTTGCAAGTGCAATTTTTGGTGATGAAACAGAAGAGAATTATGTATGACTGTTGGAAAATTTGTTGGAAGTAATGGGAGGTTAGCGTCCAATTTATATTATAGCTGATGGAGACTTGCCAATGAAGAATGCAATTAGAAGGGTGTTTCCAAATTCTCATCACCGTCTTTGTGTGTGACATTTGATTAGAAATACAACTAGTAACATTAAAAATCCTACATTTTTCTCAAGGTTTAAGCATTGTATGTTAGGTGATTTTGATGTTAATGTGTTTGAGAGTAAATGGGAAACACTTGTTAGTGAATTGGGTTTGAAGAAAAATTTGGAATTTGGATATGTATAAAGGAGAAGTATGTGGGCTACTGTTCACATTAGGGGTAAGTTTTCTTGCTAGCTTTAGGACAACTTCTAGGCATGAAGGTTTGCATTTAGAATTTGGAAAATATGTTTATGTTCTATCCAATTTGCTAGATTTTTTACAATAGTCCTTCAGGTGGCTAAATTACATGAGATTTAGAGAAATTGAGGCTGATTATGCATCATCTTATGAGGAAATTGTTTTGCAAACTTAACACAAGTTTTTAGAAAGGTCGGCAGCAAATTTGTATACAAGGGAAATTTAAGCTTTTCCGGCCTATTTTGGAAAAGGCCTGTACGTGCAAGGTGGAAGCGTAAGACCAAATGGATCTAAATTTTGTTATACTATTTTCAAGTACCCTAGATAAGACATGGAATGGGTTGTTACATTTGACATAGATAAATTGCATTTTGGATGTTCATCTAAGTAATTTTAAACATAAGGTATTTGTTGTGAACATTTGAAGTGTTTTGATATATCTAAATATTGTCGAAATGCCTGAATGTATTGTCATGCAGAGGTGGACTAAAGATGCTAAGGATTTAGTAAATGCCAAAAATGCGAACAATTCATGTCAACGTAATCCAACATTTATAACGGTGTTTCATCATCATTTAATGGCATCACAAAAAGAATAAGGAAAATACCAAAATGTGGTTTATGTGGAACAATTGGAAGTCATGTTTGGAGGGAGTCACAAACCACTACGTTAGATTCATATGTTAATATTGAGGATGAATTTTGAGAAGATAATGACGGTTGCAACATTGATATGGTATCTATGAAGTTTTTGTACATTACAATGTAGAATATTGTTATAGTAATATAAAATTTGATTGAACATGATGGATGATTGAATTTTAAACTGTAGAAAAAAATAGTCCAACAAATACAAACAAAAAGTATAATTGTCTTTCAATTTAAAATTTTAATGATGTTATTGCTAAATTTTGAAATGAAGTTATGAAGTTAAAAGTTTTAACAATGATTATTGTAGAAAGTGAAGAATGTTGTCATGTGAAGGAGAAGGATCAATGTGAACTAGTAAAAGAAAAGTTGTGTTATTTGTGTTGAATTGCACTTTGTGTACAATTATATAATTTAAACCTAATCAATGTTTTGTTTTATGGAGATGTTGTTGTTATGTTATTGTTTAAACTTTTGTTAATATCATAAAAAACAATTATGTGGATGGATTTATATTTAAGTAGGCTAATTTTGAGATAGGGAATGGTATGAAATAATATTTGTAGTAAACATTAAATTTCAAAGTGCAAGTTACACACGAAAACAAAAAAGTAAAGAAAATTAATAATGAAGCATTTTATAATTTTGAGAAATAAAAATTAAAAAGAACTTTTATTTGTAACCAATTAGTATGTTCAAATGTTGATTTAAGGACACTATATTTTTTGTGTGTGTGGTTATACTGGGTCATAGCCCAATATCATATATTTAACAACCTATCCAAAAATAGTGAAAATGGGTTACAAATATGACCAACGATCCATTTAAATTAGGGTTTGCTCTATTTACCAAGTATAAATGAGACAAAGTCAGTCAAAGTCTTTATTCTCTACTTTAGCACTACGAGCATCATAATGCCTCCCAAAACCAGATTTTTTTTTTGTTTGTATGTTTTTTTTTTTACTTTTATCAATCACACGTTATCTCTCAACTATATTGTAAAACATTCAAGGATGGACCAATATTAATATTGTCATTTTCATGTTCTTAGCCTTCGTCGTTTTCATATTCTCTAATGTAGTATATATTTGTTAAGGAAATTTATTATTTGTTTACTTTTTTTAAATAAAAAAAAAGTTTATCTTGTAATTTTTACCATGCATATTAATTTTGAAATTTTGTATTTACAATAAAGTGGGTTTGTTAAAAAAAGTTTATGTTATTAGTATGTTCTCTAGATTTTTGCACTGAATTTATCCTGTACTAAATTTCAATGTTTTGTGGTGGTAGAAATGGAAGCGCACGAAGAACTTTCGACGATGAAGAAATAGATCCTGACTTTGCGGAATATAAAGCTAATTATAAATCATTGATTGAAGATGTTTCTAGCGACACTCCAACACAAAATCCATTTTAATTATTACACAACAAATTAACAACTCTATCATAAAATTATTTTTATTTTATAAATCAACACAACATTCACACAATTGTCTCATAAAAATCATAACTTTAACCTTCTAAAAGAAATAATTAAAACAACTTCCAACACATTTATTATTTCTGGAAAAATTATTATTTTTAACATCAATAAGGTTTCTAAAAATTTCTTCAACACTCAAACTATCACAACATAAAATTTTAACCAAATAAAAATGGAGTTTGTAGCAATTTATATTGATTAAAACACGATCTAGTCTTTATAACGACTTTTACCGGATGAAAATTAATTTTTGACATAGATAAACGTTTTCTCTAATCAAAATGGTTTTTATATCAATATCATAAGAAAACCTCTAACAAAATAAATTGCATGTCACAATTTTGCTTTTAAAACTAAAAAGGATTTCTTACACAATAATAATAATAATAATAATAATAATAATAATAATAATAATAATAATAATAATAATAATAATAATAATAATATCAAACACCATTTTCAAAATTATCCCTCACCATAAAATCATTTTATAAAAATCCGTTTTTTATTTTTATTAGTAAGAACAATAACAACTTTACCATCAAAGTCAATATTTTAATTTACAAACATAAATTTTGTATAAAAAAATCATTGTTTCAAAATCAAAGATTTTTTCAAATTGAATCACAGAGAAAGTAAAAATATTAATAGATTATATCAATAAGTCAAGTTCAAAGATAGAGATGACATACTAAAATTTAAACGAAATCGGAGCAAGTTCCATACACAACCATAGACCACTAGAAACGATTTTCCTTCTTTCTCTCATTGTGGCTGCACTGATGTTTCTTTCCCCTCTCTTGCACACTATTTATGATTCAGTTTTCCTTTTCTTTTTCCTAACCTATAGTCGCTATTAACTAGGGACTTATACATTCTATGGTGCAAAATGAATCCAAATGATGTATCACTCCTTGTTGGATGTGAATTATCATAAAAAACTAATGTCCATGGATTGTCTTTAATGGAACATAAATTTATATTTTAAATCAAACAAATTGAATCTTTATTATTTAGTAAATGTTTTTAATATAACATAATAAATAAATATTATACTTATAAATTTCAGATTTTGAAATAGTCCATACATGTGAATATTTGACCCTCATTTCATATACGCTCAATCTAAAATAACTGTCCTCCTAATTAAATGAACATGTTGTAACACTCCAAATTTTATAATAAACTATTTTATTAATTAAATAGGATTTTAGATAATTAAATTGGTGTTAAAATTATTTTGGAATATATGTTGATTAGCTTTATGATTAATTTTCTTTATAGGTGTGTCTTCTATGATGTGTTAATCTTGTACATATTTGACCAAATATGTTATA
>JBBPBP010000001.1:34544660-34604443 GCA_037974735.1 Cicer chorassanicum
GGGGGGGGGGGGGGGGCTTGATGCCGCTTGTGGATTCTCAGTACCTAGTCACCCTCAGTTAGATTAATGATCAGATTAGGGTTGTATTTAAGAATTTTATTTATTTTCCCTTTCTTATTTCAAGGTTGTTGTTGTAAGACCATTTATTTCAAACTCTAATTTATGCAATTTTAGTATATTTGGTGTTGAATTGCTGAGACATTTAGCCCAACTTTATTTCATTTTGTGAATTAAATACCAAAAGCATGTTTTATTAGAGTTTGTTGTTTTGTGTTCATTATATATATATATATATATATTTAGATTTCGTTAAAATTATTCGTCAAAGAATAATTTATTTATGTTGCGAAGAATTTATTACTGGTCAGTTTTGTTAAAAATATCTCTAGTTGTTGAAAATTTTACCTGTCAATTGAGCTACAACGGAGATAGATATTTTTATCAAATTAATTTGAGATGTGTGTAAGAGTTTGAGATATTTTTTGGTTTGGGTTATTTATAATATATATATATATATATATATATATATATATATATATATATATATATATACATTATTTGGTGAGTTAGTAAAGTATATATATATATATATTTTAGTAAGTAAGTTATATATATATATATATATGGTTTGATAAGTTATGTGAATATATATATTTACAAGAAAGGGAAACAGAAGAAAAAGCTGAAACACTTTTCCTGTGCGCGCGCGAGAATTTCTTTTCCTTTCTTTCTCTGTTTTGCGAAGATGGTGTGGGTTAAAAAAAAAAACAAAACAAAAACCTCAATTTTCTTGTAGATCTAAGCTTCCTTTCGAGAAGTGACAGAAGGGAAAGTTGCTCCTTGCCACGCTGCGGTGCTAGTGAGTTAGTTTTTGTAACGACGTCGCGAACAAAGTTTTTACCTGAATTAATCGTGGTGCCGTAATCGGTTGTTTAAGCTATCGTAAAGGTAAGGGCTCCTTCCAAAATTTTAACTTGAATTTAGGTCCTTATTTGTGAATTTGTTGAAAATGAATTTGATGTGTTTATGAGTGAAATTGTGGAAGTTGAATTTAATGGGATTTATGTTTGAAAATGTGGAGATTTAATTTGGTCATTTATGGTTGAAAATTTTGGAGATTTAATATACGAGATTTATGTTTGAATTTGGAGAGAATTAAATTTAAATTTGATGTGTTTGAGTTACGTAATGAGTTATTTTCAAATAAATGAATTTGAACTGAAGTTGAAATATTACAAAAAAATTTAGAGTTGTTAAAGTTTTGAAAAAGTTCAAATTTTAACTAAGTTAAATAGTTTGAGTAAAAAGTTAGTTTGAAATTAAAATGATTGAAGTTTAAAATGTTACTGTTTTAATTACTCTTAGACTGAGTTTAAAAAGAAAAAGTTTATAGTATTTTATTAACTCAGAACTTTGGTGCTTTAATATTCAAGTGTGTGTATGTGTGATTTGGACAATATTTGTATTATTTAGTTTTAACTAAATAATGTAGATTATTTGGTTTTAAAAGTTTGATGTGTGAAAAAGATATAATTTTGGGAATTTTGTTGTGGTTGGATAAATTTCAGTTGTGAACAAATTGTTATAAATATTTATGTTTATGTAGTTAGCTCATTGAGTCTCGAAAAATCATCGAGACCGTTGGCACCAAGTTTGCGGTGGGGAGAACTCTGATATATTAATGTCGTTTTGGTGATTAAGCTTTGATATGATTATGTATTCATAACTGATATTAAATTTTGACGTGTATATATATATATATATATTTTTTTTTTTGAGTGAAACCACGTATTGTTACAGGTTATCAATTGTATTCATAACTGATATATTAATGTTGTTTGTAATTGTGCCGTAATTGATGAGTGTGATTGATATATTTTAGCAGTTGTATTGGACTACATGCAGTGTGTAGTCGAATACAGATATTCAATTTTGCTACTGACTTGTGAAATATTTTATCAATTTATTTTGGAAAAAATAATACACTCGCACTGTTAAAAATCGGGGTGTTTCAGTTGTCGTAAAGGGAACTTATATATTTGAAACAAATTATTTTAGCCGATGTATTTTATATTTGGATATTTTGGGTTTTCGTACCAAAAACCATTTTCGCTGTTTGTAATTATTGTTGACTTTGTCGTTGGGTTACGACTTAAATATTTTATCCAAAAGTATTTCTTTATTTATGAATTTGATTTTAGTTATTTAAAACAAAAATACATTCGCGCTGTTAAAAATCGGGGTGTTACATTGTCGTATTAGAGCCTTGGTTCCAATTTCTTTGTGGCTGTGATTTGGGTGTTCTAAGCTGATCAAGAGTTGAGGTTAGGGGTATCAAGTAACTGGAGTCCACGTGTACTTTGTGTTTTGTTGTCTTGGGTCGAGCATGATATGCTTAGGTAGTTTATTGTTTCTTATAAGAAACAGTGTGCCTTGTGGCACTTTAGTTGGTAGAGTAGTTAAACCATAGAACGTTAGTCGACTTTGGTCGACGAGTGTCTCTGAATTACTTAAATGTATTGGTCTAGGAAAGACAAGGTTGAAGCGAATCATGACGACATGGGATTTATGAAGTGGTTCCAAGGATACAGAGGGTATGTTATTGGTGTGAACTCGAAGATGATGGGTATGGATGGATTAACGTTACACTGGTAAGGGATTCCATGTAAAAATCTAAGTGTAGAATTTATTTTTAAGAAAAGTATTAGATGTTTTCCTCGTAGATTTCATGACGAGACTGGGTGAAGTTTGATAATTGTCAAAGAGATGTGAACACCATGGAATTGTTGAAAAGAAGAGGCTTCCATTTGGAATAGCATTTGGTGCTTAGGTGTCAACTAAGGAGGCTTGTATTGAAGTTAATGTGCGCTACATATTAGGGGTGAATACTTCCTTGGTTAGATAAAGGACGTTTTGAGGAATAGTCGATACCTTGAGGGGTAATGTCGAGCATTCGAATTAAACTAGATTCATGACTTAGATTGTTAAGTATGAATCTCATGACGATTATAGGAATGAGACTATATATTTTGTTGGTAAGTGACAAATCTCTGTGTGGTTTAGGAGATAATAAGTATGGTTGATCTTTAAGCCGACGATTTAAAATCCGCAAGGTTGGGTGGAGGACTAAGTGACACCTTAAACTTGTATGATCGAGGGAGTTTAGGTAGGCAAGTGATAAATGATTCATGTTATGGATGGGAGTGTTTGAAGATTTACTGATAATGTTGTGTTATGATTAGAAGAGTTTTCATTAGTGAGATTACTAAGGCAGTTAGAGTCAATGATGAATAAGACCTTGTATTGTATCTGAAGATGACATGAATGAATTTAGACAGTGTAATGAGTATTTGAATATTTCAAGGATCAGATTTTATAATTTTATTCAATGACATAGCGTGAATAGGAAAAAATGTAACAAATGATTTATGGTTTAGTTGTTGTTCTTGGGAAGCCAAGCATTAAGATTTGAAATGAGTGTTTCAGTTGCTAGATAGACGAGGAAGGTATGTGGGTCTTGGAAATATTTTACTGCTAAGTTATGAGGATGAGGTTTAAAGATAATTATTCTTTAGGAGATGCTTATTGGGAATGTATGAGAAGTAGTTACTTAGGTTGTTCGATTGTTGAGATTCTTTTAGTTGGTACCTTAGTGAAGGTTGAGAGTGGATAAAAAAAATCCAGCGAGTGAACCAAATTATGGAAAACATGCCATGAAAACTTGTAGGAGCAGCACATGGGTATGTGGCTGATGTCAATTAAGGATTCATGAAATGAATTATCCATCCCAAAATCACACATTGTTATTGGAAGAGTACGCCAATGAATTCAAAGGCACTACTTGAAGGCATGTCATACGGGTACGTTATTGTGTTCGTCAATCGAAAGAGTTAAATGTTTGTTTGGTAGGGAAGAATTGAACATGGAATGGAAAAGTTTGGTGGCAACTAGTAAAGTTGGACTTATTGAAAACACTAGAATTAAGAAAGACGAAGTATGATGGAAGATGAGCTAAGAAAATAAAGGACTCTAGATTTTGACCACATGGACGGTTGAATGAAGGTAGAGGTGAAATGTGTTTGGAGACATATTTAGATGTGGAATATTTCATAGGAAGTTTGGAAATTAGGAGGAATTAAGATTTCGTTTGAATTGTTGAAGGAATTCTTAATGACCAGGATGACAATCTTATTTGAAGTAAGTAAAGTTTAATAGTAAAAGGGAAGACCAAAGAAAATCAAGTTAGGATGAATGATATTTTGGGATATGATGCATAATGGTGTGTACCAATTGTGGCTATCAAAGGAGAGAGCAACTTTTGAAAAAAGACATACATGAGTAAACTAAGTAATGATTTCGAAATAATGAAGATGTATCAAGGTTCGAGGTAGAAATTTAAGGTTTGTATAAATGGAAAAGTGATGGAGTGAATACAATGTGTTTGACCTATCATAATGAAAAGATAGTCATCAAGCTGCAAATAAAGGACGTGGCGAAATTGAGAAGTATCAGAATGAAAGTTGGCAGCAGATGTAGGAAACAAAGAAGCAGAAAACATTCTCCCTCATCGCCTCCTTTGTCTAATTTTTTCTTCTTTTTGATTTGTTTGAAAATCAAAAGAGAAAGGAAAAAAAAAACATTTCCTTGTTTTCACGCCCACCCTCCATCTCTTTCTTTCTTCATTCTTTGTTTCATAGAAAAATAAAAAATAAAAACCTAAAGTGTTGGTGTTTTATGGTTAAAAATTTGGAGATTTAAATTGGTAATGTATGGTTAAAAATTTGGAGATTTAAATTGGTGATTTATGGTTAAAAATTTGGAGATTTAAATTGGTGATTTATGGTTGAAAATTTGGAGATTTAATTTGGTGGATTATGTTTGGAAATGTGGAGTTTTGAATTAATGTAGATTATTTGGTTGTAAAAGTTTGGTGTGTGAAAAAGATATAATTTTGGGAATTTTGTTCTTGGATAAATTTTAGTTGTGAACTAATTGTTATAAATATTTTTGTTACAAATGTAATTAGCTCCTTGAGTCTCCAAAAGGAATCGAGACCGTTGGCATCGAGTTAGCGGTGGGGAGAACTCTGATATATTAATGTTGTTGTGGTGATTCAAGTTTGGGGGTTTATGTATTCATAATTAATATTATGAATTTTTGAGATGTGATTTATGTGTGGATTTTGTGGAAAATGAATTGATGAAATTGGTAGTTTATGTTTGAGAATGTGGAGTTTTAAATTTGGTGATTTATGGTAGAAAATTTTGGAGATTAAATTTGGTGGTTTATGTGTTCATAATTAATATTATGAATTTTTGAGATGTGATTTATGTGTGGATTTTGTGGAAAATGAATTGATGAAATTGGTGGTTTATGTTTGAGAATATGGAGTTTTAAATTTGGTGGTTTATGGTTGAAAATTTTGGAGATTAAATTTGGTGGTTTATGTTTGGAAATGTGGAGTTTTGAATTAATGTGTTTTATGGGTGGATTTTGTGGAAAAAAGGAATTGATGTGATTTGGTGTGAATAGTGGGATTATGAATAAATATGTTTGAATATGCTCTGTGTTGAATTTGAATAATCATTAGTGTTAAATGAGTATTAAAAATAGGGAATCTTTTAATAGCTGCATTTATTTAATGGTTGTGGTGAAAAGAGTCAGAGTATGCTCATGCATTTTCATAGTACATGGTGACCGCGATGGGCCATGGTGATAGTGGTGACCGGATGGGCCACAGGATGATGCCATGTGAATTGTTGGTTCATCTTATCCTTACGAGGGTTATCGTATCGTGCTGATTTGTGAGAGATTGCACTCTAGAATGTGCTAATCTGTGAGCGATTGCACTCTAGAAAACTGTGATAGGCTACACTTTAGTAAATCGTGCTAGTCTGTGAAAGACTGCACCTTGATAATTAGTACTGGCCTGTGAGAGACTGTTTCGAGGAGGGTTTTTTGGTTTGGAATTCCGGAATCATGTGCATTAGCATACACGCATTGCATTAGGGTGCTTGGCACGCGAATCATGTTTGATATACTGTAATGGTTGTGTATACATACTCGGTTGTTGTTTGTAATTGTGCCGTAATTGATGAGTGTGATTGATTTTGTGTGGTAAGTGTTGAATGATTGCAAAACATTTTCGAAATTGAAATTTGCAAATTTTAGCAGTTGTATTGGACTACATGCAGTGTGTAGTCGAATACAGATATTCAATTTTGCTACTAACTTGTGAAATAACACTGTATTCGAATACAAGGATGCTGTATTCGAATAGGACAGTGCAGTTTCATCCAAAACTTCATTTTGCAACTTTGACTATGCATGTTTGGCATATGAAAACCCTTTCAAGGTGTATGCTAAGTTGAAAGGTTATTTTGTGCATTTAAAATTTAAATGCTATGTGATATTTGTTAATTTCGGTTGGTGACCCTTTACATTATTGTGGATTGGGCTTACGCCCCAGGTTTAAGAGTTTTGAGTCGTGCTGGAATTGCAACGACGTCAAAGGCGTCGCATAACGATGAGTTTGGATTTGTGATCGAAAGCAGGTGGGCTTGATACCGCTCGTGGATTCTCAGTACCCAGTCACCCTTAGTTAGATTAATGATCAACTTAGGGTTGTATTTAAGAATTTTATTTATTTTCCCTTTCTTATTTCGAGGTTGTTGTTGTAAAGGGAAATTATATATTTGAAACAAATTATTTTAGCCGATGTATTTTATATTTGGATATTTTAGATTTTCGTACCAAAAACTATTTCCGTTGTTCGTAATTATTGTTGACTTTGTCGTTGGGTTACGACTTAAATATTTTACCCAAAAGTATTTCTTTATTTATGGATTTGATTTTAGTTATTTTAAAAAAAAATACACTCGCGCTGTTAAAAATCGGGGTGTTATAGACTACTAGATGATTTCACTAGAATAGGCATCCACTTCAACCTCAAATCCTTTGACATTTTCAAATCACACTAAGGAGATACGAAAATGTTCAAAAGATGTGATCATCATACTTATGTGACGACGTAATATCTCATATCCATGACCTGTAAGATGTGATCATCAGTCTACTCACATAATAGTCTCGATGTATTATTGTCTTCCTAATTAAGAAAATACTTTGACTATCGATACTTTAAGAATAGTGTGATAATGTTCAACAGGGTCTCATGATCAAGTCACACTAGATGTTCTATTAAACGAACTATTTATTGTAAGGACTTTATTATATTATATTGTACCAACATAATAAACAATGCGTTGTACATATAACCAAAATTTGATATATGATTTAAATTCATGATAGGAATAATAATCTATATAAAATAGATTGATGCTGGGCTTACACCAACACTAATGGTATATGTTTTAATGGTCGATATTTTCGAGTAAATTACATAGGGGTTTGAAGAACATAATGGAGATGAATCTCTTGTAATAATTTGTGTAATAGAAATATGTTTTGGTGGCACGCTATAGAGACGAGGGTTAATGGTGTAATATAATTTTACAAATATTGTCATGTGAGTGAAAGTGATTATTTGTTGTAAGAATAGATGATCCTTGGATTCCAAATGATTTTGAGAGATTTCCACGACACCTTACCATTAGGGTTGGAGATGTTATGGGGTAATTTGAGGGCATGTGTTAGAGATTAGTTTTGAGATTAACGTCAGAAATATGAGTTGGCTGGTATACGAGTGTGTTTGAAAGAATGTAGACTCATAAGTATTGTTTAAGTCTTGGAGATAGATCTAGAACCAAAGATGTTTAGTATGAACCTTGAAAAATAGTTCATTAAAGTACTTAATCGACGAAAACTTTTTGGTGATCCTTAGTGATTGAAGAGTGCAATTAAGAACCAATAGATAACACAGTTAGACGTAAAAGGAAAGTATAGGCTTACAAGTGGATATTTGATTCTTTTAAAAACAAGGAAATGTCCATTTGATTGTTACTTTAGGAAGATAATGATGATTGGTGGTAGTAGATGTGAGAAATTAGATTTTGAGAAAGTACTAGTGAAGGAGAGGTCTTGGAATTAAGTTTAGATTAATCAAAAATTTGAATATCAATAAAAGGGTGAAAGGATTAAAATTCTTAGTGCATAAGTCCAAATAGAAATTTTGACAGGGTATGTGGTTCCAAAGATGGAACAAGAAGGTTTGGAACATTTTGTTCGATTGACGGGAATACTCCATTTTATGGGTCGATGGAAAATTACTAAGAATGGTAAACGTTCAGATGAGTGTATCAAACCATGTTGTTGAGGTTAGGATTAGTTCTACAAAATTAAACTGAGTTTGAACTCGTGGTGTGGCATGGGGAGGTTTGTGTCTGTAGAATTATTAGCAACAAGTGTAAATGAATGTGTGCATAGTGTGCACGAGGAGTGTTAGTGCCACGAGTGCTGACAACAATTTGTTGAGTGGTTTCACTTGTCTCAAGTTTTAATGATGTAACTATTTTTAAGAGGGTAGAATGTAAAATCCTTAGAAAATAGTCATTGTGTTAAGTTATTTTGTAACTTATGTTCTAAAAATAGTTGCTAAGTTTTGTCTGACCTTGTTTTAAAATGAATATAAGTTCAAAGTTTATGTTTTATGACTAATTTTTTTTAGTTTTTCGTGTGAAAAACTCGTTGAGATCTAGAACTGAATTTTTTTTCATATTTAAAATAGTCGGACAAGTTCCACCGCATTCAAATTTTAAAACAACTCGAAATTGAAAAAACTTTGAAATTTAGTTCTTGGGTTGATTGAAGTTTGTTTTATGTATGAAAAATATTATTGATGTGAATCATCTTGTTTTCATTAAACAAACGCATTGTCAATTGAAGGGATTGAAACAATTTTTTTTAGAAGATAGTTGAAGAATGCGTAAGAGTTGATAATTTTTTAAGTTAGAAAAAAAAAATAGTGTTAAACGAGGGATGTGACTAGTTATCATTTTTTTCTTATGATTAAATGCTGTTGGCTAAAGCCATATATTATGGCATAAATGGAGACTTTTATTTCATTTTTCTCTTGAAAATGATGTTATTTGAAGTATTGTGGTATTTTTCCTTTAAGAGGTATAAACTTGTCGGGATTTGAATGATTTCAATAATAGTGTTATTTTGAAAAGGAGGGTTTTAGAAATTAAAGCTAGAAAAGACATACGGAACTTTGACATTATTTTAGTTAAGTAGATCTAAAACAATTTATAGTTGATAGTAATAAAATATTTGATTTTGTAGTAAAGATTCTTCAAGAGTTTATTGATGTGAAAGAATACTTTGAAATACGTTAAGTTGGTTCTTGAGGAATTTGGAAGAAAATTTAAGATGATGATATTCTTTATTGAAATAATGTTGTAGTTTTTATAGTTTCTTTGGTTATTGTTAAGAAAATGTGGTAAAAGTTTTATAAACCTGTCGTGGCCTAAAATTTCGAGCGTTTTTCAAATTCAATGAAGTCGTCACAAAAGTTTATTTTAAAATAGAGAAAACATTGGAAAACTCTTAAAAATAAAAAATAAATGGTCTTTGAAACTAAATTTTGAGTTCGGGAGTCGATTATGCGTAGAGAAGGTATTAACATCATACGACATCCGTTAAAAAACGGTTACCTATTGTTTATTGTGCAAAAATTAATGTTAACTTACATAAATTTATTTCACCTCTTTTTTCTTAATACAAATATAATCTTTTTTTAAAAATAATATAGAGATAAAAGTGTATTTAAAATATAAAAAAAAAATATTATGCTTGACAAGAGTGCGATCTTGCTCCTATGTATCTCCCGGTGCGATAGAGAAATCAAAGCTACATAGTTCTTGGGTTAAAAATGCGGATGTGTTGAATTTTTTTAAGAAAAATTTGTTTTGGTGTTGATATAAATAAAAAGGGTTGTTTTGACCCAAAAAAAAATGAGTTTCCTTGATTTGAAATAATCATATTAAAATGCGAATTTTAAGACTATCAAATTGTGTCTTAAAAACTCAAGAAATAAAAAGATGTCACATCTAATTTAATCATTTTTAAGAATATTTTATATTATTTTGGTTTAAAATTGAGTTTCAACACTACCAAATGGTACAACTTGTGTCTTAATAACTCAAAGATTAAAAAGATGTCACATCTAATTAATCAAATTTAAAAACATATTAAATTTATTAGAAACATATTAAATTTAATATATATAAAAAATTGGACTTGTTTAAAAAGATAAAAATAAAAAGAATACTTAAAGCATAAAGCTAAAAGAAAACAAACGAGCTTAAAGTCCAATGATTGATTTTAATATATAACAATAAAAAATAAAACAAAAGAAATAAATGAGAGAATACCAAATAATATATATATATATAAAAGAAAAAACTAAAATTAGCCTAATTACTAAGTGTGAAGGCAAGGAAAGCAACGGCAGCGGCGCTGCTAACATGAGGAGAAGAACAAAATGCATAAAAAAAAAAAAAACGAAAAACAAGAGAAGAGAAGTAAAACGCAAAGAGAGAAAAAAATAAAAAGAAGAGACTTAGAGGGAGAAGGAGACCAAGAGGGAGGGGGGAAATTAAGAGGCCGAACACGGAGAGACAAAAAAGTATGGTCGACGTCAAAGATTTGAATTTTTAGTCTTATTTTTCTAATCTTTTCTTTGTTTATACTCTCACAGATCATAATATTACATTGGTATAACAACGTAGTTTTTTATTTTTTCATTCATAACTTATTTTGTATATGAACATTACATTTGGATAACAAATACAGTGATTATAAAGCGATTATAACGTAAAGATGAAAAAAATACCTTAACCTTTCTTCTTGTTTTTTTTTTTGTTACTACCTTACTTATTTTCTTCTTCTTCTTCTTCTTCTTCTTCTTCTTCTTTTTAAGTGTTTTTGTTGGTATCAGATCTCCTACAAAAAATAGTGTGCCTCTTTTACTGATTTTTGGTCTCAATTTATAGGCTAAAGTGGTTAATCTTTCTTTTCATTAGATAAAATTAAACAAATATTAAACAACATCAGATCTTGAGTGCACAAGTGGTATAAATAATAACTTTATTAAGCTAAAAATGAAAATAAACAAATTAATACTTGATTTTTATACACCCATATATCTTGATAATCTATCGAGTTCCCATGTATATATATTTTTTCAAGCATCAAAATACTTGATTTTTATTTATTTATATTTTCACATATTTCAAATTCCAACACTTATTATCATAAAACAACATTTTAAAATGCTAAAACAATCAACCATGAAATTGAATTAGTTTAGAAAGAGTGTAACGTACAACATTGAATGGAAACATTGGAAAATGTACATTTATTGCATTGGGAACAAAACAATTGAGGTAGGGGTTGCAATGTGGGATGAGTGTGTTTAGCTTTAGTTGAGAGGATAAAAAGCTAGCCATTCTTGTAATTTAAGACTTCTACTGGTCAGCTTCCAAGAATAATAATTGCCCCAGTTTGAACTGCTTGATCTTTTTTTTTTATCCCTAACTTGTGCATGGACCGCTCTTCCAAGTTTTCAATCCATCGGGATGCTCTAATTTTTTCCTACGTCACCTTTTCAGGTTTTCAACCTAGCGAGCTTTTATTTTATTTTATTTTATTTTTTGACTGCATCTAAATTTACTGTAAGTGGAAACTCCTCTCTATCCATTTCTGTGAGTATTAGAGCTCCCCCAGAGAATCATTTTTCACAACATATGGTCCCTCTAATTCGGGGTCCATTTTCCACGAAAATCTTTTTTTATGGGCAATATTTCTTTAACACTAAGTCTCCTTCTTGAAACTCTCGAGAACGGATAATTTTCTCGTAGGCTTTTTTAAGTCTTCTTTGATATAGCTGACCATGACACGGAGCTATCATTCTTTTTTCTTCTAAGAGATTCAATTGGTCTAACGTTTAGGGCTTTTAACCAATTTGGTGCATACAATAAACAGGTTTGTGTCATTGGTTTAACGTTTAGGTCATTTTCATCCTCCCTAGGCTTATTCTAATCCATTTAGGGTTTTAACCAATCTTGCGCATCCAATAAGTGCATTTTGTGTCATTGGTTTAAAATTTGGGTCATTTTCGTCCTTCTTAGGCTTATTCTAATCCAATTAGGTTTTTTAACCAATGTTGTGCATCCTATAAGTGCGTTTGTGTCATTGGTTTAACATTTAGGTAATTTTCCTAATCTCTAGGCTTATTCTAATGCAATTAGGGTTTTATAACCAATCTTGGCCATCCAATAAGTGCGTTTGTGTCATTGGATTAGCATTTAGGTCATTTTCGTCATCCTTCGGCTTATTCTAATCCAATTAGAGTGTTTAACCAATCTTATGCATCGGATATGTGCGTTTGTGTAATTGCTTTAACTTTTAGGTCATTGTCATCCTCCTTAGGCTTATTCTAATCCAATTAAGTTTTTTAACCAATCTTATGCATCCAATAAGTGCGTTTGTGTCATTGGTTTAACATTTATATCATTTTCGTCCTCCTTAGGCTTATTCTAATCCAATTAGGTTTTTTAACCAATCTAGTGCATCCAATAAGTGCGTTTGTGTCATTGATTTAACATTTAGGTCATTTTCGTCCTCCCTAGGCTTATTCTATTCCAATTAGGGTATTTAACCAATCTTGTGCATCCAATAAGTGCGTTTGTGTCATTGGATTAACATTTAGAACATTTTCGTCATCCTTCAGCTTGTTCTAATCCAATTAGGGTATTTAAGAAATCTTGTGCATCCAATAAGTGCGTTTCTATCATTGGTTTAACATTTAGGTCATGTTCGTCCTCCCTAGGCTTATTCTAATCAACATAAGGTTTTTAACCAATCTTCTGCATCTAATAAATGCGTTTTTGTCGTTAGTTTAACATTTAGATTATTTTCGTTCTCCATCAGCTTATTCTAATGCAATTAGGGTTTTTAACCAATCTTATGCATTCAATAAGTGTGTTTGTGACATTAGTTTAAAATTTAGGTTATTTTCGTCCTCGCTAGACTTATTATAATCCAATTAGGAATTTTAACCAATCTTTTGCATTCAATAAGTGCATTTGTGTCATTGGTTTAACATTTAGGTCATTTTCGTCCTCCCTAGGCTTATTCTAATCCAATTAGGGTTTTTAACCAATCTTGTGCATCCAATAAGTGCGTTTGTGTCATAAGTTTAACATTTAGGTAATTTTTGTCCTCCCTAGGCTTATTTAAATCCTATTTGGGTTTTTAATCAATCTTGTGCATCCAATAAGTGGTTTGTGTCTTGGTTAAAGATTAAAGTTATTTTCATCCTCTCTTGTCTTATTCTAATCCAATTAGGGTTTTTAATCAATCTTTTGCATCCGATAAGTGTTTTTGTGTCATTGGATTGACATTTAGATCATTGTCGTCATCCTTCAGCTTATTCTAATCCAATTAGGGTTTTTAACCAATCTTATGCACTCGATAAGTGCATTTGTGTCATTGCTTTAACATTTAGGTCATTGTCGTCCTCCTTAGGCTTATTCTAATCCAATTAAGTTTTTTAACCAATCTTATGCATCCAATAAGAGCGTTTGTGTCATTGGTTTAACATTTAGGTCATTTTCGTCCTCCTTAGGCTTATCTAATCCAATTAGGGTTTTTAACCAATCTCTTGCATCCAATAAGTGTGTTTGTGTCATTGGATTAACATTTAGGTCATTATCGTCATCCCTAGGCTTTATCTAATCCAATTATGGTTTTTAACTAATCTTGTGCATCCAATAAGTGCGTATGTGTGATTGGTTTAACATTTAGGCCATTTTCGTACTCTCCAGGCTTATTCTAATCCAATTAGTGTTTTTAACCAATCTTGTGCATCTAATCAGTGTGTTTGTGTGTCATTGGATTAACATTTAGGTGATTATAGTCATCCCTAAGCTTATTCTAATCCAATTAGGATTTTTAACCAATCTTATGCATTCAATAGTGCGTTTGTGTCATTGGATTAACATTTATGTCATTTTCGTCATCCCTAATCTTATTCTAATCCAATTAGGGTTTTTAACCAATCTTGTGCATCCAATAAGTGCGTTTGTTTCATTGCTTTAACATTTAGGTCATTGTAGTCGGCCTTAGGCTTATTCTAATCAAATTTTGTTTTTTCACCAATCTTATGCATCCAATAAGTGCATTTGTGTCATTGGTTTAACATTTAGGTCATTTTTGTCCTCCTTAGGCTTATTCTAATCCAATTAGGTTTTTTTAACCAATCTTGTGTATCCAATAAGTGCGTTTGTGTCATTGGTTTAACATTTAGGTCATTTTCGTCCTCCTTAGGCTTATTCTAATCCAATTAGGTTTTTTAACCAATCTAGTGCATCCAATAAGTGCGTTTGTGTCATTGATTTAACATTTAGGTCATTTTCGTCCTCCCTAGGCTTATTCTATTCCAATTAGGGTATTTAACCAATCTTGTGCATCCAATAAGTGCGTTTGTGTCATTGGATTAATATTTAGAACATTTTCGTCATCCTTCAGCTTGTTCTAATCCAATTAGGGTATTTAAGAAATCTTGTGCATCCAATAAGTGCGTTTCTATCATTGGTTTAACATTTAGGTCATGTTCGTCCTCCCTAGGCTTATTCTAATCAACATAAGGTTTTTAACCAATCTACTGCATCCAATAAATGCGTTTTTGTCGTTAGTTTAACATTTAGATTATTTTCGTTCTCCATCAGCTTATTCTAATCCAATTAGGGTTTTTAATCAATCTTTTGCATCCAATAAGTGTTTTTGTGTCATTGGATTAACATTTAGATCATTGTCGTCATCCTTCAGCTTATTCTAATCCAATTAGGGTTTTTAACCAATCTTATGCATCCGATAAGTGCATTTGTGTCATTTTTTTAACATTTAGGTCATTGTCGTCCTCCTTAGGCTTATTCTAATCCAATTAAGTTTTTGAATCAATGTTATGCATCCAATAAGAGCGTTTGTGTCATTGATTTAACATTTAGGTCATTTTCGTCCTCCTTAGGCTTATCTAATCCAATTAGGGTTTTTAACCAATCTCTTGCATCCAATAAGTGTGTTTGTGTCATTGGATTAACATTTAGGTCATTATCGTCATCCCTAGGCTTTATCTACTCCAATTATGGTTTTTAACTAATCTTGTGCATCCAATAAGTGCGTATGTGTGATTGGTTTAACATTTAGGCCATTTTCGTACTCTCCAGGCTTATTCTAATTCAATTAGTGTTTTTAACCAATCTTGTGCATCTAATCAGTGTGTTTGTGTGTCATTGGATTAACATTTAGGTCATTATAGTCATCTCTAGGCTTATTCTAATCCAATTAGGATTTTTAACCAATCTTATGCATTCAATAGTGCGTTTGTGTCATTGGATTAACATTTATGTCATTTTCGTCATCCCTAAGCTTATTCTAATCCAATTAGGGTTTTTAACCAATCTTGTGCATCCAATAAGTGCGTTTGTTTCATTGCTTTAACATTTAGTTCATTGTAGTCGGCCTTAGGCTTATTCTAATCAAATTTTGTTTTTTCACCAATCTTATGCATCCAATAAGTGCATATGTGTCATTAGTTTAACATTTAGGTCATTTTTGTCCTCCTTAAGCTTATTCTAATCCAATTAGGTTTTTTAACCAATCTTGTGTATCCAATAAGTGCGTTTGTGTCATTGGTTTAAAATTTGGGTCATTTTCGTCCTTCTTAGGCTTATTCTAATCCAATTAGGTTTTTTTAACCAATCTTGTGTATCCAATAAGTGCGTTTGTGTCATTGGTTTAACATTTAGGTCATTTTCGTCCTCCTTAGGCTTATTCTAATCCAATTAGGTTTTTTGACCAATCTAGTGCATGCAATAAGTGCGTTTCTGTCATTGGTTTAACATTTAGGTCATTTTCCTACTCCCTAGGCTTATTCTATTCCAATTAGGGTATTTAACCAATCTTGTGCATCCAATAAGTGCGTTTGTGTCATTGGATTAACATTTAGAACATTTTCGTCATCCTTCAGCTTGTTCTAATCCAATTAGGGTATTTAAGAAATCTTGTGCATCCAATAAGTGCGTTTCTATCATTGGTTTAACATTTAGGTCATGTTCGTCCTCCCTAGGCTTATTCTAATCAACATAAGGTTTTTAACCAATCTTCTGCATCCAATAAATGCGTTTTTGTTGTTAGTTTAACATTTAGATTATTTTCGTTCTCCATCAGCTTATTCTAATGCAATTAGGGTTTTTAACCAATCTTATGCATTCAATAAGTGTGTTTGTGACATTAGTTTAAAATTTAGGTTATTTTCGTCCTCGCTAGACTTATTATAATCCAATTAGGAATTTTAACCAATCTTATGCATTCAATAAGTGCATTTGTGTCATTGGTTTAACATTTGGGTCATTTTTCTCCTCCCCAAGCTATATTAACGAATCTTGTGCATCCAATAAGTACGTTTGTGTCATTGGATTAACATTTACTACATTTTCGTCATCCTTCGACATATTCTAATCTACTTAGGGTTTTTATCCAATCTAGTATTTGTGTCTTTGGATTAACATTTATGTTATTTTCATCCTCCCAAGGCTTATTCTAATGCAGTTTGGGTTTTTAACAAATCTTTTCCATCCAATAAGTGCGTTTGTGTCATTACTTTACCATTTAGGTCATTTTTTATCTCCCGAGCTTTATTCTAATGCAATTAAGTTTTTTTACCCAATCTTATGCATCCACTAAGTGCGTTTATGTCATTGGTTTAACATTTCGGTCATTGTTGTCCTCTTCGGGCTGATTCTAATCCAATTAGGTTTTTAACCAACCTTGTGCATCCAATTGGTGCGTTTGTGTCATTGCTTTAACATTTAGGTCATTGTCGTCTACCTTAGGCTTATTCTAATCCAATTAAGTTTTTTAACTACTCCTATGCATCCAATAAGTGCGTTTGTGTCATTGGTTTAGCATTTAGGTAATTTTTGTCCTCCTGAGGCTTATTCTAATCCAATTAGGTTTTTTAACCAATCTTGTGCATCCAATAAGTGCGTTTGTGTCATTGGTTTAACATTTACGTCATTTTTGTATTCCCTAGGCTTATTCTAATCCTATTAGGGTTTTTTAACCAATCTTGTGCATCCAATAAGTGTGTTTGTGTCATTGGATTAACATTTAGTACATTTTCGCCATCCTTCGGCTTATTCTAATCTAATTAGTGTTTTTAACCAATCTAGTGATTCAAATAAGTGTGTTTCTGTTAGTAGTTTAACATTTAGGTCATTTTTTTATCCCCCAAGCCTTATTCTAATGCAATTTTAACCAATCTTGTGCATCCTATAAGTAGTTTGAGTCATTGATTAAAGATTTAGGTAATTTTCATCCTTTCTTTGTTTATTCTAATCCAATTAGGGTTTTTAACCAATCTCTTGCATCCAATAAGTGTGTTTGTGTCATTGGATTAACATTTAGGTCATTATCGTCATCCCTAGGCTTTATCTAATCCAATTATGGTTTTTAACTAATCTTGTGCATCCAATAAGTGCGTATTTGTGATTGGTTTAACATTTAGGTCATTTTCGTCCTCTCAAGGCTTATTCTAATCCAATTAGTGTTTTTAACCAATCTTGTGCATCTTATCAGTGTGTTTGTGTGTCATTGGATTAACATTTATGTCATTTTCGTCATCCCTAAGCTTATTCTAATCCAATTAGGGTTTTTAACGAATCTTGTGCATCCAATAAGTGCGTTTGTTTCATTGCTTTAACATTTAGGTCATTGTCGTCTGCCTTTGGCTTATTCTATCCCAATTTAGTTTTTTCACCAATCTTATGCATCCAATAAGTGCGTTTGTGTCATTGGTTTAACATTTAGGTCATTTTCGTCCTCCTTAGGCTTATTCTATTCTAATTAGGTTTTTTAACCAATCTTGTGCATCCAATAAGTATTTTTGCGTCATTGGTTTAACATTTAGGTCATTTTTGTCCTCCCTAGGCTTATTCAAATCCTATTAGGGTGTTTAACCAATCTTGTGCATCCAAAAAGTGCGTTTGTGTCATTGGATTAACATTTACTACGTTTTCGTCATCCTTCGGCTTGTTCTACTCTAATTAGGGTTTTAAACCAATCTAGTTTATCCAATAAGTGTGTTTGTGTCATTGGGATAACATTCAGTACATTTTCGTCCTCCTTAGGCTTATTCTACTGCAATTCGGGTTTTTAACAAATCTTGTGCATCCAATAAGTGCGTTTGTGTCATTGGATTAACATTTAGATCATTATCGTCATCCTTCAGCTTATTCTAATCCAATTAGGGTTTTTAACCAATCTTATCCATCCGATAAATGCATTTGTGTCATTGCTTTAACATTTAGGTCATTGTGGTCCTCCTTAGGCTTATTCTAATCCAATTAAGTTTTTTAACCAATCTTATGCATCCAATAAGTGCGTTTGTGTCATTGGTTTAACATTTAGGTCATTTTCTTCCTCCTTAGGCTTATCTAATCCAATTAGGGTTTTTAACCAATCTCTTGCATCCAATAAGTGTGTTTGTGTCATTGGATTAACATTTAGGTCATTATCGTCATCCCTAGGCTTTATCTAATCCATTTATGGTTTTTAACTAATCTTGTGCATCCAATAAGTGCGTGTGTGTGATTGGTTTAACATTTAGGCCATTTTCGTCCTCTCCAGGCTTATTCTAATCCAATTAGTGTTTTTAACCAATCTTGTGCATCTAATATGTGTGTTAGTGTGTCATTGGATTAACATTTAGGTCATTATCGTCATCCCTAGGCTTATTTTAATCCAATTAGGATTTTTAACCAATCTTATGCATTCAATAGTGCGTTTGTGTCATTGGATTAACATTTATGTCATTTTCGTCGTCCCTAAGCTTATTCTAATCCAATTAGGGTTTTTAACCAATCTTGTGCATCCAATAAGTGCGTTTGTTTCATTGCTTTAACATTTAGGTCATTATGGTCGGCCTTAGGCTTATTCTAATCAAATTTTGTTTTTTCACCAATCTTATGCATCCAATAAGTGCATTTGTGTCATTGGTTTAACATTTAGGTCATTTTCGTCCTCCTTAGGCTTATTCTAATCCAATTAGGTTTTTTAACCAATCTTGTGCATCCAATAAGTGCGTTTGTATCATTGGTTTAACATTTGGGTCATTTTTCTCCTCCCCAGGCTTATTCAAATTCTATTGGGGTTTTTAACCAATCTTGTGCATCCAATAAGTGCGTTTGTGTCATTGGATTAATTTTTACTACATTTTCGTCATCCTTCGGCTTATTCTAATCTACTTAGGGTTTTTAACCAATCTAGTTAATCCAATAAGTGCGTTTGTGTCTTTGGATTAACATTTATGTTATTTTCATCCTCCCAAGGCTTATTCTAATGCAGTTTGGGTTTTTAACAAATCTTTTGCATCCAATAAGTGCGTTTGTGTCATTAGTTTAACATTTAGGTCATTTTTTATCTCCCGAGCTTTGTTCTAATGCAATTAAGTTTTTACCCAATCTTATGCATCCACTAAGTGCGTTTATGTCATTGGTTTAACATTTCGGTCATTGTTGTCCTCTTTGGGCTGATTCTAATCCAATTAGGTTTTTAACCAATCTTGTGCATCCAATAAGTGTGTTTGTGTCATTGCTTTAACATTTAGGCCATTGTCGTCTACCTTAGGCTTATTCTAATCCAATTAAGTCTTTTAACCACTCCTATGCATCCAATAAGTGCGTTTGTGTCATTGGTTTAGCATTTAGGTGATTTTCGTCCTCCTGAGGCTTATTCTAATCCAATTAGGTTTTTTAACCAATCTTGTGCATCCAATAAGTGCGTTTGTGTCATTGGTTTAACATTTAGGTCCTTTTTGTGCTCCCTAGGCTTATTTTAATCGTATTAGGGTTTTTAACCAATCTTGTGCATCCAATAAGTGTGTTTGTGTCATTGGATTAACATTTAGTACATTTTCGCCATCCTTCGGCTTATTCTAATCTAACTAGTGTTTTTAACCAATCTAGTGATTCCAATAAGTGCGTTTTTGTCATTAGTTTAACATTTAGGTCATTTTTTATCCCCCAAGCCTTATTCTAATGCAATTTTAACCAATCGTGTACATCCAATAAGTAGTTTGAGTCATTGGTTAAAGATTTAGGTTATTTTCATCCTCTCTTTGTTTATTCTAATCCAATTAGGGTTTTTAACCAATCTCTTGCATCCAATAAGTGTGTTTGTGTCATTGGATTAACATTTAGGTCATTATCGTCATCCCTAGGCTTTATCTAATCAAATTATGGTTATTAACTAATCTTGTGCATCCAATAAGTGCGTATTTGTGATTGGTTTAACATTTAGATCATTTTGGTACTCTCCAGGCTTATTCTAATCCAATTAGTGTTTTTAACCAATCTTGTGCATCTTATCAGTGTGTTTGTGTGTCATTGGATTAACATTTATGTCATTTTCGTCATCCCTAAGCTTATTCTAACCCAATTATGGTTTTTAACGAATCTTGTGCAGCCAATAATTGCGTTTGTTTCATTTCTTTAACATTTAGGTCATTGTCGTCCGCCTTAGGCTTATTCTATCCGAATTTAGTTTTTTCACCAATCTTATGCATCCAATAAGTGCGTTTGTGTCATTGGTTTAACATTTAGGTCATTTTCGTCCTCCTTAGGCTAATGCTATTCTAATTAGGTTTTTTAACCAATCTTGTGCATCCAATAAGTACGTTTGTGTCATTCGTTTAACATTTAGGTCATTTTTGTCCTCCCTAGGCTTATTCAAATCCTATTAGGGTGTTTAACCAATCTTGTGCATCCAAAAAGTGCGTTTGTGTCATTGGATTAACATTTACTATGTTTTCGTCATCCTTCGGCTTATTCTAATCTAATTAGGGTTTTTAACCAATCTAGTTTATCCAATAAGTGTGTTTGTGTCATTGGATTAACATTTAGTACATTTTCGTCCTCCTAAGGCTTATTTTACTGCAATTAGGGTTTTTAACAATTCTTTTGCATCCAATAAGTGCGTTTGTGTCATTGGTTAAAGATTAAAGTTATTTTCATCCTCTCTTTGCTTATTCTAATCCAATTAGGGTTTTTAACCAATCTTTTGCATCCAATAAGTGTTTTTGTGTCATTGGATTAATATTTAGGTCATTATTGTTATCCCTAGGCTTATTCTAATCCAATTAGGGTTTTTAACCAATCTTGTGTATCCAATAAGTGCGTTTGTGTCATTGGATTAACATTTATGTCATTTGCGTCATCCATAGGCTTATTCTAATTCAATTAGGGATTTTAAGCAATCTTGTGCATCCAATAAGTGTGTTTGTGTCATTGGTTTAACATTTAGGTCATTTTCGTCCTCCTAAAGCTTATTCTAATTTAATTAGGGTTTTAACCAATCTTGTGCAACCAATAAGTGCGTTTGTGTCATTGCTTTAACAATTAGGTCACTGTCACCCTCCTTAGGCTTATTCTAATCCAATTAAGTTTTTTAACCAATCTTATGCATCCACTAAGTGCGTTTATGTCATTGGTTTAACATTTAGGTCATTGTTGTCCTCCTTGGGCTGATTCTAATGCAATTAGGGTTTTCAACCAATCTTGTGCATCCAATAACTGCGTTTGTGTCAATGCTTTAACATTTAGGTCATTGTCGTCTGCTTTAGGCTTATTCAAATCCAATTAAGATTTTTAACCAATCTTATGCATCCAATAACTGCGTTTGTGTCATTGGTTTAACATTTAGGTCATTTTCGTCCTCTTTAGGCGTATTCAAATCCACTTAGGGTTTTTTTTACCAATCTTGTGCATCCAATTAGTGATTTTCTAACATTGCTTGGACATTTAGGTCATTTTTCGTACTCTTGAGGCTTATTCTAATTCAATTAGGTTTTTTAACCAATCTTGTGCATCCAATAAGTGCGTTTGTGTCATTGGTTTAACATTTAGATTATTTTCCTCCTCCGTAGGCTTATTCTAATCCAATTAGGGTTTGTAACTAGTCTTGTGCGTCAAATACGTTCGTTTGTGTCATTGGTTTAACATGTAGGTCATTTTCTTCCTCCCTAGGCTTATTCTAATCCAATTAGGGTTTTTAACCAATCTTGTGCATCCAATAAGTGCGTTTGTGTCATTGGTTTCACATTTAGGTCATTTTTGTCCTCCCTAGGCTTATTGAAATCCTATTAGGGATTTTAACCAATCTTGTGCATCCAATAAGTGGTTTTTGTTAGTGGTTAGAGATTAATGTTATTTTCATCCTCTCTTGGCTTATTCTAATCCAATTAGGGTTTTTAACCAATCTTTTGCATCCAATAAGTGTTTTTGTGTCATTGGATTAACATTTAGGTCATTGTCGTCATCCTTTAGCTTATTCTAATCCAATTAGGGTTTTTAACCAATCTTATGTATCCGATAAGTGCATTTGTGTCATTGCTTTAACATTAAGGTCATTGTCGTCCTCCTTAGGCTTATTCTAATCCAATTAATTTTTTTTAACCAATCTTAAGTATCCAATAAGTGTGTTTGTGTCATTGGTTTAACATTAAGGTCATTTTTCGTCCTCCTAAGGCTTATTCTAATCCAATTAGGTTTTTTAAACAATCTAGTGCATCCAATAAGTGCGTTTGTGTCATTGGTTTAACATTTAGGTCATTTTCATCCTCCCTAGGCTTTTTCTAATCCAATTAGGGTTATTAACCAATCTTGTGCATCCAATAAGTGCGTATGTGTCATTGGATTAACATTTAGATTATTTTCGTCATCCTTCGGCATATTCTAATCCAATTAGGGTATTTATTAAATCTTGTGCATCCAATAAGTTTATTGTGTCATTGGTTTAACATTTAGGTCATTTTAATCCTCCCTAGGCTTATTCTAATCCAATTAAGGTTTTATACCAATTTTGTGCATTCAATAAGTGCGTTTGTATCTTTTGTTTAACATTTAGGTCATTTTCGTCTTCCCTAATAATAATCTAATGCAATTAGGGTTTTTAACCAATGTTGTGCGTCCAATAAGTGTGTTTGTGTCATTGGTTTAACATTTAGGTCATTTTTGATCTCCCTAGCCTTATTGTAATCCTCTTAGGGTTTTTAACCAATCTTGTGCATCCAATAAGTGTGTATATGTCATTGGATTAACATTTAGTACATTTTCGTCATCCTTCGGCTTATTCTAATCTAATTAGGGTTTTTAACCAATCTTGTGCATCCAATAAGTGCGTTTGTGTCATTGGATTAACAATTAGGTTATTTTCGTCCTCCTTAGGCTTATTGTAATGCAATTAGGGTTTTGAACAAATATTGTGCATCCAATAAGTGCGTTTGTGTTATTAGTTTAACATTTAGGTCATTTTTTTTATCTCCCTAACCTTATTCTAATGCAATTTTAACCAATCTTGTGCATCCAATAGGTGGTTTGTATCATTTGTTAATGATTAAAGTTATTTTCATGCTCTCTTGGCTAATTCTAATCCAATTAGGTTTTTTAACCAATCTTTTGCATCCAATAAGTGTTTTTGTGTCATTGGATTAACATTTAGGTCATTATCGTCATCCCTAGGCTTATTCTAATCCAATTAGGGTTTTTAACCAACCTTGAGCATCCAATAAGTGCATTTGTGTCGTTGGATTAACATTTATGTCATTTTCGTCATCCCTAGACTTATTCTAATCCAATTAGGGATTTTAACCAATCTTGTGCATCCAATAAGTGTGTCTGTGTCATTGGATTAACATTTAGGTCATTTTTGTCATCGTTAGGCTTATTCTAATCCAATTTGGGCTTTTATCCAATCTAGTGCATCCAATAAGTGTGTTTGTGTCATTGGTTTAACATTTAGGTCATTTTCGTCCTCCTAAGGCTTATTCTAATCTAATTAGGGTTTTAACCAATCTTGTGCATCCAATAAGTGCGTTTCTGTCATTGCTTTAACATTTAGGTCATTGTTGTCCTCCGTAGGCTTATTCTAATCCAATTAAGTTTTTTAACCAATCTTATGCATCCACTAAGTGCGTTTATGTCATTGGTTTAACATTTAGGTCATTGTTGTCCTCCATGGGCTGATTCTAAACCAATTAGGGTTTTTAACCAATCTTGTGCATCCAATAAGTGCGTTTGTGTCATTGCTTTAACATTTAGGTCATTTTCGTCCTCCTAAGGCTTATTCTAATCTAATTAGGGTTTTAACCAATCTTGTGCATCCAATAAGTGCGTTTCTGTCATTGCTTTAACATTTAGGTCATTGTTGTCCTCCGTAGGCTTATTCTAATCCAATTAAGTTTTTTAACCAATCTTATGCATCCACTAAGTGCGTTTATGTCATTGGTTTAACATTTAGGTCATTGTTGTCCTCCATGGGCTGATTCTAAACCAATTAGGGTTTTTAACCAATCTTGTGCATCCAATAAGTGCGTTTGTGTCATTGCTTTAACATTTAGGTCATTGTCGTCTGCCTTAGGCTTATTCTAATCCAATTAAGTTTTTTAACCAATCTAATGCATCCAATAAGTGCGTTTGTGTCATTGGTTTAACATTTAGGTCATTTTCGTCCTCCTTAGGCTTATTCAAATCCAATTAGGGTTTTTAACCAATCTTGTGCATCCAATAAGTGCGTTTGTGTCATTGGTTTAACATTTAGGTCATTTTCATCCTTTCTTGGCTTATTCTAATCCAATAAGGGTTTTTAACCAATCTTTTGCATCCAATAAGTGTTTTTGTGTCATTGGATTAACATTTAGGTCATTGTCGTCATCCTTCAGCTTATTCTAATCCAATTAAGGATTTTAACCAATCTTATGCATCCGATAAGTGCATTTGTGTCATTTCTTTAACATTTAGGTCATTGTCGTCCTCCTTAGGCTTATTCTAATCCAATTAAGTTTTTTAACAAATCTGATGCATCCAATTAGTGCGTTTGTGTCATTGGTTTAACATTTAGGTTAGTTTCGTCCTCCTTATGCTTATTCTAATCCAATTAGGTTCCTTAACCAATCTAGTGCATCCAATAAGTGCGTTTGTGTCATTGGTTTAACATTTAGGTCATTTTGTCCTCCCTTGACTTATTCTAATCCAATTAGGGTTTTAAACCAATCTTGTGCATCCAATAAGTGGTTTTTGTCATTGGTTAAAGATTAATGTTATTTTCTTCCTCTCTTGGCTTATTCTAATCCAATTAGGGTTTTTAACCAATCTTTTGCATCCAATAAGTGTTTTTGTGTCATGGGATTAACATTTAGGTCATTGTCGTCATTCTTTAGCTTATTCTAATCCAATTAGGGTTTTTAACCAATCTTGTGCATCCGATAAGTGCATTTATGTCATTGCTTTAACATTTAGGTCATTGTCTTCTGCCTTAGGCTTATTCTAATCCAATTAAGTTTTTTAACCAATCTTATGCATCCAATAAGTGCGTTTGTGTCATTGGTTTAACATTTAGGTCATTTTCGTCCTCCTGAGGCTTATTCTAATTCAATTAGGTTTTTTAACCAATCTTGTGCATCCAATAAGTGCGTTTGTGTCATTGGTTTAATATTTAGATTCTTTTCCTCCTCCCCAGGCTTATTCTAATCCAATTAGGGTTTTTAACTAGTCTTGTCCATCCAATACAAAAGTTGGTGTCATTGGTTTAAGATTTAGGTCATTTTGGTCCTCCTTAGGCTTATTCTAATCCAATTAGTGTTTTTAACCAATCTTGTGCATCCAATAAGTGCGTTTGTGTCATTGGTTTAACATTTAGGTTATTTTTGTCCTCCCTAGGCTTATTCAAATTCTCTTAGGGTTTTTAACCAATCTTTTGCATCCAATAAGTGGTTTGTGTCATTGGTTAAAGATTAAAGTTATTTTCATCCTTACTTGGCTTATTCTAATACAATTAGGGTTTTTAACCAATCTTATGCATCCGATAAGTGCATTTGTGTCATTGCTTTAACATTTAGGTCATTGTCGTCCTCCTTAGGCTTATTCTAATCCAATTAAGTTTTTTAACCAATCTTATGCATCCAATTAGTGCGTTTGTGTCATTGGTTTAACATTTAGGTCAGTTTCGTCCTCCTTAGGCTTATTCTAATCCATATAGGTTTTTTAACCAATCTAGTGCATCCAATAAGTGCGTTTGTGTCATTGGTTTAACATTTAGGTCATTTTCGTTCTCCCTAGGCTTATTCTAATCCAATTAGGGTTTTTAATCAATCTTGTGCATCCAATAAGTGCATTTGTGTCATTGGATTAACATTTAGAACATTGTAATCATCCTTCGGCTTATTCTATTCCAATAAGGTATTTAACAAATCTTGTGAATCCAATAAGTGCATTTGTGTCATTGGTTTAACATTTAAATCATTTCCGTCCTCCTTAGGCTTATTCTAGTGCAATTAGGATTTTTAACCAATCTTATGCATTCAATAAGTGCATTTGTGTCTTTGGTTTAACATTTAGGTCATTTTAGTCTTCCCGAATCATATTCTAATGCAATTTGGGTTTTTAACCAATCTTGTGCATCCAATAAGTGCCTTTGTGTCATTGGATTAAGATTTAGGTCATTTACGTCATCTTTCGGCTTATTCTAATCCAATAAGGGATTTTAACTAATCTTGTGCATCCATTAAGTGCGTTTGTGTCATTGGTTTAACATTTAGGTCATTTTCGTGCTCTCTAGGCTTATTCTAATCCAATATGGTTTTCAACCAATCTTGAGCATCCAATAAGTGCGTTTGTGTCATTGGTTTAACATTTATGTCATTTTTGTCCTCCCTAGGCTTATTTATATCCTATTAGGGTTTTTAACCAATTAGGGTTTTTAACCATTGGTTAAAGAGTAAAGTTAATTTAATCCTCTCTTGGCTTATTCTAATTCAATTAGGGTTTTTAACCAATCTTTTGCATCCAATAAGTGTTTTTGTGTCATTGGATTAACTTTTAGGTCATTATCGTCATCCCTGGGCTTATTCTAATCCAATTAGAGTTTTTAACCATTCTTGTGCATCCAATAAGTGCGTTTGTGTCATTGGATTAACATTTATGTCATTTTTCTCATGCCTTGGCTTTTTCTAATCCAATTAGGGATTTTAACCAATCTTATGCATCCAATAAGTGTGTCTGTGTCATTGGTTTAACATTTAGGTCATTTTCTTGCTCTCTAGGCTTATTCTAATCCAATTAAGTTTTTTAACCAATCTTGTGCATCCAATAAGTGCATTTTATTCATTGGTTTAAAATTTAGGTCATTTTCGTCCTCCCTAGCCTTATTCTAATCCATTTAGGGTTTTTAACCAATCTTGAGCATCCAATAAGTGCGTTTATGTCATTGGATTAACATTAAGTACTTTTTCGTCACCCTTCGGCTTAATCTAATCTTGTGCATCCAACTAAGGCTTTTAACCAATCTTGTGCATCCAATAAGTGCGTTTTTGTCATTAGTTTAACATATAGATTATTTTCATTCTCCATCAGCTTATTCTAATGCAATTAGGGTTTTTAATCAATCTTATGCATCCAATAAGTGCCTTTGTGTCATTGGTTTTACATTTAGGTCATTTTCGTCCTCCTTAGGCTTATTCTAATCCAATTAGGGTTTTTAACCAGTCTTGTGCATCCAATAAGTGTGTTTGTGTCATTAGACTAACATTTAGTACATTTTGGTCATCCTACGGGTTATTCTTATCCAATTAGGGTTTTTAACCAATGTTGTGCATCTAATAAGTGTTTGTGTCATTGGATTAACATTTAGGTCATTTTCGTCATCCCTAGGCATATTCCAATCCAATTAGGGCGTTTAACCAATTTGGTGCATACAATAAACGGGGTTGTGTCATTGGTTTAACGTTTAGGTCATTTTTGATCCTCCCTACGCTTATTCTAATCCATTTATCGTTTTAACCAATCTTGTGCATCCAATAAGTGCATTTTGTGTCATTGGTTTAACATTTAGGTCATTTTCCTGATCTCTAGGCTTATTCTAATGAAATTAGGGTTTTTTAACCAATCTTGGGTATCCAATAAGTGCATTTGTGTCATGGGTTTAACATTTAAATCATTTTCGTCCTCCCTAGGCATATTCTAATCCAATTAGGGTATTTAACTAATCTTGTCCATCCAATACGTACGTTTGTGTCATTGGTTTAACATTTAGGTCATTTTCTTCCTCCCTAGACTTATTCTAATCCAATTAGGGTTTTTAATCAATCTTGTGCATCCAATAAGTGCGTCTGATTCATAGGGTATTTAATAAATCTTGTGCATCCAATAAGTGCCTTTCAGTCATTGGTTTAACATTTAGGTCATTTTTGTCCTCCCTAGGCTTATTCTAATCCAACTAAGGCTTTTAACCAATCTTGTGCATCCAATAAGTGCGTTTTTGTCATTAGTTTAACATTTAGATATTTTTCGTTCTCCATCAGCTTATTCTAATGCAATTAGGGTTTTTAACAAATCTTATGCATTCAATTAGTGCGTTTGTGTCTCTGGTTTAATATTTAGGTCATTTTCGTCTTCCCTAGGCCTATTCTAATGTAATTAGGGTTTTTAACCAATCTTGTGCATCCAATAAGTGCCTTTGTGTCATTGTATTAACATTTAGGTCAAATTTGTCATCATTCAGCTTTTTGTAATCCAATTAGGGTATTTAACCAATCTACTGCATCCAATAAGTCTGTTTGGGACATTGGTTACAATTTAGGTCATTTTCGTCCTCTCTAGGCTTATTCTTATCCAATTAGGGTTTTTAACCAATCTTTTGCATTCAATAAGTGTGTTTGTGTCATTGGATTAACATTTAGGTTATTTTCGTACTCCCTAGGCTTATTCTAATGCAATTAGAGTTTTTAACAAATCTTGTGCATCCCATAATTGCGTTTGTGTCATTGGATTAACATTTATGTCATTTTCGTCATCCGTAGGCTTATTCTAATCCAATTAGGCATTTTAAGCAATCTTGTGCATTCAATAGGTGTGTCTGTGTCATTGGATTAACATTTAGGTCATTTATGTCATCCCTAGGCTTATTGTAATCCAATTTGGGCTTTTAACCAATCTGGTGCATCCAATAAGTGTGTTTGTGTCATTGGTTTAACATTTAGGTCATTTTCGTCCTCCTAAGGTTTATTCTAATGTAATTAAGGTTTTAACCAATCTTGTGCATCCAATAAGTGTGTTTGTGTCATTGGTTTAACATTTAGGTCATTTTCGTCCTCCTTAGGCTTATTCTAATCCAATTAAGGTTTTAACCAATCTAGTGCATCTAATAAGTGCGTTTGTGTCATTGCTTTAGCATTTAGATCATTGTCGTCCTGCTTAGGCTTATTCTAATCCAATTAAGTTTTTTAACCAATCTTATGCATCCTCTAAGTAGATTTATGTCATTGGTTTAACATTTAGGTCATTGTGGTCTTCCTTGGTCTGATTCTAATCCAATTAGTGTTTTTAACCAATCTTGTGCATCCAATAAGTGCGTTTGTGTCATTGCTTTAACATTTAGGTCATTGTCGTCCGCCTTAGGCTTATTCTAATGCAATTAGAGTTTTTAACAGATCTTGCGCATCCAATAAGTGCGTTTGTGTCATTGGTTTAACATTTAGGTCATTTTTTTATCTCCCAAGCCTTATTCTAATGCAATTTTAACCAATCTTGTGCATCCAAAAAGTGGTTTGTGTCGTTGGTTTAACATTTATGTCATTTTCGTCCACCTTAGGCTTATTCTAATCCAATTAGGTTTTTTAACCAATCTTGTGCATCCAATAAGTGCGTTTGTGTCATTGGTTTAACATTTAGGTCATTTTGGTCCTCCCTAGGATTATTCGAATCCTATTAGGGTTTTTAACCAATCTTGTGCATCCAATAAGTGCCTTTGTGTCATTGGATTAAGATTTAGGTCATTTACGTCATCTTTCGGCTTATTCTAATCCAATAAGGGATTTTAACTAATCTTGTGCATCCAATAAGTGCGTTTGTGTCATTGGTTTAACATTTAGGTCATTTTTGTGCTCTCTAGGCTTATTCTAATCCAATATGGTTTTTTAACCAATCTTGAGCATCCAATAAGTGCGTTTGTGTCATTGGTTTAACATTTATGTCATTTTTGTCCTCCCTAGGCTTATTTAAATCCTATTAGGGTTTTTAACCAATTAGGGTTTTTAACCATTGGTTAAAGAGTAAAGTTAATTTAATCCTCTCTTGGCTTATTCTAATTCAATTAGGGTTTTTAACCAATCTTTTGCATCCAATAAGTGTTTTTGTGTCATTGGATTAACTTTTAGGTCATTATCGTCATCCCTGGGCTAATTCTAATCCAATTAGAGTTTTTAACCTTTCTTGTGCATCCAATAAGTGCGTTTGTGTCATTGGATTAACATTTATGTCATTTTTCTCATGCCTAGGCTTTTTCCAATCCAATTAGAGATTTTAACCAATCTTATGCATCCAATAAGTGTGTCTGTGTCATTGGTTTAACATTTAGGTCATTTTCTTGCTCTCTAGGCTTATTCTAATCCAATTAAGTTTTTTAACCAATCTTGTGCATCCAATAAGTGCATTTTTTTCATTGGTTTAAAATTTAGGTCCTTTTCGTCCTCCCTAGCCTTATTCTAATCCATTTAGGGTTTTTAACCAATCTTGAGCATCCAATAAGTGCGTTTATGTCATTGGAATAACATTAAGTACTTTTTCGTCATCCTTCGGCTTATTCTAATCCAATTAGGGTATTTAACAAATCTTGTGCATCAAATAAGTGCGTTTCAGTCATTGGATTAACATTTAGGTCATTTTCAACCTCCATAGGCTTATTCTAATCCAACTAAGGCTTTTAACCAATCTTGTGCATCCAATAAGTGCGTTTTTGTCATTAGTTTAACATATAGATTATTTTCATTCTCCATTAGCTTATTCAAATGCAATTAGGGTTTTTAATCAATCTTATGCATCCAATAAGTGCCTTTGTGTCATTGGTTTTACATTTAGGTCATTTTCGTCCTCCTTAGGCTTATTCTAATCCAATTAGGGTTTTTAACCAGTCTTGTGCATCCAATAAGTGTGTTTGTGTCATTAGACTAACATTTAGTACATTTTGGTCATCCTTCGGGTTATTCTTATCCAATTAGGGTTTTTAACCAATCTTGTGCATCCAATAAGTGTTTGTGTCATTGGATTAACATTTAGGTCATTTTCGTCATCCCTAGGCATATTCCAATCCAATTAGGGCGTTTAACCAATTTGGTGCATACAATAAACGGGGTTGTGTCATTGGTTTAACGATTAGGTCATTTTCATCCTCCCTAGGCTTATTCTAATCCATTTATCGTTTTAACCAATCTTGTGCATCCAATAAGTGCATTTTGTGTCATTGGTTTAACATTTAGGTCATTTTCCTGATCTCTAGGCTTATTCTAATGAAGTTAGGGTTTTTTAACCAATCTTGGGCATCCAATAAGTGCATTTGTGTCATGGGTTTAACATTTAAATCATTTTCGTCCTCCCTAGGCATATTCTAATCGAATTAGGGTATTTAACTAGTCTTGTCCATCCAATACGTACGTTTGTGTCATTGGTTTAACATTTAGGTCATTTTCTTCCTCCCTAGACTTATTCTAATCCAATTAGGGTTTTTAATCAATCTTGTGCATCCAATTAGTGCGTCTGATTCATAGGATTAAGATTAAGCACATTTTCGTCATCCTTCGGCTTATTCTAATCCAATTAGGGTATTTAATAAATCTTGTGCATCCAATAAGTGCCTTTCAGTCATTTGTTTAACATTTAGGTCATTTTTGTCCTCCCAAGGCTTATTCTAATCCAACTAAGGCTTTTAACCAATCTTGTGCATCCAATAAGTGCCTTTGTGTCATTGTATTATACATTTAGGTCAAATTTGTCATCATTCAGCATATTGTAATCCAATTAGGGTATTTAACCAATCTACTGCATCCAATAAGTCTGTTTGGGTCATTGGTTACAATTTAGGTCATTTTCGTCCTCTCTAGGTTTATTCTTATCCAATTAGGGTTTTTAACCAATCTTTTTCATTCAATAAGTGTGTTTGTGTCATTGGATTAACATTGAGGTTATTTTCGTGCTCCCTAGGCTTATTCTAATGCAATTAGAGTTTTGAACAAATCTTGTGCATCCCATAATTGCATTTGTGTCATTGGATTAACATTTATGTCATTTTCGTCATCCCTAGGCTTATTCTAATCCAATTAGGCATTTTAAGCAATCTTGTGCATTCAATAGGTGTGTCTGTGTCATTGGATTAACATTTAGGTTATTTTTGTCATCCCTAAGCTTATTCTAATCCAATTTGGTCTTTTAACCAATCTGGTGCATGCAATAAGTGTGTTTGTGTCATTGGTTTAATATTTAGGTCATTTTCGTCCTCCTAAGGCTTATTCTAATCTAATTAGGGTTTTAACCAATCTTGTGCATCCCATAAGTGCGTTTGTGTCATTGCTTTAACATTTAGGTCATTGTCGTCCTCCTTAGGCTTATTCTAATCCAATTAAGTTTTTTAACCAATCTTATGCATCCAATAAGTGCGTTTGTGTCATTGGTTGAACATTTATGTCATTTTTGTCCTCCCGAGGCTTATTTTAATTCAATTAGGGTTTTTAACGAATCTTGTACATCCAATAAGTGCGTTTGTGTCATTGGTTTAACATTTAGGTCATTTTTAACATATCTTGTGCATCGAATAAGTTATTTTGTGTCATTGGTTGCACATTTAGGTCATTTTTGTCCTCCCAAGGCTTATTCTAATCCAATTATGGTTTTTAACCAATCTTGTGCATCTAATAAGTGATTTAGAGTCATTTGTTGACTATTTAGGTCATTTTCGTCCTCCCTAGGCTTATTCTAATATAATTAGGGTTTTTAACCAATCTTGTGAATCCAATAAGTGCGTTTGTGTCTTTGGATTAACATTTATGTTATTTTCATCCTCCCTTGGCTTATTCTAATGCAATTAGAAATTTTAACAAATCTTGTGCATCCAATAAGTGTGTTTGTGTCATTAGTTTAACATTTAAGTCATTTATGTCATTGGTTTAACATTTAGGTCATTGTTGTCATCCTTGGGCCGATTCTAATCCAATTAGGGTTTTTAACCAATCTTGTTCATCCAATAAGTGGTTTGTGTCATTGCTTTAACATTTAAGTCATTGTCGTTTACCTTAAGCTTATTCTAATCCAATTAAGTTTTTTAACTAATCCTATGCATCCAATAAGTGTGTTTGTGGCATTGGTTTTACATTTAGGTCATTTTCGTCCTTCTAAGGCTTATTCTTATCCAATTAGGTTTTTTAACCAATCTTGTGTATCTAATAAGTGCATTTGTGTCATTTGTTTAACATTTAGGTCATTTTTGTCCTCCCTAGGCTTATTCTAATCCTATTAGGGTTTTTAAACAATCTTGTGCATCCAATAAGTGCGTTTGTGTCATTGGATTAACATTTAGTATATTTTCGTCATCCTTTGGCTTATTCTAATCTAATTAGGGTTTTTAACCAATCTTGTGCATCCAATAAGTGTGTTTGTGTCATTGGATAAACATTTAGGTTATTTTCGTCCTCCTTAGGTTTATTGTAATGCAATTAGGGATTTTAACAAATCTTGTGCATCCAATATGTGCGTTTGTGTTATTAGTTTAACATTTAGGTCCTTTTTGATCTCCCTAGCCTTATTCTAATGCAATTTTAACCAATCTTTGGCATCCAATAAGTGGTTTGTGTCATTAGTTAAAGATTAAAGTTATTTTCATCCTCTCTTGGTTTATTCTAATCCAATTAGGGTTTTTAACCAACTTTTGCATCCAATAATTGTTTTTGTGTCATTGGATTAACATATAAGTCATTATCGTCATTCCTAGGGTTATTCTAATCCAATTACGGTTTTTAACCAATCATTTGCATTCAATAAGTGCGTTTGTGTCATTAGATTAACATTTAGGTCATTTTTGTCATCCCTAGGCTTAAACTAATCCAATTTGGGCTTTTAACCAATCTGGTGCATCCAATAAGTGTGTTTGTTTCATTGGTTTATCATTTAGGTCATTTTCATCCTCCTTAGGCTTATTCTAATCCAATTAAGGTTTTAACCAATCTAGTGCATCCAATAAGTGCGTTTGTGTTATTGCTATAACATTTAGATCATTGTCGTCCTCCTTAGGCTTATTCTAATCCAGTTAAGTTTTTTAACCAATCTTATGCATCCACTAAGTGCGTTTATGTCATTGGTTTAACATGTAGGTCATTGTGGTCTGCCTTGGGCTGATTCTAATCCAATTATGGTTTTTAACCAATCTTGTGCATCCAATAAGTGCGTTTGTGTCATTTCTTTAACATTTAGGTCATGGTCGTCCGCCTTAGGCTTATTCTAATGCAATTAGAGTTTTTAACAAATCTTGTGCATCCAATAAGTGCGTTTGTGTCATTAGTTTAACATTTAGGTCATTTTTTTTATTTCCCTAACCTTATTCTAATGCAATTAAGTTTTTTAACCAATCTTATGCATCCACTAAGTGCGTTTATGTCATTGGTTTAACATTTAGGTCATTGTTGTCCTCCTTGGGCTGATTCTAATCCAATTAGGGTTTTGAACCAATCCTGTGAATCCCATAAGTGCGTTTGTGTCATTGGTGTAACATTTAGGTCATTGTCGTCTACCTTAGGCTTATTCTAATCCAATTTAGTTTTTTCGCCAATCGTATGCATCCAATAAGTGCGTTTGTGTCATTGGTTTAACATTTAGGTAATATTTTGCCTCCTTAGGCTTATTCTAATCCAATTAGGGTTTTTAACCAATCTTTTGCATCCAATAAGTGCGTTTGTGTCATTGGTTTAACATTTAGGTCATTTTTGTCCTCCCTAGGATTATTTAACCAATCTTGTGCATCCAATAAGTGCGTTTGTGTCATTGGATTAAAATTTAGTACATTTTCGTCATCCTTCGGCTTATTCTAATCTAATTAGAGTTTTTAACCAATCTAATGCATCCAATAAGTGCGTTTGTGTCTTTGGATTAACATTTATGTTATTTTCATCCTCCCTAGGCTTATTCTAATGCAATTAGGGTTTTTAACAAATCTTGTGCATCCAATAAGTGCGTTTGTGTCATTAGTTTAACATTTAGGTCATTTTTGATCTCCCTAGCATTATTCTAATGCAATTAAGTTTTTTAACCAATCTTGAGCATCCAATAAGTGCGTTTGTGTCTTTGGTTTAATATTTATGTCTATTTTGTCCTCCCTAGGCTTATTTAAATCCTATTAGGGTTTTTAACCAATCTTGTGCGTCGAATAAGTGGTTTGTGTCATTGGTTAAAGAGTAAAGTTAATTTAATCCTCTCTTGGCTTATTCTAATCCAATTAGGGTTTTTAACCAATCTTTTGCATCCAATAAGTGTTTTTGTGTCATTGGATTAACATTTAGGTCATTATCGTCATCCCTGGGCTTATTCTAATCCTTTAGGGTTTTTAACCATTCTTATGCATCCAATTAGTGCGTTTGTGTCATTGGATTAACATTTATGTCATTTGTGTCATCCCTAGGCTTATTCTAATCCAATTAGGCATTTTAACCAATCTTATGCATCCAATAAGTGTGTTTGTTTCATTGGTTTAACATTTCGGTCATTTTCGTCCTCCCTAGGCTTATTATAATCCAATTAGGGTTTTAACCAATCTTGTCCATCCAATAAGTGCGTTTGTGTCATTGGTTTAACATTTAGGTCATTTTCGTCCTCCCTCGGCTTATTCTAATCCAATTAAGGTTTTTAACCAGTCTTGTGTATCCAATAAGTGGGTTTGTGTCATTGGTTTATTATTTAGGTGATTTTCATGCTCTCTAGGCTTATTCTAATCCAATTAGGGTTTTTAACCAATCTTGTGCATCCAATAAGTGCGTTTGTGTCATTGCTTTAACATTTAGGTCATTGTCGTCTACCTTAGGCTTATTCTAATCCAATTAAGTTTTTTAAACAATCATATGCATCCAATAAATGCGTTTGTGTCATTGGATTAACATTTAGTACATTTTCGTCATCCTTCGGCTTATTCTAATCTAATTAGGGTTTTTCACCAATCTTGTGCATCCAATAAGTGCGTTTGTGTCATTGGATGAACATTTAGGTTATTTTCGTCCTCCTTAGGGTTATTCTAATGCAATTGGGGTTTTTAACCAATCTTGTGCATCCAATAAGTGCGTTTGTGTTATTAGTTTAACATTTAGGTCATTTTTTATCTCCCTAGCCTTATTCTAATGCAATTTGAAATAAATCTTGTGCATCCAATAAGTGGTTTGTGTCATTGGTTAAAGATTAAAGTTATTTTCCTCCTGTCTTGACTTATTCTAATCCAATTGGATTTTTAACCAATCTTTTGCATCCAATAAGTGTTTTTGTGTCATTGGATTAACATTTAGGTCATTATCATCCCTAGGCTTATTCTAATCCAATTAGGGTTTTTAACCAATCATGTGCATTCAATAAGTGCGTTTGTGTCATTGGATTAACATTTAGGTCATTTTCGTCATCCCTAGGCTTATTTTAATCCAAATAGGGATTTTAACCAATCTTGTGCATCCAATAAGTGTGTCTCTGTCATTGGATTAACATTTAGGTCATTTTTGTCATCCCTAGTCTTATCCTAATCCAATTAGAACTTTTAACCAATCTGGTGCATCCAGTAAGTGTGTTTGTGGCAATTGTTTAACATTTAGGTCACTTTCGTCCTCCTAAGGCTTATTCTATTCTAAATAGGGTTTTAACCAATCCTGTGCATCCAGTAAGTGCGTTTGTGTCATTGCTTTAACATTTAGGTCATTGTCATCCTCCTTAGTCTTGTTCTAATCCAATTAAGTTTTTTAACCAATCTTATGCATCCACTAAGTGCGTTTATGTCATTTGTTTAACATTTAGGTCATTGTTGTCCTCCTTGGGCAGATTCTAATCCAATTAAGGTTTTTAACCAATCTTGTGCATCCAATAAGTGCGTTTGTCTCATTGCTTTAACATTTAGGTCATTGTCGTCTGCCTTAGCCTAATTCTAATCCAATTAAGTTTTTTAACCAATCTTATGCATCCAATAAGTGCGTTTGTGTCATTGGTTTAACATTTAGGTCATTTTTGTCCTGCTGAGGCTTTTTCTAATTCAATTAGGGTTTCTAATCCATTTAGGTCATTTCTGTAGGTGTATTCTAATCCTATTAGGGCTTTTAACCAATCTTCTGCATCCAATAAGTGCGTTTGTGTCATTGGTTTAACATTTAGTACATTTTGTCATTCTTCGGCTTATTGAAATCCAATTACGGTTTTTAAGCAATGTTGTGCATCCAATAAGTGAGTTTTGTGTCATTGGTTTAACATTTAAGTCATTTTTGTCCTCCCTAGGCTTATTCTAATCCAATTAAGATTTTCAACCAATCCTATGCATCCAATATGTGCGTTTGTGTCATTGGTTTAACATTTAGGTCAATTTCATCCTCTCTAGGCTTATTCTAATCCAATTAGGGTTTTTAACCAATCTTGTGCATCCAATAAGTGTGTTTGTTTCATTGGTTTAACATTTAGGTCATTTTCATCGTCTCTAGGCTTATTCTAATCCAATTAGTGTATTTAACCAATCTTGTGATTCCATTAAGTGCATTTGTGTCATTGGTTTAACATTTAGGTCATTTTCGTCCTCCCTAGGCTTATTCTAATGCGATTAGGGTTTTTAATCAATCTTGTGCATCCATTAAGTGCGTTTGTGTCTTTGGTTTATTATTTAGGTCATTGTCGTCCGCCTTAGGCTTATTCTAATGCAATTAGAGTGTTTAACCAAACTTGTGCATCCAATAAGTGGTTTGTGTTATTGGTTAAAGATTTAGGTTATTTTCATCGTCTCTTGGCTTATTCTAATCCAATTAGGGTTTTTAGCCAATCTCTTGCATCCAATAAGTGTGTTTGTGTCATTGGATTAACATTTCGGTCATTATCGTCATCCCTAGGATTTATCTAATCCAATTATGGTTTTTAACTAATCTTGTGCATCCAATAAGTGCGTATGTGTGAATGGTTTAACATTTAGGTCATTTTCGTCCTCTCCAGGCTTATTCTAATCCAATTAGGGTTATTAACCAATCTTGTGCATCTTATCAGTGTGTTTGTGCCATTGGATTAACATTTTGTTCATTGTTGTCCTCCTTGGGCTGATTCTAATCCAATTAGGGTTTTTAACCAATCTTGTGAATCCAATAAGTGCATTTGTGTCATTGGATTAACATTTAGTACATTTATGTCATCCTTCGGCTTATTCAAATCTAATTAGGGTTTTTAACCAATCTAGTGCATCCAATAAGTGTGTTTGTGTCATTGCTTTAACATTTAGGTCATTGTCGTCTGCCTTAGGCTTATTTTAATCTAATTAAGTTTTTTAACCAATCTTTTACATCCAATAAATGTGTTTGTGTCATTGGTTTAACATTTAGGTCATTTTCGTCCTCCCTAGGCTTATTCTAATGCGATTAGGGTTTTTAACCAATCTTGTGCGTTCAATAAATGCGTTTGTGTCTTTTGTTTAACACTTAAGGTCATTGTCGTCTTCCTTATGCTTATTCTTACGCAATTAGGGTTTTTAACCAATCTTGTGCATCCAATAAGTGCCTTTATGTCATTGGAATAACATTTAGGTCATTTTCCTCGTCATTCAGCTTATTCTAATCCAATTAGGTTTTTTAGCCAATCTTCTGCTTCGAATAAGTCCGTTTGTGTAATTGGTTTAAGATTCAGGTCATTGTCGTCCTCCTTGGGCTTATTATAATCCAATTAGGGTTTTTAACCAATCTTTTGCATCAAATTAGTGCGTTTGTGTCATTGCTTTAACATTTAGGTCATTGTCGTCTGCCTTAAGCTTATTCTAATCCAATTAAGTTTTTTCACCAATCTTCTACATCCCATAAGTGTGTTTGTGTCATTGGTTTAACATTTAGGTCATTTTCGTCCTCCATAGGCTTATTCTAATCTAATTAGGTTTTTTAACCAATCTTGTGCATCCAATAAGTGCATTTGTGTCATTAATTTAACATTTAGGTCATTCTTATCCTTTATGGCTTTTTCTAATCCTTTTAGGGCTTTTAACCAATCTTCTGCATCCAATAAGTGCGTTTGTGTCATTGGATTAACATTTAGTACATTTTCGACATCCTTCGGCTTATTCAAATCCAATTAGGGTTTTTAAGCAATGTTGTGCATCCAATAAGTGTGTTTGCGTCATTGGTTTAACATTAAGTCATTTTTGTCGTCGCTAGGCTTATTCTATTCCAATTAAGGTTTTTAACCAATCCTGTGCATCCAATAAGTGCGTTTGTGTCATTGGTTTAACATTTAGGTCAATTTCATCCTCTCTAGGCTTATTCTAATCCAATTAGGGTTTTTAACATATCTTGTGCATCCAATAAGTGCGTTTGTGTCATTAATATTAACATTTAGGTCATTTTCATCTTCTCTAGGCTTATTCTAATCAAATTAGGGTTTTTAACCAATCTTGTGCTTCCAATAAGTGCATTTGTGTCATTGGTTTAACATTTAGGTCATTTTCGTCCTCCCTAGGCTTGTTCTAATGCGATTAGAGTTTTTAACCAATCTTGTGCGTTCAATAAGTGCGTTTGTGTCTTTTGTTTAACACTTAGGTCATTGTCGTCTTCCCTATGCTTATTCTTATGCAATTAGGGTTTTTCTCCAATGTTGTGCATCCAATAAGTGCCTCTATGTCATTGGAATAACATTTAGGTTATTTTCCTTGTGCATCCAATAAGTGCCTTTAAGATTCAGGTCATTGTCGTCCTCCTTGGGCTTATTCTAATCCAATTAGGGTTTTTAACCAATCTTTTGCATCAAATAAGTGCGTTTGTGTCATTGCTTTAACATTTAGGTCAATGTCGTCTTCCTTAGGCTTATTCTAATCCAATTAAGTTTTTTAACCAATCCACTAAGTGCGTTTGTGTCATTGGTTTAACATTTAGGTGATTGTTGTCCTCCTTGGGCTTATTCAAATCCAATTAGGGTTTTTAACCAATCTTGTGCATCCAATAAGTGCGTTTGGGTCATTGCTTTAACATTTAGGTCATTGTCGTCCACCTTAGGCTTATTCTAATCCAATTAAGATTTTTAACCAATCTTATGCATCCAATAAGTGCGTTTGTGTCATTGGTTTAGCATTTAGGTCATTGTCGTCCTCCTTGGGCTTATTCAAATCCAATTAGGGTTTTTAACCAATCTTTTGCATCAAATAAGTGTGTTTGTGTCATTGCTTTAACATTTAGGTCATTGTCGTCTTCCTTAGGCTTATTCTAATCCAATTAAGTTTTTTAACCAATATTATGCATCCACTAAGTGCGTTTGTGTCATTGGTTTAACATTTAGGTCATTGTTGTCCTCCTAGGGCTTATTCAAATCCAATTAGGCTTTGTAACCAATCTTGTGCATCCAATAAGTGCGTTTGGGTCAATGCTTTAACATTTAGGTCATTGTCGTCCGCCTTAGGCTTATTCTAATCCAATTAAGTTTTTTAACCAATCTTCCAATAAGTGCGTTTGTGTCATTTGTTTAACATTGAGGTCATTTTCGTCCCCCTTAGGCTTATTCTAATCCAATTAGGTTTTTTAACCAATCTTCTGCATCCAATAAGTACGTTTTTGTCATTGGTTTAACATTTAGGTCATTTTCGTCCTACCTAGGCTTATTCTAATCCAATTATGTTTTTTAACCAATCTTGTGCATCCAATAAGTACGTTTGTGTCATTGGTTTAACATTTAGGTCATTTTCGTCCTACCTAGGCTTATTCTAATCCAATTAGCGTTTTAACCAATTTTGTGCATCCAATAAGTGTGTTTGTGTCATTGCTTTAACATTTAGGTCATTGTCGTCCTCCTTAGGGTTATTCTAATCCAATTAAGTTTTTTAACCAATCTTATGCATCCACTAAGTGCGTTTATGTCATTGGTTTAACATTTAGGTCATTGTTGTCCTCCTTGGGCTGATTCTAATCCAATTAGGGTTTTTAACCAATCTTGTGCATCCAATAAGTGCGTTTGTGTCATTGCTTTAACATTTAGGTCATTTTTCGTTCGCCTTTGGCTTATTCTAATCCAATTAAGTTATTTAACCAATCTTATGCATCTAAAAAGTGCGTTTGTGTCATTGGTTTAACATTTAGGTCACTTTCGTCCTCCTTAGTCTTATTCTAATCCAATAAGGTTTTTAACCAATATTGTGCATCCAATAAGTGCGTTTGTGTCATTGGTTTAACATTTAGGACATTTTTGTCCTCCTTTGGCTTATTTTATTCCTATTAGTGTTTTTAACCAATCTTGTGCATCCAATAAGTGCGTTTGTGTCATTGGATAAACATTTAGTACATTTTCGTCATCCTTCGGCTAATTCTAATCTAATTAGCGTTTTTAACCAATCTTGTGCATCCAATAAGTGCGTTTGTGTCATTGGATTACCATTTACTTTATTTTCGTCCACCTTAAGCTTATTCTGATGCAATTAGGGTTTTTAAGCAATCTTGTGCATCCAATAAGTGCCTTTATGTTATTGGAATAACATTTAGGTCATTTTCCTCATCATTCAGCTTATTCTAATCCAATTAGGTTTTTTAGCCAATCTTCTGCTTCGAAGAAGTCCGTTTGTGTAATTGGTTTAAGATTCAGGTCATTGTCGTCCTCCTTGGGCTTATTCTAATCCTCTAAGTAGATTTATGTCATTGGTTTAACATTTAGGTCATTGTGGTCTTCCTTGGGCTGATTCTAATCCAATTAGTGTTTTTAACCAATCTTGTGCATCAAATAAGTGCGTTTGTGTCATTGCTTTAACATTTAGGTCATTGTTGTCTTCCTTAGGCTTATTCTAATCCAATTAAGTTTTTTAACCAATATTATGCATCCACTAAGTGCATTTGTGTCAGTGGTTTAACATTAAGGTCATTGTTGTCCTCCTTGGGCATATTCAAATCCAATTAGGGTTTTTAACCAATCTTGTGCATGCAATAAGTGCGTTTGGGTCATTGCTTTAACATTAAGGTCATTGTCATCCGCCTTAGGCATATTCTAATCCAATTAAGTTATTTAACCAATCTTATGCATCCAATAAGTGCGTTTGTGTCATTGGTTTAACATTTAGGTCACTTTCGTCCTCCTTAGGCTTATTCTAATCCAATAAGGTTTTTTAACCAATATTGTGCATCCAATAAGTGTGTTTGTGTCATTGGTTTAACATTTAGATCATTTTTGTCCTCCCTAGGCTTATTTTAATCCAATTAGCGTTTTAACAAATTTTGTGCATCCAATAAGTGTGTTTGTGTCATTGCTTTAACATTTAGGTCATTGTCGTCCTCCTTAGGGTTATTCTAATCCAATTAATTTTTTAACTAATTTTATGCATACACTAAGTGCGTTTATGTCATTTTTTTTACATTTACGTCATTGTTGTCCTCCATGGGCTGATTCTAATACAATTAGGGTTTTTAACCTATCTTGTGCATCCAATAAGTGCGTTTGTGTCATTGCTTTAACATTTAGGTCATTTTTCGTTCGCCTTAGGCTTATTCTAATCCAATTAAGTTATTTAACCAATCTTATACATCCAATAAGTGCGTTTGTGTCATTGGTTTAACATTTAGGTCATTTTTGTCATCCCTAGGCTTATTCTAATCCTATTAGGGTTTTTAACCAATCTTGTGCATCCAATAAGTGCGTTTGTGTCATTGGATAAACATTTAGAACATTTTTGTCATCCTTATTCTAATTCTAATCTAATTAGCATTTTTAATCAATCTTGTGCATCCAATAAGTGCGTTTGTGTCATTAAATTAACATTTAGGTTATTTTCGTACTCCTGAGGCTTATTCTAATGCAATTAGGGTTTTTAACCAATCTTATGCATCCAATAAGTGCCTTTATGTCATTGGAATAACATTTAGGACATTTTCCTCATCATTCAGCTTATTCTAATCCAATTAGGTTTTTTTAGCCAATCTTCTGCTTCGAATAACTCCGTTTGTGTAATTGGTTTAAGATTGAGGTCATTGTCGTCCTCCTTGGGCTTATTCTAATCCAATTAGGATTTTTAACCAATCTTTTGCATCAAATAAGTGCGTTTGTGTTATTGCTTTAACATTTTAGTCATAGTCGTCTTCCTTAGGCTTATTCTAATCCAATTAAGTTTTTTAACCAATATTATGCATCCACTAAGTGCGTTTGTGTCATTGGATTAACATATAGGTCATTGTTGTCCTCCTTGGGCTTATTCAAATCCAATTAGGGTTTTTAACCAATCTTGTGCATCCAATAAGTGCGTTTGTGTCATTGGTTTAACATTTAGGTCATTTTCATCCTCCTTAGGCTTATTCTAATTCAATTAGGTTTTCTAACCAATCTTCTGCATCCAATAAGTACGTTTGTGTCATTGGTTTAACATTAAGGTCATTTTCGTCCTCCCTAGGCTTATTCTAATCTAATTAGCGTTTTAACCAATTTTTTGCATCCAATAAGTGTGTCTGTGTCATTGCTTTAACATTTAGGTCATTTTTGTCCACCCTAGGCTTATTCTAATCTTATTAGGGTTTTTAATCAATCTTGTGCATCCAATAAGTGCGTTTGTGTCATTGGATAAACATTTAGTACATTTTCATCATCCTTCGGCTAATTCTAATCTAATTAGCGTTTTTAACCAATCTTTTGCATCCAATAAGTGCGTTGGTGTCATTGGATTAACATTTAGGTTATTTTCTTCTTCCTTAGGTTATTTACATCCTCTCTTGGCTTATTCTAATCCAATTACGGTTTTTAACCAATATTTTGCATCCAATTAAGTGTGTTTGTGTCATCGGATTAACATTTACGTCATTAACATCATCCCTAGAATTATTCTAATCCAATTAGGGATTTTAACCAATCTTTTGCATCCAATAAGTGTGTTTGTGTCATGTGATTAGCATTGATGTCATTTTCGTCATCCCTAGGCTTATTCTAATCCAATTAGGGTTTTTGAGCAATGTGGTGCATCCAATAAGTGTGTCTGTGTCATTGGATTAACATTTAGGTCATTTTTGTCATCCCTAGGCTTATTCTAATCCAATTAGGGTTTTTAGCCAATCTCATGCATCCAATAAGTGTGTTTGTGTCATTGGATTAACATTTAGGTCATTATCGTCATCCCTAGGCTTTATCTAATCCAATTATGGTTTTTAACTAATCTTGTGCATCCAATAAGTGCGTATGTGTGATTGGTTTAATATTTAGGTCATTGTCGTCCTCCTTAGGCTTATTCTAATCCAATTAAGTTTTTTAACCAATCTTATGCATCCAATATTGGTCATTAGTTTAACATTGGTTAAAGATTTAGGTTATTTACATCCTCTCTTGGCTTATTCTAATCCAATTACGGTTTTTAACCAATATTTTGCATCCAATTAAGTGTGTTTGTGTCATCGGATTAACATTTACGTCATTAACGTCATCCCTAGAATTATTCTAATCCAATTAGGGATTTTAACCAATCTTGTGCATCCAATAAGTGAGTTTGTGTCATTGGATTAGCATTGATGTCATTTTCGTCATCCCTAGGCTTATTCTAATCCAATTACGGTTTTTGAGCAATGTGGTGCATCCAATAAGTGTGTTTGTGTCATTGGATTAACATTTATGTCATTTTTGTCATCCCTAGGCTTATACTAATCCAATTAGGGTTTTTGAGCAATGTGGTGCATCCAATAAGTGTGTTTGTGTCATTGGATTAACATTTAGGTCATTATCGTCATCCCTAGGCTTTATCTAATCCAATTATGGTTTTTAACTAATCTTGTGCATCCAATAAGTGCGTATGTGTGATTGGTTTAATATTTAGGTCATTGTCGTCCTCCTTAGGCTTATTCTAATCCAATTAAGTTTTTTAACCAATCTTGTGTCATCCAATTTTGGTCATTAGTTTAACATTGGTTAAAGATTTAGGTTATTTACATCCTCTCTTGGCTTATTCTAATCCAATTACGGTTTTTAACCAATATTTTGCATCCAATTAAGTGTGTTTGTGTCATCGGATTAACATTTACGTCATTAACGTCATCCCTAGAATTATTCTAATCCAATTAGGGATTTTAACCAATCTTGTGCATCCAATAAGTGTGTTTGTGTCATTGGATTAGCATTGATGTCATTTTCGTCATCCCTAGGCTTATTCTAATCCAATTAGGGTTTTTGAGCAATGTGGTGCATCCAATAAGTGTGTCTGTGTCATTGGATTAACATTTAGGTCATTATCATCATCCCTAGGCTTTATCTAATCCAATTATGGTTTTTAACTAATCTTGTGCATCCAATAAGTGCGTATGTGTGATTGGTTTAATATTTAGGTCATTGTCGTCCTCCTTAGGCTTATTCGAATCCAATTAAGTTTTTTAACCAATCTTATGCATCCAATAAGTGCGTTTGTGTCATTGGTTTAACATTTAGGTCATTTTCGTCCTCCTTAGGCTTATTCTAATCCAATTAGGTTTTTTAACCAATCTTGTGCATCCAATAAGTACGTTTGTGTCATTGGTTTAACATTTAGGTCATTGTTGTCCTCCTTGGGTTGATTCTAATCCAATTAGGGTTTTTAACCAATCTTGTGCATCCAATAAGTGCGTTTGTGTCATTGCTTTAACATTTAGGTCATTTTTCGTTCCCCTTCGGCTTATTCTAATCCAATTAAGTTATTTAACCAATCTTATGCATCCAATAAGTGCGTTTGTGTCATTGGTTTAACATTTAGGTCATTTTCATCCTCCTTAGGCTTATTCTAATCCAACAAGGTTTTTTCATCAATCTTGTGCATCCAATAAGGGCGTTTGTGTCATTGGTTTATTATTTAGGTCATTTTTGTCCTCCATAGGCTTATTTTAATCCTATTAGGGTTTTATCCAATCTTGTGCATCCAATAAGTGTGTTTGTGTCATTGGATGAAAATTTAGTACATTTTTGTCATCCTTCGGCTAGTTCTAATCTAATTAGTGTTTTTAACCAATCTTGTGCATCCAATAAGTGGTTTGTGTCATTGGTTAAAGATTTAGGTTATTTTCATCTTCTCTTGGCTTATTCTAATCCAATTAGAGTTTTTAACCAATCTTTTGCATCCAATAAGTGTGTTTGTGTCATTGGATTAACATTTAGGTCAATATCGTCATCCCTAGGATTATTCTAATCCAATTAGGGTTTTTAACCAATCTTGTGCATCCAATAAGTGTGTTTGTGTCATTGGATTACGATTGATAGGCTTATTCTAATGCAATTAGGGTTTTTGAGCAATGTTGTGCATCCAATAAGTGTGTCTGTGTTATTGGATTAACATTTAGGTCATTTTTGTCATCCCTAGGCTTATTCTAATCCAATTAGGGCTTTTAACAAATCTGGTGCATCCAATAAGTGTGTTTGTGTCATTGCTTTAACATTTAGGTCATTGTCGTCCTCCTTAGGCTTATTCTTATCCAATTAAGTTTTTTAACCAATCTTATGCTTCCACTAAGTTCGTTTATGTCATTGGTTTAACATTTAGGTCATTGTTGTCCTCTTTGGCCTGATTCTAATCTAATTTGGGTATTTAACCAATCTTATGCATCCGATAAGTGCATTTGTGTCATTGCTTTAACATTTAGGTCATTATCGTCCGCCTTATGCTTATTCTAATCTAATTAAGTTTTTTAACCAATCTTATATATCCAATAAGTGCGTTTGTGTCATTGGTTTAAAATTTAGGTCATTTTCGTCCTCCTAGGCTTATTGTAATACAATTAGAGTTTTTAACCAATCTTGTGCATCCAATAAGTGTGTTTGTGTAATTGGTTTAGCATTTAGTACATTTTAAACATCCTTCGGCTTATTCTAAATTCGGGTTTTTAACCAATCTTGTGCATCCAATAAGTGCGTTTGTGTCATTGGTTTAACATTTTGGTCATATTCGTCCTCCCTAGGCTTATTCTAATGCGATTAGGGTTTTTAACCAATCTTGGGCTTTCAATAAGTGCGTTTGTGTCTTTGGTTTAACATTTAGGTCATTTTTGTCTTCCATAGGCTTATTCTAATCCAATTAGGGTTTTTAACCAATCTTGTGCATCCAATAAGTGGGTTTGTGTCATTGCTTTAACTTTTAGGTCATAGTCGTCCGCCTTAGGCTTATTCTAATTCAATTAAGTTTTTTAACCAATCTTATGCATCCAATAAGTGCGTTTGTCTCATTGGTTTAACATTAAGGTCATTTTCTTCTTCCTAGGCTTATTCTAATTTGATTCGGGTTTTTAACCAATCATGTGCGTTCAATAAGTGTGTTTTTGTCTTCAGTTTAACATTTAGCTCATTTTCGTCCTCCCTAGGCTTATTATAATCCAATTAAGATTTTTAACCAATCTTGTGCATCCGATAGGTGCGTTTGTGTCATTGGTTTAACATGTAGCTCATTTTGATCCTTCTTTAGGCTTAATCTAATCCAATTAGGGTTTTTATCCAATCTTGCGCATCCAATAAGTGCAATTGTACATTGGTTTAACATTTAGGTCAATTTCATCCTCTCTAGGCTTATTCTAATCCAATTAGGGTATTTAACCAATCTTGTGCATCCAATAAGTATGTTTGTGTCATTAGATTAACGTTTAGTACATTTTCAACATCCCTCGGCTTATTCTAATCCAATTCAAGTTTTTAACCAATCTTGTGCATCCAATAAGTGCGTTAGTGTCATTGGTTTAACATTTAAGTCATTTTTGTCCTCCTAGGCTTATTCTAATCCAATTAAGGTTTTTAATCAATATTGTGCATCCAATAAGTGCGTTTGTGTCATTGGTTTAACATTTAGGTCATTTTCATCCTCTCTAGGCTTCTTCTAATCCAATTAGGGTTTTTAACCAATCTTGTGCATCCAATAAATGCGTTTGTGTCAATGGTTTAACATTTAAGTCATTTTTGTCCTCCTAGGCTTATTCTAATCCAATTAAGGTTTTTAATAAATATTGTGCATCCAATAAGTGGGTTTGTGTCATTGGTTTAACATTTAACTCATTTTCGTCCTCCCTAGGCTTATTATAATCCAATTAGGGTTTTTAACCAATCTTGCGCATCCAATAAATGCGTTTGTGTCATTGGTTTAACATTTAGGTCAATTTCATCCTCTCTAGGCTTATTCTAATCCAATTAGGGTTTTTAACCAATCTTGTGCATACAATAAGTATGTTTGTGTCATTAGATTAACGTTTAGTTCATTTTCAACATCCCTCGGCTTATTCTAATCCAATTCAAGTTTTTAACCAATCTTGTGCATCCAATAAGTGCGTTAGTGTCATTGGTTTAACATTTAAGTCATTTTTGTCCTCCTAGGCTTATTCTAATCCAATTAAGGTTTTTAATCAATATTGTGCATCCAATAAGTGCGTTTGTGTCATTGGTTTAATATTTAGGTCATTTTCATCCTCTCTAGGCTTCTTCTAATCCAATTAGGGTTTTTAACCAATCTTGTGCATCCAATAAATGCGTTTGTGTCAATGGTTTAACATTTAGGTCATTTTCATCCTCTCTAGGCTTATTGTAATCCAATTAGGGTTTTTAACCAATCTTGTGCATCTAATAAGTGCATTTATGTCATTGCTTTAACATTTAGGACATTGTCGTACTCCTTAGGCTTATTCTAATCCAATTAAGTATATTAACTAATCTTATGCATCTAATAAATGTGTTTGTGTCATTAGTTTAACATTTAAGTCATTTCGTCATCTTTAGGCTTCTTCTAATCCAATTAGGCTTTTTAACCAACCTTGTGCATTGAATAAGTGCGTTTGTGTATTGGATTAGCATTTAGGTCATTTTCGTCATCCTTCGGCTTACTCTAATCTAATTTGGGTTTTTAACCAATCTTATGCATCTGATAAGTGCATTTGTGTCATTGCTTTAACATTTAGGTCATGCTCATCCTCTTTAGGCTTATTCTAATCCAAATAAGTTTTGTAACCAATCTTATGCATCCACTAAGTGTGTTTGTGTCATTGGTTTAACATTTAGGTCATTGCTGTCCAACTTTGGCTTATTCTAATCCAATTAGGGTTTTTAACCAATCTTGTGCATCCAATAAGTGGGTTTGTGTCATTGCTTTAACATTTAGGTCATAGTCGTCCGCCTTAGGCTTATTCTAATTCAATTAAGTTTTTTAACCAATCTTATGCATCCAATAAGTGCGTTTGTCTCATTGGTTTAACATTAAGGTCATTTTCTTCTTCCTAGGCTTATTCTAATTTGATTCGGGTTTTTAACCAATCATGTGCGTTAAATAAGTGCGTTTTTGTCTTCAGTTTAACATTTAGCTCATTTTTGTCCTCCCTAGGCTTATTATAATCCAATTAAGATTTTTAACCAATCTTGTGCATCCGATAGGTGCGTTTGTGTCATTGGTTTAACATTTAGGTCATTTTGATCCTTCTCTAGGCTTAATCTAATCCAATTAAGGTTTTTATCCAATCTTGTGCATCCAATAAGTGCAATTGTACATTGGTTTAACATTTAGGTCATTTTCGTCCTCCCTAGGCTTATTCTAATCCAATTAGAGTTTTTAACCAATCTTGTGCATCCAATAAGTGTGTTTGTGTCATTGGATTAACATTTAGTACATTTTCAACATCCTTCGGCTTCTTCTAATCCAATTATGGTTTTTAACCAATCTTGTGCATCCAATAAGTGCGTTGGTGTCATTGGTTTAACATTTAAGTCATTTTTGTCCTCCTAGGCTTATTCTAATCCAATTAAGGTTTTTAATAAATATTGTGCATCCAATAAGTGGGTTTGTGTCATTGGTTTAGCATTTAGCTCATTTTCGTCCTCCCTAGGCTTATTATAATCCAATTAGGGTTTTTAACCAATCTTGCGCATCCAATAAATGCGTTTGTGTCATTGGTTTAACATTTAGGTCAATTTCATCCTCTCTAGGCTTATTCTAATCCAATTAGGGTTTTTAACCAATCTTGTGCATCCAATAAGTATGTTTGTGTCATTAGATTAACGTTTAGTAAATTTTCAACATCCCTCGGCTTATTCTAATCCAATTCAAGTTTTTAACCAATCTTGTGCATCCAATAAGTGCGTTAGTGTCATTGGTTTAACATTTAAGTCATTTTTGTCCTCCTAGGCTTATTCTAATCCAATTAAGGTTTTTAATCAATATTGTGCATCCAATAAGTGCGTTTGTGTCATTGGTTTAACATTTAGGTCATTTTCATCCTCTCTAGGCTTCTTCTAATCCAATTAGGGTTTTTAACCAATCTTGTGCGTCCAATAAATGCGTTTGTGTCAATGGTTTAACATTTAAGTCATTTTTTTCCTCCTAGGCTTATTCTAATCCAATTAAGGTTTTTAATAAATATTGTGCATCCAATAAGTGGGTTTGTGTCATTGGTTTAACATTTAGCTCATTTTCGTCCTCCCTAGGCTTATTATAATCCAATTAGGGTTTTTAACCAATCTTGCGCATCCAATAAATGCGTTTGTGTCATTGGTTTAACATTTAGGTCAATTTCATCCTCTCTAGGCTTATTCTAATCCAATTAGGGTTTTTAACCAATCTTGTGCATCCAATAAGTATGTTTGTGTCATTAGATTAACGTTTAGTACATTTTCAACATCCCTCGGCTTATTCTAATCCAATTCAAGTTTTTAACCAATCTTGTGCATCCAATAAGTGCGTTAGTGTCATTGGTTTAACATTTAAGTCATTTTTGTCCTCCTAGGCTTATTCTAATCCAATTAAAGTTTTTAATCAATATTGTGCATCCAATAAGTGCGTTTGTGTCATTGGTTTAACATTTAGGTCATTTTCATCCTTTCTAGGCTTCTTCTAATAAGTGCATTTGTGTCATTGCTTTAACATTTAGGACATTGTCGTACTCCTTAGGCTTATTCTAATCCAATTAAGTATATTAACCAATCTTATGCATCTAATAAATGTGTTTGTGTCATTAGTTTAACATTTAAGTCATTTTCGTCATCTTTAGGCTTCTTCTAATCCAATTAGGCTTTTTAACCAACCTTGTGCATTGAATAAGTGCGTTTGTGTATTGGATTAGCATTTAGGTCATTTTCGTCATCCTTCGGCTTACTCTAATCCAATTTGGGTTTTTAACCAATCTTATGCATCTGATAAGTGCATTTGTGTCATTGCTTTAACATTTAGCTCATGCTCATCCTCCTTAGGCTTATTCTAATCCAAATAAGTTTTGTAACCAATCTTATGCATCCACTAAGTGTGTTTGTGTCATTGGTTTAACATTTAGGTCATTGCTGTCCAACTTTGGCTTATTCTAATCCAATTAGGGTTTTTAACCAATCTTGTGCATCCAATAAGTGGGTTTGTGTCATTGCTTTAACTTTTAGGTCATAGTCGTCCGCCTTAGGCTTATTCTAATTCAATTAAGTTTTTTAACCAATCTTATGCATCCAATAAGTGCGTTTGTCTCATTGGTTTAACATTAAGGTCATTTTCCTCCATCCTAGGCTTATTCTAATTTGATTCGGGTTTTTAACTAATCATGTGCGTTCAATAAGTGCGTTTTTGTCTTCAGTTTAACATTAAGCTCATTTTCGTCCTCCCTAGGCTTATTATAATCCAATTAAGATTTTTAACCAATCTTGTGCATCCAATAAGTGTGTTTGTGTCATTGGATTAACATTTAGTACATTTTCAACATCCTTCGGCTTATTCTATTCCAATTCAGGTTTTTAACCAATCTTCTCCATCCAATAAGTGCGTTGGTGTCATTGGTTTAACATTTAAGTCATTTTTGTCCTCCTAGGCTTATTCTAATCCAATTAAGGTTTTTAATAAATATTGTGCATCCAATAAGTGGGTTTGTACCATTGGTTTAACATTTAGGTCATTTTCATCCTATCTAGGCTTATTCTAATCCAATTAGGGTTTTTAACCAATCTTGTGCATCCAATAAATGCGTTTGTGTCATTGGTTTAACATTTAGGTCAATTTCATCCTCTCTAGGCTTATTCTAATCCAATTAGGCTTTTTAACCACTCTTGTGCATCCAATAAGTATGTTTGTGTCATTAGATTAACGTTTAGTACATTTTCAACATCCCTCGGCTTATTCTAATCCAATTCAAGTTTTTAACCAATCTTGTGCATCCAATAAGTGCGTTAGTGTCATTGGTTTAACATTTAAGTCATTTTTGTCCTCCTAGGCTTCTTCTAATCCAATTAAGGTTTTTAATCAATATTGTGCATCCAATAAGTGCGTTTGTGTCATTGGTTTAACATTTAGGTCATTTTCATCCTCTCTAGGCTTCTTCTAATCCAATTAGGGTTTTTAACCAATCTTGTGCATCCACTAAGTGTGTTTGTGTCATTGGTTTAACATTTAGGTCATTGTTGTCCAATTTGGCTTATTCTAATCCAATTAGGGTTTTTAACCAATCTTGTGCATCCAATAAGTGGGTTTGTGTCATTGCTTTAACTTTTAGGTCATAGTCGTCCGCCTTAGGCTTATTCTAATTCAATTAAGTTTTTTAACCAATCTTATGCATCCAATAAGTGCGTTTGTCTCATTGGTTTACCATTAAGGTCATTTTCTTCTTCCTAGGCTTATTCTAATTTGATTCGGGTTTTTAACCAATCATGTGCGTTAAATAAGTGTGTTTTTGTCTTCAGTTTAACATTTAGCTCATTTTCGTCCTCCCTAGGCTTATTATTATCCAATTAAGATTTTTAACCAATCTTGTGCATCCGATAGGTGCGTTTGTGTCATTGGTTTAACATTTAGGTCATTTTGATCCTTCTCTAGGCTTAATCTAATCCAATTAGGGTTTTTATCCAATCTTGTGCATCCAATAAGTGCAATTGTACATTGGTTTAACATTTAGGTCATTTTCGTCCTCCCTAGGCTTATTCTAATCCAATTAGAGTTTTTAACCAATCTTGTGCATCCAATAAGTGTGTTTGTGTCATTGGATTAACATTTAGTACATTTTCAACATCCTTCGGCTTATTCTAATCCAATTCAGGTTTTTAACCAATCTTCTGCATCCAATAAGTGCGTTAGTGTCATTGGTTTAACATTTAAGTCATTTTTGTCCTCCTAGGCTTATTCTAATCCAATTAAGGTTTTTAATCAATATTGTGCATCCAATAAGTGCGTTTGTGTCATTGGTTTAACATTTAGGTCATTTTCATCCTCTCTAGGCTTCTTCTAATCCAATTAGGGTTTTTAACCAATCTTGTGCATCCAATAAATGCGTTTGTGTCAATGGTTTAACATTTAAGTCATTTTTTTTCCTCCTAGGCTTATTCTAATCCAATTAAGGTTTTTAATAAATATTGTGCATCCAATAAGTGGGTTTGTGTCATTGGTTTAACATTTAGCTCATTTTCGTCCTCCCTAGGATTATTATAATCCAATTAGGGTTTTTAACCAATCTTGCGCATCCAATAAATGCGTTTGTGTCATTGGTTTAACATTTAGGTCAATTTCTTCCTCTCTAGGCTTATTCTAATCCAATTAGGGTTTTTAACCAATCTTGTGCATCCAATAAGTATGTTTGTGTCATTAGATTAACGTTTAGTTCATTTTCAACATCCCTCGGCTTATTCTAATCCAGTTGAAGTTTTTAACCAATCTTGTGCATCCAATAAGTGCGTTAGTGTCATTGGTTTAACATTTAAGTCATTTTTGTCCTCCTAGGCTTATTCTAATCTAATTAAAGTTTTTAATCAATATTGTGCATCCAATAAGTGCGTTTGTGTCATTGGTTTAACATTTAGGTCATTTTCATCCTCTCTAGGCTTCTTCTAATAAGTGCATTTGTGTCATTGCTTTAACATTTCGGACATTGTCGTACTCCTTAGGCTTATTCTAATCCAATTAAGTATATTAACCAATCTTATGCATCTAATAAATGTGTTTGTGTCATTAGTTTAACATTTAAGTCATGTTCGTCATCTTTAGGCTTCTTCTAATCCAATTAGGCTTTTTAACCAACCTTGTGCATTGAATAAGTGCGTTTGTGTATTGGATTAGCATTTAGGTCATTTTCGTCATCCTTCGGCTTACTCTATTCCAATTTGGGTTTTTAACCAATCTTATGCATCTAATAAGTGCATTTGTGTCATTGCTTTAACATTTAGCTCATGCTCATCCTCCTTAGGCTTATTCTAATCCAAATAAGTTTTGTAACCAATCTTATGCATCCACTAAGTGTGTTTGTGTCATTGGTTTAACATTTAGGTCATTGCTGTCCAACTTTGGCTTATTCTAATCCAATTAGGGTTTTTAACCAATCTTGTGCATCCAATAAGTGGGTTTGTGTCATTGCTTTAACTTTTAGGTCATAGTCGTCCGCCTTAGGCTTATTCTAATTCAATTAAGTTTTTTAACCAATCTTATGCATCCAATAAGTGCGTTTGTCTCATTGGTTTAACATTAAGGTCATTTTCCTCCTTCCTAGGCTTATTCTAATTTGATTCGGGTTTTTAACCAATCATGTGCGTTCGATAAGTGCGTTTTTGTCTTCAGTTTAACATTTAGCTCATTTTCGTCCTCCCTAGGCTTATTATAATCCAATTAAGATTTTTAACCAATCTTGTGCATCCGATAGGTGCGTTTGTGTCATTGGTTTAACATTTAGGTCATTTTGATCCTTCTCAAGGGTTATTCTAATCCCATTAGGGTTTTTATCCAATCTTGTGCATCCAATAAGTGCAATTGTGTCATTGGTTTAACATTTATGTCATTTTCGTCCTCCCTAGGCTTATTCTAATCCAATTAGGGTTTTTAACCAATCTTGTGCATCCAATAAGTGTGTTTGTGTCATTGGATTAACATTTAGTACATTTTCAACATCCTTCGGCTTATTCTAATCCAATTCAGGTTTTTAACCAATCTTCTGCATCCAATAAGTGCGTTGGTGTCATTGGTTTAACATTTAAGTCATTTTTGTCCTCCTAGGCTTATTCTAATCCAATTAAGGTTTTTAATAAATATTGTGCATCCAATAAGTGGGTTTGTGTCATTGGTTTAACATTTACGTCATTTTCATCCTCTCTAGGCTTATTCTAATCCAATTAGGGTTTTTAACCAATCTTGTGCATCCAATAAATGCGTTTGTGTCATTGGTTAAACATTTAGGTCAATTTCATCCTCTCTAGGCTTATTCTAATCCAATTAGGGTTTTTAACCACTCTTGTGCATCCAATAAGTATGTTTGTGTCATTGGATTAACATTTTGTATATTTTCAACATCCCTCGGCTTATTCTAATCCAATTCAGGTTTTTAACCAATCTTGTGCATCCAATAAGTGCGTTAGTGTCATTGGTTTAACATTTAAGTCATTTTTTTCCTCCAAGGCTTATTCTAATCCAATTAAGGTTTTTAATCAATATTGTGCATCCAATAAGTGCGTTTGTGTCATTGGTTTAACATTTAGGTCATTTTCATCCTCTCTAGGCTTATTCTAATCCAATTAGGGTTTTTAACCAATCTTGTGCATCCAATAAATGCGTTTGTGTCAATGGTTTAACATTTAGGTCATTTTCATCCTCTCTAGGCTTATTGTAATCCAATAAGGGTTTTTAACCAATCTTGTGCATCTAATAAGTGCATTTGTGTCATTGCTTTAAAATTTAGGACATTGTCGTACTCCTTAGGCTTATTCTAATCCAATTAAGTATATTAACCAATCTTATGCATCTAATAAATGCGTTTGTGTCATTAGTTTAACATTTAAGTCATTTTCGTCATCTTTAGGCTTCTTCTAATCCAATTAGGCTTTTTAACCAACCTTGTGCATTGAATAAGTGCGTTTGTGAATTGGATTAGCATTTAGGTCATTTTCGTCATCCTTCGGCTTACTCTAATCCAATTTGGGTTTTTAACCAATCTTATGCATTTGATAAGTGCATTTGTGTCATTGCTTTAACATTTAGGTCATGCTCATCCTCCTTAGGCTTATTCTAATCCAAATAAGTTTTGTAACCAATCTTATGCATCCACTAAGTGTGATTGTGTCATTGGTTTAACATTTAGGTCATTGATGTCCTACTTTGGCTTATTCTAATCCAATTAGGGTTTTTAACCAATCTTGTGCATCCAATAAGTGGGTTTGTGTCATTGCTTTAACTTTTAGGTCATAGTCGTCCGCCTTAGGCTTATTCTAATTCAATTAAGTTTTTTAACCAATCTTATGCATCCAATAAGTGCGTTTGTCTCATTGGTTTAACATTAAGGTCATTTTCCTCCTTCCTAGGCTTATTCTAATTTGATTCGGGTTTTTAACCAATCATGTGCGTTCGATAAGTGCGTTTTTGTCTTCAGTTTAACATTTAGCTCATTTTCGTCCTCCCTAGGCTTATTATAATCCAATTAAGATTTTTAACCAATCTTGTGCATCCGATAGGTGCGTTTGTGTCATTGGTTTAACATTTAGGTCATTTTGATCCTTCTCTAGGGTTATTCTAATCCCATTAGGGTTTTTATCCAATCTTGTGCATCCAATAAGTGCAATTGTGTCATTGGTTTAACATTTAGGTCATTTTTGTCCTCCTTAGGCTTATTCTAATCCAATTAGGGTTTTTAACCAATCTTGTGCATCCAATAAGTGTGTTTGTGTCATTGGTTTAACATTTAAGTCATTTTTGTCCTCCTAAGCTTATTCTAATCCAATTAAGGTTTTTAATAAATATTGTGCATCCAATAAGTGGGTTTGTGTCATTGGTTTAACATTTAGGTCATTTTCATCCTCTCTAGGCTTATTCTAATCCAATTAGGGTTTTTAACCAATCTTGTGCATCCAATAAATTCGTTTGTGTCATTGGTTTAATATTTAGGTCAATTTCATCCTCTCTAGGCTTATTCTAACCCAATTAGGGTTTTTAACCAATCTTGTGCTTCCAATAAGTATGTTTGTGTCATTGGATTAACATTAGTACATTTTCAACATCCTTCGGCTTATTCTAATCCAATTCAGGTTTTTAACCAATCTTGTGCATCCAATAAGTGCGTTAGTGTCATTGGTTTAACATTTAAGTCATTTTGGTCCTCCTAGGCTTATTCTAATCCAATTAAGGTTTTTAATCAATATTGTGCATCCAATAGGTGCGTTTGTGTCATTGGTTTAACATTTAGGTCATTTTCATCCTCTCTAGGCTTATTCTAATCCAATTAGGGTTTTTAACCAATCTTGTGCATCCAATAAATGCGTTTGTGTCAATGGTTTAACATTTAGGTCATTTTCTTCCTTTCTAGGCTTATTGTAATCCAATTAGGGTTTTTAACCAATCTTGTGCATCTAATAAGTGCATTTGTGTCATTGCTTTAACATTTAGGACATTGTCTTACTCCTTAGGCTTATTCTAATCCAATTAAGTATATTAACCAATCTTATGCATCTAATAAACGCGTTTGTGTCATTAGTTTAACATTTAATCCAATTAGGCTTTTTAACCAACCTTGTGCATCGAATAAGTGCGTTTTTGCATTAGATTAGCATTTAGGTCATTTTCGTCATCCTTCAACTTACTCTAATCCAATTTGGGTTTTTAACCAATCTTATGCATTTGATAAGTGCATTTGTGTCATTGCTTTAACAATTAGGTCATTGTCGTCCTCCTTAGGCTTATTGTAATCCAATTAAGTTTTTTAACCAATCTTATGCATCCACTAAGTGCGTTTGTGTCATTGGTTTAACATTTAGGTCATTGCTGTCCTCTTTTGGCTTATTCTAATCCAATTAGGGTTTTTAACCAATCTTGTGCATCCAATAAGTGGGTTTGTGTCATTGCTTTAACTTTTAGGTCATAGTCGTTCGCCTTAGGCTTATTCTAATTCAATTAAGTTTTTTAACCAATCTTATGCATCCAATAAGTGCGTTTGTCTCATTGGTTTAACATTAAGGTCATTTTCCTCCTTCCTATGCTTATTCTAATTTGATTCGGGTTTTTAACCAATCATGTGTGTTCAATAAGTGCGTTTTTGTCTTCAGTTTAACATTTAGCTCATTTTCGTCCTCCCTAGGCTTATTATAATCCAATTAAGATTTTTAACCAATCTTGTGCATCCGATAGGTGCGTTTGTGTCATTGGTTTAACATTTAGGTCATTTTGATCCTTCTCTAGGGTTATTCTAATCCCATTAGGGTTTTTATCCAATCTTGTGCATCCAATAAGTGCAATTGTGTCATTGGTTTAACATTTAGGTCATTTTCGTCCTCCTTAGGCTTATTCTAATCCAATTAGGGTTTTTAACCAATCTTGTGCATCCAATAAGTGTGTTTGTGTCATTGGTTTAACATTTAAGTCATTTTTGTCCTCCTAGGCTTATTCTAATCCAATTAAGGTTTTTAATAAATATTGTGCATCCAATAAGTGGGTTTGTGTCATTGGTTTAACATTTAGGTCATTTTCATCCTCTCTAGGCTTATTCTAATCCAATTAGGGTTTTTAACCAATCTTGTGCATCCAATAAATTCGTTTGTGTCATTGGTTTAATATTTAGGTCAATTTCATCCTCTCTAGGCTTATTCTAACCCAATTAGGGTTTTTAACCAATCTTGTGCTTCCAATAAGTATGTTTGTGTCATTGGATTGACATTTAGTACATTTTCAACATCCTTCGGCTTATTCTAATCCAATTCAGGTTTTTAACCAATCTTGTGCATCCAATAAGTGCGTTAGTGTCATTGGTTTAACATTTAAGTCATTTTGGTCCTCCTAGGCTTATTCTAATCCAATTAAGGTTTTTAATCAATATTGTGCATCCAATAAGTGCGTTTGTGTCATTGGTTTAACATTTGGGTCATTTTCATCCACCCAAGGCTTATACTAATGCAATTAGGGTTTTTAACAATTCTTGTGGATCCAATAAGTGCGTTTGTCTCATTGTTTGAATATTTAGGTCATTTTCATCCTCCATAGGCTTATTCTAATCCAATTAGGGTTTTTAACCAATCTTGTGCATCCAATAAGTGCGTTTGTGTCATTGGTTGAACATTTAGGTCATTTTTCGTCCTCCCTAGGCTTATTCTAATCCAATTAGGGTTTTTAACCAATCTTGTGCATCCAGTAAGTGATTTTGTGTCATTGGTTGAACATTTAGGTCATTTTCGTCCTCCCTAGGCTTATTCTAATCTAATTTGGGTTTTTAACCAATCTTTTGAATCCAATAAGTGAATTTGTGTCATTGGTTGAACATTTAGAGGGTTTTTAACCAATCTTGTGCATCCAATAAGTGATTTTGTATCATTGCTTAAACGTTTAGGTCATTTTCGTCCTCCCTAGGCTTATATTAATCCAATTAGGGTTTTTAACCAATCTTGTGCATCCTATAAGTGATTTTGTGTCATTGGTTGGACATTTAGGTCATTTTCGTTCTTCCAAGACTTATTCTAATCCAATTAGGGTTTTTAACCAATCTTCTTAATCCAATAAGTGATTTTGTGTCATTGGTTGAACATTTAGGTCATTTTCGTCCTCCCAATGCTTTTTCTAATCCAATTAGGGTTTTTAACCAATCTTGTGCATCCAATAAGAGATTTGGTGTCATTGGTTGACCATTTAGGTTATTTTCGTCCAACCAAGGCGTATTCTAATCCAATTAGGGTTTTTAACCAATCTTGTGGTTCCAATAAGTGCATTTGTGTCATTGGTTGAACATTTAGGTCATTTTCAGCCTCCCTAGGGTTATTCTAATCCAATTAGGGTTTTTAACCAATCTTGTGTATCCAATAAGTGCGTTTGTGTCATTGGTTGAACATTTAGGTCATTTTCGTCCTCCATAG
>JBBPBP010000001.1:34605019-34620555 GCA_037974735.1 Cicer chorassanicum
CAATAAGTGATTTTGTATCATTGCTTAAACGTTTAGGTCATTTTCGTCCTCCCTAGGCTTATATTAATCCAATTAGGGTTTTTAACCAATCTTGTGCATCCTATAAGTGATTTTGTGTCATTGGTTGGACATTTAGGTCATTTTCGTTCTTCCAAGACTTATTCTAATCCAATTAGGGTTTTTAACCAATCTTCTTAATCCAATAAGTGATTTTGTGTCATTGGTTGAACATTTAGGTCATTTTCGTCCTCCCAATGCTTTTTCTAATCCAATTAGGGTTTTTAACCAATCTTGTGCATCCAATAAGAGATTTGGTGTCATTGGTTGACCATTTAGGTTATTTTCGTCCAACCAAGGCGTATTCTAATCCAATTAGGGTTTTTAACCAATCTTGTGGTTCCAATAAGTGCATTTGTGTCATTGGTTGAACATTTAGGTCATTTTCAGCCTCCCTAGGGTTATTCTAATCCAATTAGGGTTTTTAACCAATCTTGTGTATCCAATAAGTGCGTTTGTGTCATTGGTTGAACATTTAGGTCATTTTCGTCCTCCATAGTGTTATTCTAATCCAATTAGGTTTCTTAACCAATCTTGTGCATCTAATAAGTGATTTTGTGTCAATGGTTGAATATTTAGGTCATTTTCGTCTTCCCTAGGCTTATTCTAATCTAATTTGGGTTTTTAACCAATCTTGTGAATCCAATAAGTGAATTTGTGTCATTGGTTGAACATTTAGGTCATTTTCGTCCTCCCTAGCCTTATTCTAATCCAATTAGAGTTTTTAGCCAATCTTATGCATCCAATCAGCGGGTTTGTGTCATTGGTTGAACATTTAGGTCATTTTTCGTCCTCCCTAGGCTTATTTTAATCCAATTAGGGTTTTTAACCAATCTTGTGCATCCAATAAGTGATTTTGTATCATTGCTTAAACGTTTAGGTCATTTTCGTCCTCCCTAGGCTTATATTAATCCAATTAGGGTTTTTAACCAATCTTGTGCATCCTATAAGTGATTTTGTGTCATTGGTTGGACATTTAGGTCATTTTCGTTCTTCCAAGACTTATTCTAATCCAATTAGGGTTTTTAACCAATCTTCTTAATCCAATAAGTGATTTTGTGTCATTGGTTGAACATTTAGGTCATTTTCGTCCTCCCAATGCTTTTTCTAATCCAATTAGGGTTTTTAACCAATCTTGTGCATCCAATAAGAGATTTGGTGTCATTGGTTGACCATTTAGGTTATTTTCGTCCAACCAAGGCGTATTCTAATCCAATTAGGGTTTTTAACCAATCTTGTGGTTCCAATAAGTGCATTTGTGTCATTGGTTGAACATTTAGGTCATTTTCAGCCTCCCTAGGGTTATTCTAATCCAATTAGGGTTTTTAACCAATCTTGTGTATCCAATAAGTGCGTTTGTGTCATTGGTTGAACATTTAGGTCATTTTCGTCCTCCATAGGGTTATTCTAATCCAATTAGGGTTCTTAACCAATCTTGTGCATCTAATAAGTGATTTTGTGTCAATGGTTGAATATTTAGGTCATTTTCGTCTTCCCTAGGCTTATTCTAATCTAATTTGGGTTTTTAACCAATCTTGTGAATCCAATAAGTGAATTTGTGTCATTGGTTGAACATTTAGGTCATTTTCGTCCTCCCTAGCCTTATTCTAATCCAATTAGAGTTTTTAGCCAATCTTATGCATCCAATCAGTGGGTTTGTGTCATTGGTTGAACATTTAGGTCATTTTTCGTCCTCCCTAGGCTTATTCTAATCCAATTCGGGGTTTTAACCAATCTTGTGCATCCAATAATTGCGTTTGTGACATTGGTTGAACATTTAGGTCATTTTCGTCCTCCCTATGCCTATTCTAATCCAATTAGGGTTTTCAACCAATCTTGTGCATCCAATAAGTTATTTTGTGTCATTGGTTGAACATTTAGGTCATTTTCGTCCTCCTAAGGCATAGTCTAATCGAATTAGGTTTTTTAACCAATCTTGTGCATCCAATAAGTACGTTTGTGTCATTGGTTGAACATTTAGGTTATTTTCGTCCTCCCTAGGCTTATTCTAATCCAATTAGGGTTTTTAGCCAATCTTATGCAATTAATAAGTGCGTTTGTGTCATTGGTTGAACATTTAGGTCATTTTTCGTCCTTCCTATGCTTATTCTAATCCAATTAGGGTTTTTAACCAATCTTGTGCATCTAGTAAGTGATTTTGTGTCATTGGTTGAACATTTAGGTTATTTTCGTCCTCCCTAGGCTTATTCTAATCTAATTTGGGTTTTTAACCAATCTTTTGAATCCAATAAGTGAATTTGTGTCATTGGTTGAACATTTAGGTCATTTTCGTCTTCCCTATCCTTATTCTAATCCAATTAGGGTTTTTAGCCAATCTTATGCATCCAATCAGTGGGTTTGTGTCATTGGTTGAACATTAAGGTCATTTTCGTCCTCCCTAGGCTTATTTTAATCCAATTAGGGTTTTTAACCAATCTTGTGCATTCAATAAGTGATTTTGTATCATTGCTTGAACATTTAGGTCATTTTCGTCCTCCCACGGCTTATTCTAATCCAATTAGGGTTTTTAACCAATCTTGTGCATACAATAAGTGATTTTGTGTCATTGGTTGGACATTTAGGTCATTTTCGTTCTTCCAAGACTTATTCTAATCCAATTAGGGTTTTTAACCAATCTTGTGCATCCAATAAGTGATTTTGTGTCATTGGTTGAACATTTAGGTCATTTTCGTCCTCCCTAGGCTTATTATATTCTAATTAGGGTTTTTAACCAATCTTCTTAATCCAATAAGTGATTTTGTGTCATTGGTTGAACATTTAGGTCATTTTCGTCCTCCCAATGCTTTTTCTAATCCAATTATGGTTTTTAACCAATCTTGTGCATCCAATAAGAGATTTTGTGTCATTGGTTGACCATTTAGGTTATTTTCGTCCACCCAAGGCGTATTCTAATCCAATTAGGGTTTTTAACCAATCTTGTGGTTGCAATAAGTGCGTTTGTATCATTGGTTGAACATTTAGGTCATTTTCGTCCTCCCTAGGGTTATTCTAATCCAATTAGGGTTTTTAACAAATCTTGTGTATCCAATAAGTGCGTTTGTGTCATTGATTGAACATTTAGGTCATTTTCATCCTCCGTAGGGTTATTCTAATCCAATAAGGGTTCTTAACCAATCTTGTGCATCCAATAAATGATTTTGTGTCATTGGTTGAACATTTAGGTCATTTTCGTCTTCACTAGGCCTATTCAAATCCAAATAGGGTTTTTAACCAATCTTGTGCGTCCAATAAGTGCGTTTGTGACATTGGTTGAACATTTAGGACATTTTCGTCCACCCCAGGCTTATTCTAATCCAATTAGGGTTTTTAAGCAATCTTGTGCATTCAATAAGTGATTTTGTGTCATTGGTTGAACATTTAAGTCATTTTCATCCTCCCAAGGCTTATGCTAATCCAATTAGGGTTATTAAATAATCTTGTGCATCCAATAAGTGATTTTGTGTTATTGGTTGAACATTTAGGTCCTTTTCGTCCTCCCAAGGCTTATTCAAATCTAATTAGGGTTTTTAACCAATCTTATGCATCCTATAAGTGCGTTTGTGTCATTGGTTGAACATTTGTCTTTTTTACTCCTTAAGCTTATTCTAATCTAATTAGGGTTTTTAACCAATCTTGTGCATCCAATAAGTGATTTTGTGTCATTGGTTGAACATTTAGTTCATTTTTGTCCTCCCTAGGCTTATTCTAATCTAATTAGGGTTTTTAACCGATCTTCTGAATCCAATAAGTAATTTTGTGTCATTGGTTGAACATTTAGGTCATTTTCGTCCTCCCAAGGCTTTTTCTAATCCAATTAGGGTTTTTAACCAATCTTGTGCATCCAATAAGAGATTTTGTGTCATCGGTATACCATTTAGGTCATTTTCGTCCACCCAAGGCTTATTGTAATCCAACTAGGGTTTTTAACCAATCTTGTGGATCCAATAAGTGCGTTTGTGTCATTGGTTGAACATTTAGGTCATTTTCGTGCTCCGTAGGGTTATTTTAATCCAATAAGTGATTTTGTGTCATTGGTTGAGCATTTGGGTCATTTTCAGCTTCCATACGCCTATTCAAATCCAATTAGGGTTTTTAACCAATCTTGTGCATCCATTAAGTGCGTTTGTGACATTAATTGAACATTTAGGTCATTTTTGTCCTCCCTAGTCCTATTCTAATCCAATTAGGGTTTTTAACCAATCTTGTGCATTCAATAAGTTATTTTGCGTCATTGGTTGAACATTTAGGTCATTTTCGTCCTCCCTAGCCTTATTCTAATCCAATTAGGGTTTTTAACCAATCTTGTGCATCCAATAAGTGATTTTGTGTCATTGGTTGAACATTTAGGTAATTTTCGTCTTCCATAGGACAATTCAAATCCAATTAGGGTTTTTAACCAATCTTGTGCATCCAATAAACGATTTTGTGTCATTGGTTGAACATTTAGGTCATTTTTGTCCTCCCTAGGCCTATTCTAATCCAATTAGGGTTTTTAACCAATCTTGTGCATTCAATAAGTGATTTTGTGTCATTGGTTGAACATTTAAGTCATTTTCGTCCTCCCAAGGCTTGTGCTAATCCAATTAGGGTTTTTAAACAATCTTGTGCATCCAATAAGTGATTTGGTGTTATTGGTTGAACATTTAGGTCATTTTCGTCCTCCCTAGGCTTATTCAAATCCAATTAGGGTTTTTAACCAATCTTGTGCATACAATAAGTGATTATGTGTCATTGGTTGAACATTTAGGTCATTTTCGTCCTCCCAAGGCTTATGCTAATCCAATTAGGGTTTTTAAACAATCTTGTGCATCCAATAAGTGATTTTGTCTTATTGGTTGAACATTTAGGTCCTTTTCGTCCTCCCCAGGCTTATACAAATCCAATTAGGGTTTTTAACCAATCATTTGCATACGATAAGAGATTTTGTGTCAATGGTTAGACATTTAGGTCATTTTCGTTCTCACTAGGCTTATTCTAATCCAATTAGGGTTTTTAACCAATCTTGTGCATCCAATAAGTGCGTTTGTGTCATTGGTTGAACATTTAGGTCATTTTCGTCCACCCAAGGCTTATTCTAATCCAATTAGGGTTTTTAACCAATCTTGTGGATCCAATAAGTGCGTTTGTATCATTGGTTGAACATTTAGGTCAATTTCGTCCTCCCTAGGGTTATTCTAATCCAATTAGTGTTTTGAACCAATCTTGTGTATCTAATAAGTGCGATTGTGTCATTGGTTGAACACTTAGGTCACTTTCGTCCTCCGTAGGGTTATTCTAATCCAATTAGGGTTTTTAACCAATCTTGTGCATCCAATAAGTGATTTTGTGTCATTCGTGGAACATTTAGGTCATTTTCGTCTTCCCTAGGCTGATTCAAATCCAATTAGGGTTTTTAACCAATCTTGTGCATCCAATAAGTGCGTTTTTGACATTGGTTAAATATTAAGGTCATTTTCGTCCTCCCTAGGCCTATTCTAATCCAATTAGGGTTTTTAACCAATCTTGTGCATTCAATAAGTGATTTTGTGTCATTGGTTGAACATTTAAGTCATTTTCGTCCTCCCAAGGCTTATGCTAATCCAATTAGGGTTTTTAAACAACCTTGTGCATCCAATAAGTGATTTGGTGTTATTGGTTGAACATTTAGGTCATTTTCGTCCTCCCTAGGCTTATTCAAATCCAATTAGGGTTTTTAACCAATCTTGTGCATACAATAAGAGATTTTGTGTCATTGGTTAGACATTTAGGTCATTTTCGTTCTCACAAGGATTATTCTAATCCAATTAGGGTTTTTAACCAATATTGTGCATCCAATAAGTGCGTTTGTGTCATTGGTTGAAAATTTAGGTCAATTTCGTCCTCCCTAGGGTTATTCTAATCCAATTACTTTTCTTAACCAATCTTGTGTATCCAATAAGTGCGTTTGTGTCATTGGTTGAACATTTAGGTCATTTTCGTGCTCCGTAGGGTTATTTTAATCCAATTAGGGTTTTTAATTAGTCTTGTGCATCGAATAAGTGATTTTGTGTCATTGGTTGAACATTTAGGTCATTTTCAGCATCCATACGCCTATTCAAATCCAATTAGGGTTTTTAACCAATCTTGTGCATCCATTAAGTGCGTTTGTTACATTGGTTGAACATTTAGGTCATTTTTGTCCTCCCTAGTCCTATTCTAATCCAATTAGGGTTTTTAACGAATCTTGTGCATTCAATAAGTTATTTTGTATCATTGGTTGAACATTTAGGTTATGTTATCCTCCCAAGGCTTATGCTAATCCAATTAGGGTTTTTAAACAATCTTGTGCATCCAATAAGTGATTTTGTGTTATTAGTTGAACATTTAGGTCCTTTTCGTCCTCCCCAGGCTTATTCTATTCCAATTAGGGTTTTTAACCAATCTTGTGCATCCAATAAGTGCCTTTGTGCAATTGGTTGAACATTTAGGTCATTTACGTCCTCCCAAGGCTTATCCAAATCTAATTAGGGATTTTTACCAATCTTATGCATCCAATAAGTGCGTTTCTGTCAATGGTTGAACATTTAGGCCATTTTTACTCCTTAAGCTCATTCTAATCCAATTAGGGTTCTTAACCAATCTTGTGCATCCAATAAGTGATTTTTTGTTATCGGTTGAACATTTAGGCCTTTTTCATCTTCCCAAGGAATATTCCAATCCAATTAGGGTTTTTAACCAATCTTGTGCATTCAATAAGTGATTTTGTGTGATTCGTTGAACATTTAGGTCATTTTCGTCCTCCCTAGGCTTATTCTAATCCAATTAGGGTTTTTAACCAATCTTGTGCATCCACTAAGTGATTTTGTGTCATTGATTGAACATTTAGGTAATTTTCGTCTTCCATAGGCTTATTCTAATCCAATTAGGGTTTTTAACCAATCTTGTGCATCCAATAAGTGATTTTGTGTCATTGGTTGAACATTTAGGTCATTTTCGTCCTCCCTAGGCTTTTTCTAATCTAATTAGGGTTTTTAACCAATCTTCAGTTTCCAATAAGTGATTTTGTGTCATTGGTTGAACATTTAGGTCATTTTTGTCCTCCCAAAGCTTTTTCAAATCCAATTAGGGTTTTTAACCAATCTTGTGCATCCAATAAGAGATTTTGTGTCATTGGTATACCATTTAGGTCATTTTCATTCACCCAAGGCTTATTCTAATCCAATTAGGTTTTTTAACCAATCTTGTAGATCCAATAAGTGCGTTTGTGTCATTGGTTGAACATTTAGGTCAATTTTGTCCTCCCTAGGGTTATTCTAATCTAATTAGGGTTTTTAACCAATCTTGTGTATCTAATAAGTGCGATTGTGTCATTGGTTGAACACTTAGGTCACTTTCGTCCTCCGTAGGGTTATTCTAATCCAATTAGGGTTTTTAACCAATCTTGTGCATCCAATAAGTGATTTTGTGTCATTGGTGGAACATTTAGGTCATTTTCGTCTTCCCTAGGCCTATTCAAATCCAATTAGGGTTTTTAACCAATCTTGTGCATCCAATAAGTGCGTTTGTGACATTGGTTAAATATTTAGGTCATTTTTGTCCTCCATAGGCCTATTCTAATCCAATTAGGGTTTTTAACCAATCTTGTGCATTCAATAAGTGATTTTGTGTCATTGGTTGAACATTTAAGTCATTATCGTCCTCCCAAGGCTTATGCTAATCCAATTAGGGTTTTTGAACAACCTTGTGCATCCAATAAGTGATTTGGTGTTATTGGTTGAATATTTAGGTCATTTTCGTCCTCCCTAGGCTTATTCAAATCCAATTAGGGTTTTTAACCAATCTTGTGCAAACAATGATAGATTTTGTGTCATTGGTTAGACATTTAGGTCATTTTCGTTCTCACAAGGCTTATTCTAATCCAATTAGGGTTTTTAACCGATCTTGTGCATCCAATAAGTGCGTTTGTGCCATTGGTTGATCATTTATGTCATTTTCGTCCACACCAGGCTTATTCTAATCCAATTAGGGTTTTTAACCAATCTTGTGCATCCAATAAGTGCGTTTGTGTCATTGGTTGAACATTTAGGTCAATTTCGTCCTCCCTAGGGTTATTCTAATCCAATTAGTTTTCTTAACCAATCTTGTGTATCCAATAAGTGCGTTTGTGTCATTGGTTGAACATTTAGGTCATTTTCGAGCTCCGTAGGGTTATTTTAATCCAATTAGGGTTTTTAACCAATCTTGTGCATCCAATAAGTGATTTTGTTTCATTGGTTGAACATTTAGGTCATTTTCAGCTTCCATACGCCTATTCAAATCCAATTAGGGTTTTTAACCAATCTTGAGCATCCATTAAGTGCGTTTGTGACATTGGTTGAACATTTAGGTCATTTTTGTCCTCCCTAGTCCTATTCTAATCCAGTTAGGGTTTTTAACGAATGTTGTGCATTCAATAAGTTATTTTGTGTCATTGGTTGACCATTTAAGTTATTTTCGTCCTCCCAAGGCTTATGCTAATCCAATTAGGGTTTTTAAACAATCTTGTGCATCCAATAAGTGATTTTGTGTTATTGGTTGAACATTTAGGTCCTTTTCGTCCTCCCCAGGCTTATTCTAATCCAATTAGGGTTTTTATCCAATCTTGTGCATCCAATAAGTGCCTTTATGTCATTGGTTGATTATTTAGGTCATTTACGTCCTCCCAAGGCTTATTCAAATATAATTAGGGTTTTTTACCAATCTTATGCATCCAATAAGTGAGTTTGTGTCATTGGTTGAACATTTAGGCCATTTTTACTCCTTAAGCTTATTCTAATCCAATTAGGGTTTTTAACCAATCTTGTGCATCCAATAAGTGATTTTTTGTCATTGGTTGAACATTTAGGTCTTTTTCGTATTCCCAAGAAATATTCCAATCCAATAAGGGTTTTTACCCAATCTTGTGCATTCAATAAGTGATTTTGTGTGATTCGTTGAACATTTAGGTCATTTTCGTCCTCCCTAGGCTTATTCTAATCTAATTAGGCTTTTTAACCAATCTTCTGTTTCCAATAAGTGATTTTGTGTCATTGGTTGAACATTTAGGTCATTTTTGTCCTCCCAAAGCTTTTTCAAATCCAATTAGGGTTTTTAACCATCTTGTGCATCCAATAAGAGATTTTGTGTCATTGGTATACTATTTAGGTCATTTTCGTCCACCCAAGGCTTATTCTAATCAAATTAGGGTTTTTAACCAATCTTGTGGATCCAATAAGTGCGTTTGTGTCATTGGTTGAACATTTAGGTCAATTTCGTCCTCCCTAGGGTTATTCTAATCCAATTAGTGTTTTGAACCAATCTTGTGTATCTAATAAGTGCGATTGTGTCATTGGTTGAACACTTAGGTCACTTTCGTCCTCCGTAGGGTTATTCTAATCCAATTAGGGTTTTTAACCAATCTTGTGCATCCAATAAGTGATTTTGTGTCATTGGTGGAACATTTAGGTCATTTTCGTCTTCCCTAGGCCTATTCAAATCCAATTAGGGTATTTAACCAATCTTGTGCATCCAATAAGTGCGTTTTTGACATTGGTTAAATATTTAGGTCATTTTCGTCCTCCCTAGGCCTATTCTAATCCAATTAGGGTTTTTAACCAATCTTGTGCATTCAATAAGTGATTTTGTGTCATTGGTTGAACATTTAAGTCATTTTCGTCCTCCCAAGGCTTATGCTAATCCAATTAGGGTTTTTAAACAACCTTGTGCATCCAATAAGTGATTTTGTGTTATTGGTTGAACATTTAGGTCATTTTCGTCCTCCCTAGGCTTATTCAAATCCAATTAGGGTTTTTAACCAATCTTGTGCATACAATAAGAGATTTTGTGTCATTGGTTAGACATTTAGGTCATTTTCGTTCTCACAAGGCTTATTCTAATCCAATTAGGGTTTTTAACCAATCTTGTGCATCCAATGAGTGCATTTGTGCCATTGGTTGAACATTTAGGTCATTTTCGTCCACCCCAGGCTTATTCTAATCCAATTAGGGTTTTTAACCAATCTTGTGCATCCAATAAGTGCGTTTGTGTCATTGGTTGAACATTTAGGTCAATTTCGTCCTCCCTAGGGTTATTCTAATCCAATTACTTTTCTAAACCAATCTTGTGTATCCAATAAGTGCGTTTGTGTCATTGGTTGAACATTTAGGTCATTTTCGTGCTCCGTAGGGTTATTTTAATCCAATTAGGGTTTTTAACCAATCTTGTGCATCCAATAAGTGATTTTGTGTCATTAGTTGAACATTTAGGTCATTTTCAGCATCCATACGCCTATTCAAATCCAATTAGGGTTTTTAACCAATCTTGTGCATCCATTAAGTGCGTTTGTGACATTGGTTGAACATTTAGGTCATTTTTGTCCTCCTTAGTCCTATTCTAATCCAATTAGGGTTTTTAACGAATCTTGTGCATTCAATAAGTTATTTTGTGTCATTGGTTGAACATTTAAGTTATGTTATCCTCCCAAGGCTTATGCTAATCCAATTAGGGTTTTTAAACAATCTTGTGCATCCAATAAGTGATTTTGTGTTATTGGTTGAACATTTAGGTCCTTTTCGTCCTCCCCAGGCTTATTCTAATCCAATTAGGGTTTTTAACCAATCTTGCGCATCCAAAAAGTGCCTTTGTGCAATTGGTTAAACATTTAGGTCATTTACGTCCTCCCAAGGCTTATTCAAATCTAATTAGGGATTTTTACCAATCTTATGCATCCAATAAGTGCGTTTGTGTCAATGGTTGAACATTTAGGCCATTTTTACTCCTTAAGCGTATTCTAATCCAATTAGGGTTTTTAACCAATCTTGTGCATCCAATAAGTGATTTTTTGTTATCGATTGAACATTTAGGTCTTTTTCATCTTCCTAAGGAATATTCCAATCCAATTAGGGTTTTTAACCAATCTTGTGCATTCAATAAGTGATTTTGTGTGATTCGTTGAACATTTAGGTCATTTTCGTCCTCCCTAGGCTTATTCTAATCCAATTAGGGTTTTTAACCAATCTTGTGCATCCACTAAGTGATTTTGTGTCATTGATTGAACATTTAGGTAATTCTCGTCTTCCATAGGCCTATTGAAATCCAATTAGGATTTTTAACCTATCTTGTGCATCCAATAATTTATTTTGTGTCATTAGTTTAACATTTAGGTCATTTTCGTCCTCCCTAGGCTTATTCTAATCTAATTAGGGTTTTTAACCAATCTTGTGCATCCACTAAGTGATTTTGTGTCATTGATTGAACATTTAGGTAATTTTCGTCTTCCATAGGCTTATTCTAAACCAATTAGGGTTTTTAACCAATCTTGTGCATCCAATAAGTGATTTTGTGTCATTGGTTGAACATTTAGGTCATTTTCGTCCTCCCTAGGCTTTTTCTAATCTAATTAGGGTTTTTAACCAATCTTCAGTATCCAATAAGTGATTTTGTGTCATCGGTTGAACATTTAGGTAATTTTTGTCCTCCCAAAGCTTTTTCAAATCCAATTAGGGTTTTTAACCAATCTTGTGCATCCAATAAGAGATTTTGTGTCATTGGTATACCATTTAGGTCATTTTCATCCACCCAAGGCTTATTCTAATCCAATTAGGTTTTTTAACCAATCTTGTGGATCCAATAAGTGCGTTTGTGTCATTGGTTGAACATTTAGGTCAATTTTGTCCTCCCTAGGGTTATTCTAATCTAATTAGGGTTTTTAACCAATCTTGTGTATGTAATAAGTGCGATTAAGTCATTGGTTGAACGCTTAGGTCACTTTCGTCCTCCGTAGGGTTATTCTAATCCAATTAGGGTTTTTAACCAATCTTGTGCATCCAATAAGTGATTTTGTGTCATTGGTGGAACATTTAGGTCATTTTCGTCTTCCCTGGCCTATTCAAATCCAATTAGGGATTTTAACCAATCTTGTGCATCCAATAAGTGCGTTTGTGACATTGGTTAAATATTTAGGTCATTTTTGTCCTCCATAGGCCTATTCTAATCCAATTAGGGTTTTTAACCAATCTTGTGCATTCAATAAGTGATTTTGTGTCATTGGTTGAACATTTAAGTCATTATCGTCCTCCCAAGGCTTATGCTAATCCAATTAGGGTTTTTAAACAACCTTGTGCATCCAATAAGTGATTTGGTGTTATTGGTTGAACATTTAGGTCATTTTCGTCCTCCCTAGGCTTATTCAAATCCAATTAGGGTTTTTAACCAATCTTGTGCAAACAATAAGAGATTTTGTGTCATTGGTTAGACATTTAGGTCATTTTCGTTCTCAAAAGGCTTATTCTAATCCAATTAGGGTTTTTAACCAATCTTGTGCATCCAATAAGTGCGTTTGTGTCATTGGTTGAACATTTAGGTCAATTTCGTCCTCCCTAGGGTTATTCTAATCCAATTAGTTTTCTTAACCAATCTTGTGTATCCAATAAGTGCGTTTGTGTCATTGGTTGAACATTTAGGTCATTTTCGAGCTCCGTAGGTTTATTTTAATCCAATTAAGGTTTTTAACCAATCTTGTGCATCCAATAAGTGATTTTGTGTCATTGGTTGAACATTTAGGTCATTTTCAGCTTCCATACGCCTATTCAAATCCAATTAGGGTTTTTATTTAATCTTGTGCATCCATTAAGTGCGTTTGTGACATTGGTTGAACATTTAGGTCATTTTTGTCCTCCCTAGTCCTATTCTAATCCAGTTAGGGTTTTTAACGAATGTTGTGCATTCAATAAGTTATTTTGTGTCATTGGTTGAACATTTACGTTATTTTCGTCCTCCCAAGGCTTATGCTAATCCAATTAGGGTTTTTAAACAATCTTGTGCATCCAATAAGTTATTTTGTGTTATTGGTTGAACATTTAGGTCCTTTTCGTCCTCCCCAGGCTTATTCTAATCCAATTAGGGTTTTTAACCAATCTTGTGCATCCAATAAGTGCCTTTGTGTCATTGGTTGATTATTTAGGTCATTTACGTCCTTCCAAGGCTTATTCAAATTTAATTAGGGTTTTTTACCAATCTTATGCATCCAATAAGTGCGTTTGTGTCATTGGTTGAACATTTAGGCCATTTTTACTCCTTAAGCTTATTCTAATCCAATTAGGGTTTTTAACCAATCTTGTGCATCCAATAAGTGATTTTTTGTCATTGGTTGAACATTTAGGTCTTTTTCGTATTCCCAAGGAATATTCCAATCCAATTAGGGTTTTTAACCAATCTTGTGCATTCAATAAGTGATTTTGTGTGATTCGTTGAACATTTAGGTCATTTTCGTCCTCCCTAGGCTTATTCTAATCCAATTAGGGTTTTTAACCGATCTTGTGGATCCACTAAGTGATTTTGTGTCATTGATTGAACATTTAGGTAATTTTCGTCTTCCATAGGCTTATTCTAATCTAATTACGGTTTTTAACCAATCTTGTGCATCCAATAAGTGATTTTGTGTCATTTGTTGAACATTTAGGTCATTTTCGTCCTCCCTAGGCTTATTCTAATCTAATTAGGGTTTTTAACCAATCTTCTGTTTCCAATAAGTGATTTTGTGTCATTGGTTGAACATTTAGGTCATTTTTGTCCTGCCAAAGCTTTTTCAAATCCAATTAGGGTTTTTAACCAATCTTGTGCATCCAATAAGAGAATTTGTGTCATTGGTATACCATTTAGGTCATTTTCGTCCACCCAAGGCTTATTCTAATCCAATTAGGGTTTTTAACCAATCTTGTGGATCCAATAAGTGCGTTTGTGTCATTGGTAGAACATTTAGGTCAATTTTGTCCTCCCTAGGGTTATTCTAATCCAATTAGGGTTTTTAACCAATCTTGTGTATCTAATAAGTGCGATTGTGTCATTGGTTGAACACTTAGGTCACTTTCGTCGTCTGTAGGGCTATTCTAATCCAGTTAGGGTTTTTAACCAATCTTGTGCATCATATAAGTGATTTTGTGTCATTGGTGGAACATTTAGGTCATTTTCGTCTTACCTAGGCCTATTCAAATCCAATTCGGGTTTTTAACCAATCTTGTGCATCCAATAAGTGCGTTTGTGACATTGGTTAAATATTTAGGTCATTTTCATCTTCCCTAGGCCTATTCAAATCCAATTAGGGTTTTTAAACAATCTTGTGCATCCAATAAGTGATTTGGTGTTATTGGTTGAACATTTAGGTCATTTTCGTCCTCCCTAGGCTTATTCAAATCCAATAAGGGTTTTTAACCAATCTTGTGCATACAATAAGTGATTTTGCGTCATTGGTTGAACATTTAAGTCATTTTCGTCCTCCCAAGGCTTATGCTAATCCAATTAGTGTTTTTAAACAACCTTGTGCATCCAATAAGTGATTTGGTGTTATTGGTTGAACATTTAGGTCATTTTCGTCCTCCCTAGGCTTATTGAAATCCAATTAGGGTTTTTAACCAATCTTGTGCATACAATAAGAGATTTTGTGTCATTGGTTAGACATTTAGGTCATTTTCAATCTCACAAGGCTTATTCTAATCCAATTAGGGTTTTTAACCAATCTTGTGCATCCAATAAGTGTGTTTGTGCCATTGGTTGAACATATAGGTCATTTTCGTCCACCCTAGGCTTATTCTAATCCAATTAGGGTTTTTAACCAATCTTGTGCATCCAATAAGTGCGTTTGTGTCATTGGTTGAACATTTAGGTCAATTTCGTCCTCCCTAGGGTTATTCTAATCCAATTAGTTTTCTTAACCAAGCTTGTGTATCCAATAAGTGCGTTTGTGTCATTGGTTGAACTTTTAGGTCATTTTCGTGCTCCATAGGGTTATTTTAATCCAATTAGGGTTTTTAACCAATCTTGTGCATCCAATAAGTGATTTTGTGTCATTGGTTGAACATTTAGGTCATTTTCAGCTTCCATACGCCTATTCAAATCCAATTAGGGTTTTTAACCAATCTTGTGCATCCATTAAGTGCGTTTGTGACATTGGTTGAACATTTAGGTCATTTTTGTCCTCCCTAGTCTTATTCTAATCCAATTAGGGTTTTTAACGAATGTTGTGCATTCAATAAGTTATTTTGTTTCATTGGTTGAACATTTAAGTTATTTTCGTCCTCCCAAGGCTTATGCTAATCCAATTAGGGTTTTTAAACAATCTTGTGCATCTAATAAGTGATTTTTTGTTATTGGTTGAACATTTAGGTCCTTTTGTTCCTCCCCAGGATTATTCTAATCCAATTAGGGTTTTTAACCAATCTTGTGCATCCAATAAGTGCCTTTGTGTCATTGGTTGAACATTTAGGTCATTTACGTCCTCCCAATGCTTATTCAAATCTAATTAGGGTTTTTAACCAATCTTATGCATCCAATAAGTGCGTTTGTGTCATTGGATGAACATTTAGGCCATTTTTACTCCTTAAGCTTATTCTAATCCAATTAGGGTTTTTAACCAATCTTGTGCATCCAATAAGTGATTTTTTGTCAATGGTTGAACATTTAGGTCTTTTTCGTCTTCCCAAGGAATATTCCAGTCCAATTAGGGTTTT
>JBBPBP010000001.1:34620922-34651094 GCA_037974735.1 Cicer chorassanicum
TGAACATTTAGGCCATTTTTACTCCTTAAGCTTATTCTAATCCAATTAGGGTTTTTAACCAATCTTGTGCATCCAATAAGTGATTTTTTGTCAATGGTTGAACATTTAGGTCTTTTTCGTCTTCCCAAGGAATATTCCAGTCCAATTAGGGTTTTTAACCAATCTTGTGCATTCAATAAGTGATTTTGTGTGATTCGTTGAACATTTAGGTCATTTTCGTCCTCCCTAGGCTTATTCTAATCCAATTAGGGTTTTTAACCAATCTTGTGCATCCACTAAGTGATTTTGTGTCATTGATTGAACATTTAGGTAATTCTCGTCTTCCATAGGCCTATTGAAATCCAATTAGGGTTTTTAACCTATCTTGTGCATCCAATAATTTATTTTGTGTCATTAGTTTAACATTTAGGTCATTTTCGTCCTCCCTAGGCTTATTCTAATCTAATTAGGGTTTTTAACTAATCTTCTGTATCTAATAAGTGATTTTGTGACATTGGTTGAACATTTAGGTCATTTTCGTCCTGCCAAAGCTTTTTCTAATCCAATTAGGGTTTTTAAGCAATCTTGTGCATCCAATAAGAGATTTTGTGTCATTGGTATACCATTTAGGTCATTTTCGTCCACCCAAGGCTTATTCTAATCCAATTAGGGTTTTTAACCAATCTTGTGGATCCAATAAGTGCGTTTGTGTCATTGGTTGAACATTTAGGTCAATTTTGTCCTCCCTTGGGTTATTCTAATCCATTTAGGGTTTTTAACCAATCTTGTGTATCTAATAAGTGCGATTGTGTCATTGGTTGAACACTTAGGTCACTTTAGTCGTCTGTAGGGTTATTCTAATCCAATTAGGGTTTTTAACCAATCTTGTGCATCCGATAAGTGATTTTGTGTCATTGGTGGAACATTTAGGTCATTTTCGTCTTCCTTAGGCCTATTCAAATCCAATTAGGGTTTTTAACCAATCTTGTGCATCCAATAAGTGCGTTTGTGACATTGGTTAAATATTTAGGTCATTTTCGTCTTCCTTAGGCCTATTCAAATCCAATTAGGGTTTTTAAACAATCTTGTGCATCCAATAAATGATTTGGTGTTATTGGTTGAACATTTAGGTCATTTTCGTCCTCCCTAAGCTTATTCAAATCCAATAAGGGTTTTTAACCAATCTTGTGCATACAATAAGTGATTTTGGGTCATTGGTTGAACATTTATGTCATTTTCGTCCTCCCAAGGCTTATGCTAATCCAATTAGGGTTTTTAAACAACCTTGTGCATCCAATAAGTGATTTGGTGTTATTGGTTGAACATTTAGGTCATTTTCGTCCACCCCAGGCTTATTCTAATCCAATTTGGGTTTTTAACCAATCTTGTGCATCCAATAAGTGCGTTTGTGTCATTGGTTGAACATTTAGGTCAATTTCTTCCTCCCTAGGGTTATTCTAATCCAATTAGTTTTCTTAACCAATCTTGTGTATCCAATAAGTGCGTTTGTGTCATTGGTTGAACATTTAGGTCATTTTCGTGCTCCGTAGGGTTATTTTAATCCAATTAGGGTTTTTAACCAATCTTGTGCATCCAATAAGTAATTTTGTGTCATGGGTTGAACATTTAGGTCATTTTCGTCCACCCCAGGCTTATTCTAATCCAATTAGGGTTTTTAACCAATCTTGTGCATCCAATAAGTGCGTTTGTGTCATTGGTTGAACATTTAGGTCAATTTCGTCCTCCCTAGGGTTATTCTAATCCAATTAGTTTTCTTAACCAATCTTGTGTATCCAAAAAGTGCGTTTGTGTCATTGGTTGAACATTTAGGTCATTTTCGTGCTCCGTAGGGTTATTTTAATCCAATTAGGGTTTTTAACCAATCTTGTGCATCCAATAAGTGATTTTGTGTCATTGGTTGAACATTTAGGTCATTTTCAGCTTCCATACGCCTATTCAAATCCAATTAGGGTTTTTAACCAATCTTGTGCATCCATTAAGTGCGTTTGTGACATTGGTTGAACATTTAGGTCATTTTTGTCCTCCCTAGTCTTATTCTAATCCAATTAGGGTTTTTAACGAATGTTGTGCATTCAATAAGTTATTTTGTTTCATTGGTTGAACATTTAAGTTATTTTCGTCCTCCCAAGGCTTATGCTAATCCAATTAGGGTTTTTAAACAATCTTGTGCATCCAATAAGTGATTTTTTGTTATTGGTTGAACATTTAGGTCCTTTTCGTCCTCCCCAGGATTATTCTACTCCAATTAGGGTTTTTAACCAATCTTGTGCATCCAATAAGTGCCTTTGTGTCATTGGTTGAACATTTAGGTCATTTACGTCCTCCCAATGCTTATTCAAATCTAATTAGGGTTTTTAACCAATCTTATGCATCCAATAAGTGCGTTTGTGTCATTGGTTGAACATTTAGGCCATTTTTACTCCTTAAGCTTATTCTAATCCAATTAGGGTTTTTAACCAATCTTGTGCATCCAATAAGTGATTTTTTGTCAATGGTTGAACATTTAGGTCTTTTTCGTCTTCCCAAGGAATATTCCAGTCCAATTAGGGTTTTAAACCAATCTTGTGCATTCAATAAGTGATTTTGTGTGATTCGTTGAACATTTAGGTCATTTTCGTCCTCCCTAGGGTTATTCTAATCCAATTAGGGTTTTTAACCAATCTTGTGTATCCAATAAGTGCGTTTATGTCATTGGTTGAACATTTAGGTCATTTTCGTCTTCCCTAGGCCTATTCAAATCCAATTAGGGTTTCTAACCAATCTTGTGCGTCCAATAAGTGCGTTTGTGACATTGGTTGAACATTTAGGTCATTTTCGTCCTCCCTAGGCCTTTCTCTAATCCAATTAGGTTTCTTAACCAATCTAGTGCATTCAATAAGTTATTTTGTGTCATTGGTTGAACATTTAAGTCATTTTCGTTCTCCCAAGGCTTATGCTAATCCAATTAGGGTTTTTAAACAATCTTGTGCATCCAATAAGTGATTTTGTGTCATTGGTTGAACATTTAGGTCATTTTCGTCCTCCCAAGGCTTATTCTAATCCAATTAGGGTTTTTAACCAATCTTGTGCATCTAGTAAGTAATTTTGTCTCATTTGTTGAACATTTAGGTCATTTTCGTCCTCCCAAGGCTTATTCTAATCCTATTAGGGTTTTTACTCAATCTTATGTATCCAATAAATGCGTTTGTGTCATTGGTTGAACATTTAGGTCATTTTCGTCCTCCCTAGGCTTATTCTAATCCAATTAGGGTTTTTAACCAATCTTGTGCATCCAATAAGTGATTTTGTGTCATTGGTTGAACATTTAGGTCATTTTAGTCCTCCCTAGGCTTATTCTAATCTAATTAGGGTTTTTAACCAATCTTCTGCATCCAATAAGTGCGTTTCTGTCATTGGTTGAACATTTAGGTCATTTTCATCCTCCCTAGGCTTATTCTAATCCAATTAGGGTTTTTAACCAATCTTGTGCATCCAATAAGTGATTTTGTGTCATTGGTTGAACATTTAGGTCATTTTCGTCCTCCCAAGGCTTAGTCTAATCCAATTCGGGGTTTTAACCAATCTTGTGCATCCAATAATTGCGTTTGTGACATTGGTTGAACATTTAGGTCATTTTCATCCTCCCTATGCCTATTCTAATCTAATTAGGGTTTTCAACCAATCTTGTGCATCCGATAAGTTATTTTGTGTCATTGGTTGATCATTGGGGTCATTTTCGTCCTCCCAAGGCATAGTCTAATCCAATTAGGTTTTTTAACCAATCTTCTGCATCCAATAAGTGCGTTTCTGTCATTGGTTGAACATTTAGGTCATTTCCGTCCTCCCTAGGCTTATTCTAATCCAATTAGGGTTATTAACCAATCTTGTGCATTCAATAAGTGATTTTGTGTCATTGGTTGAACATTTAGGTCATTTTCGTCCTCCCAAGGCTTAGTCTAATCCAATTAGGGTTTTTAACCAATCTTGTGCATCCAATAAGTGATTTTGTGTCATTGGCTAAACATTTAGGTCATTTTAGTCCTCCATAGGCTTATTCTAATCCAATTAGTTTTTTACCCAATCTTGTGAATACAATAAGTGATTTTGTGTCGTTGGTTGGACATTTAGGTCATTATCGTTCTCCCAAGACTTATTCTAATCCAATTAGGGTTTTTAACCAATCTTGTGCATCCAATAAGTGATTTTGTGTCATTGGTTGAACATTTAGGTCATTTTAGTCCTCCCTAGTTTTATTCTAATCTAATTAGGGTTTTTAACCAATCTTCTGCATCCAATAAGTGCGTTTCTGTCATTGGTTGAACATTTAGGTCATTTTCGTCCTCCCTAGGCTTATTCTAATCCAATTAGGGTTTTTAACCAATCTTGTGCATCCAATAAGTGATTTTGTGTCATTGGTTGAACATTTAGGTCATTTTCGTCCTCCCAAGGCTTAGTCTAATCCAATTAGGGTTTTTAACCAATCTTGTGCATCCAATAAGTGATTTTGTGTCATTGGCTAAACATTTAGGTCATTTTAGTCCTCCATAGGCTTATTCTAATCCAATTAGTTTTTTACCCAATCTTGTGAATACAATAAGTGATTTTGTGTCGTTGGTTGGACATTTAGGTCATTATCGTTCTCCCAAGACTTATTCTAATCCAATTAGGGTTTTTAACCAATCTTGTGCATCCAATAAGTGATTTTGTGTCATTGGTTGAACATTTAGGTCATTTTAGTCCTCCCTAGGCTTATTCTACTCTAATTAGAGTTTTTAACCAATCTTCTGCATCCAATAAGTGCGTTTCTGTCATTGGTTGAACATTTAGGTCATTTTCATCCTCCCTATGCCTATTCTAATCTAATTAGGGTTTTCAACCAATCTTGTGCATCCGATAAGTTATTTTGTGTCATTGGTTGATCATTGGGGTCATTTTCGTCCTCCCAAGGCATAGTCTAATCCAATTAGGTTTTTTAACCAATCTTGTGCTTCCAATAAGTGCGTTTGTGTCATTGGTTGAACATTTAGGTTATTTTCGTCCTCCCTAGACTTATTCTATTCCAATTTGGGTTTTTAGCCAATCATATGCATCCAATAAGTGCGTTTGTGTCATTGGTTGAACATTTAGGTCGTTTTCGTCCACCCAAGGCTTATTCTAATCCAATTAGGGTTTTTAACCAATCTTCTGCATCCAATTAATTATTTTGTGTCATTGTTTGATTATTTAGGTCATTTTTCGTCCTCCATAGGCTTATTCTAATCCAATTAGGGTTTTTAACCAATCTTCTGCATCCAATAAGTGCGTTTCTGTCATTGGTTGAACATTTAGGTCATTTCCGTCCTCCCTAGGCTTATTCTAATCCAATTAGGGTTATTAACCAATCTTGTGCATTCAATAAGTGATTTTGTGTCATTGGTTGAACATTTAGGTCATTTTCGTCCTCCCAAGGCTTAGTCTAATCCAATTAGGGTTTTTAACCAATCTTGTGCATTTAATAAGTGATTTTGTGTCATTGGTTGAACATTTAGGTCATTTTCGTCCTCCCTAGGCTTACTCAAATCCAATTCGGGGTTTTAACCAATGTTGTGCATCTGATAAGAGATTTTGTGTCATTGGTTGACCATTTGGGTCATTTTCGCCCACCCAAGGCTTATTCTAATCCAATTAGGGTTTTTAACCAATCTTGTGCTTCCAATAAGTTATTTTGTGTCATTGTTTGATTATTTAGGTCATTTTTCGTCCTCCATAGGCTTATTCTAAATTAATTAGGGTTTTTAACCAATCTTCTGCATCTAATAAGTGCGTTTCTGTCATTGGTTGTACATTTAGGTCATTATCGTCCTCCATAGGCTTATTCTAATCCAATTAGGGTTTTTAACCAATCTTCTGCATCCAATAGGCTTATTTAGGACATTTAGGTTATTTTCGTCCTCCCTTGGCTTATACTAATCCAATTAGGGTTTTTAGCTAATCTTATGCATCCAATAAGTGCGTTTGTGTCATTGGTTGAACATTTAGGTCATTTTCGTCCTCCCTAGGCTTATTCTAATCCAATTAGAATTTTTAACCAATCTTGTGCATCTAGTAAGTGATTTTGTGTCATTGGTTGAACGTTTAGGTCATTTTCGTCCTCCCTAGGCTTATTCTAATCTAATTTGGGTTTTTAACCAATCTTGTGCATCCAATAAGTGCGTTTGTGTCATTGGTTGAACATTTAGGTTATTTTCGTCCTCCCTAGGCTTATTCTAATTTAATTAAGGTTTTTAGTCAATCTTATGCATCCAATAAGTGCGTTTGTGTCATTGGTTGAACATTTAGGTCATTTTCGTCCTCCCTAGGCTTATTCAAATTTAATTTGGGTTTTTAACGAATCTTTTGAATCCAATAAGTGCGTTTGTGACATTGGTTGAACATTTAAGTAATTTTCGTCCTCCGTAGACCTATTCTAATCCAATTAGGGTTTTTAACCAATCTTGTGCATCCAATAAGTGATTTGGTGTCATTGGTTGAACATTTAGGTCATTTTCATCCTCCCAAGGCTAAGTCTAATTCAATTAGTGTTTTTAACCAATCTTGTGCATCCAATAAGTGATTTTGTGTCATTAGTTGAACAGTTAGGTCATTTTCATCCACCCAAGGCTTATTCTAATCCAATTAGGGTTTTTAACCAATCTTGTGCATTCATTTAGTGATTTTGTGTCATTGGTTGAACATTTAGGTCATTTTGGTCGTCCCAAGGCTTATTCTAATCCAATCACGGTTTTTTAACCATTCTTGTGCATTTAATAAAAGATTTTGTGTCATTGGTTGAACATTTAGGTCATTTTCGACCTCCCTAGGATTATTCAAATCCAATTCGTGGTTTTAACCAATCTTGAGCATCCAATAAGTGCGTTTGTGACATTGGTTGAACATTTAGGTCATTTTCGTCCTCCTTAGGCCTATTCTAATCCAATTAGGGTTTTTAACCAATCTTGTGCATCCAATAAGTGATTTTGTGTCATTGGTTGAACATTTAGGTCATTTTCGTCCTCCCAAGGTTAAGTATAATCCAATTAGGGTTTTTAACCAATCTTGTGCATCCAATAAGTGATTTTGTGTCATTGGTTGAACATTTAGGTCATTTTAGTCCTCCATAGGCTTATTCTAATCCAATTAGGGTTTTTAACCAATATTGTGCATCCAATAAGTTATTTTGTGTCATTGGTTGGACATTTAGCTCATATTCGTTCTCCCAAGGCTTTTTCTAATCCAATTAGAGTTTTTAACCAATCTTGTGCATCCGATAAGAAATTTTGTGTCATTGGTTGACCATTTGGGTCATTTTCATCCACCCAAGGCTTATTCTAATACAATTAGGGTTTTTAACCAATCTTGTGCATCCAATAATTGCTTTTGTGACATAGGTTGAACATTTAGGTCATTTTCGTCCTCTCTATGCCTATTCTAATCCAATTAGGGTTTTCAACCAATCTTGTGCATCCAATAAGTTATTTTGTGTCATTGGTTGAACATCTAGGTCATTTTTGTCCTCCTAAGGCATAGTCTAATCCAATTAGGTTTTTTAACCAATCTTGTGCATCCAGTAACTACGCTTGTGTCATTGGTTGAACATTTAGGTTATTTTCCTCGTCCCTAGGCTTATTCTACTCCAATTAGGGTTTTTAGCCAATCTTATGCATCCAATAAGTGCGTTTGTGTCATTGGTGGAACATTTAAGTCATTTTTCATCCTCCCTAGGCTTATTCTAATCCAATTAGGGTTTTTAACCAATCTTGTGCATCCAGTAAGTGATTTTATGTCATTGGTTGGACATTTAGGTTATTTTTGTCCTCCATAGGCTTATTCTAATCTAATTTGGGTTTTTAACCAATCTGTTGAATCCAATAAGTGATTTTGTGTCATTGGATGAACATTTAGGTCATTTTCGTCCTCCCTAGCCTTATTCTAATCCAATTAGGGTTTTTAGCCAATCTTATGCATCCAATAAGTGCGTTTGTGTCATTGGTTGAACATTTAGGTCATTTCCGTCCTCCCTAGGCTTATTTTAATCCAATTAGGGTTTTTAACCAATCTTGTGCATACAATAAGTGATTTTATGTCATTGGTTGGACATTTAGGTCATTTTCGTTCTTCCAAGACTTATTCTAATCCAATTAGGGTTTTTAACCAATCTTGTGCATCCAATAAGTGATTTTGTGTCATTGGTTGGACATTTAGGTCATTTTAGTCCTCCATAGGCTTATTCTAATCCAATTAGGGTTTTTAAACAATCTTGTGCATACAATAAGATATTTTGTGTCATTGGTTGGACATTTAGGTCATTTTCGTTCTCCCAAGACTTATTCTAATTCAATTAGGGTTTTTAACCAATGTTGTGCATCCCATAAGTGATTTTGTGTCATTTGTTGAACATTTAGGTCATTTTCGTCCTCCCAAGGCTTATTCTTATCTAATAAGGGTTTTTAACCAATCTTCTGGATCCAATAAGTGCGTTTGTGTCATTGGTTAAACATTTAGGTCATTTTCGTCCTCCCTAGGGTTATTCTAATCCAATAAGGGTTTTTAACCAATCTTATGTATCCAATAAGTGATTTTGTGTCATTGGTTGAACATTTAGGTCATTTTCGTCCTCCGTAGGGTTATTCTAATCTAATTTGGGTTTTTAACCAATCTGTTGAATCCAATAAGTGATTTTGTGTCATTGGTTGAACATTTAGGTCATTTTCGTCCTCCCTAGCCTTATTCTAATCCAATTAGGGTTTTTAGCCAATCTTATGCATCCAATAAGTGCGTTTGTGTCATTGGTTGAACATTTAGGTCATTTTCGTCCTCCCTAGGCTTATTTTAATCCAATTAGGGTTTTTAACCAATCTTGTGCATACAATAAGTGATTTTATGTCATTGGTTGGACATTTAGGTCATTTTCGTTCTTCCAAGACTTATTCTAATCCAATTAGGGTTTTTAACCAATCTTGTGCATCCAATAAGTGATTTTGTGTCATTGGTTGGACATTTAGGTCATTTTAGTCCTCCATAGGCTTATTCTTATCTAATAAGGGTTTTTAACCAATCTTCTGGATCCAATAAGTGCGTTTGTGTCATTGGTTAAACATTTAGGTCATTTTCATCCTCCCTAGGGTTATTCTAATCCAATAAGGGTTTTTAACCAATCTTATGTATCCAATAAGTGATTTTGTGTCATTGGTTGAACATTTAGGTCATTTTCGTCCTCCGTAGGGTTATTCTAATCTAATTTGGGTTTTTAACCAATCTGTTGAATCCAATAAGTGATTTTGTGTCATTGGTTGAACATTTAGGTCATTTTCGTCCTCCCTAGCCTTATTCTAATCCAATTAGGGTTTTTAGCTAATCTTATGCATCCAATAAGTGCGTTTGTGTCATTGGTTGAACATTTAGGTCATTTTCGTCCTCCCTAGGCTTATTTTAATCCAATTAGGGTTTTTAACCAATCTTGTTTATCCAATAAGTGATTTTGTGTCAATGGTTGAACATTTAGGTCATTTTCGTCCTCCATAGGCTTATTCTAATCTAATTAGGGTTTTTAACCAATCTTGTGCATCCAATAAGTGATTTTGTGTCATTGGTTCAACATTTAGATCATTTTCGTCCTCCCAAGGCTAAGTCTAATCCAATTAGGGTTTTTAACCAATCTTGTGCATCCAATAAGTGATTTTGTGTGATTGGTTGAACATTTAGGTCATTTTAGTCCTCCATAGGCTTATTCTAATCCAATTAGGGTTTTTAACCAATCTTGTTCATACAATAAGTTATTTTGTGTCATTGGTTGTACATTTAGGTCATTTTCATTCTCCCAAGACTTATTCTAATTCAATTAGGGTTTTTAACCAATCTTGTGCATCCCATAAGTGATTTTGTGTCATTGGTTGAACATTTAGGTCATTTTCGTCCTCCCTAGGCTTATTCTAATCTAATTAGGGTTTTTAACCAATCTTCTGAATCCAATAAGTGATTTTGTATCATTGGTTGAGCATTTTGGTAAGTTTCGTCCTCCGTAGGGTTATTCTAATCCAATAAGGGTTTTTAACCAATCTTGTGTATCCAATAAGTGCGTTTATATCATTGGTTGAACATTTAGGTCATTTTCGTCCTCCGTAGGGTTATTCTAATCCAATTAGGGTTCTTAACCAATCTTGTGCATCCAATAAGTGATTTTGTGTCAATGGTGGAACATTTAGGTCATTTTCGTCCTCCTAAGGCATAGTCTAATCCAATTAGGTTTTTTAACTAATCTTGTGCATCCAGTAAGTGCGTTTGTGTCATTGGTTGAACATTTAGGTTATTTTCGTCCTCCCAAGGCTTATTCTAATCCAATTAGGGTTTTTAACCAATCTTGTGCATACAATAAGTGATTTTGTGTCATTGGTTGAACATTTAGGTCATTTTCGTCCTCCGTAGGGTTATTCTAATCTAATTTGGGTTTTTAACCAATCTGTTGAATCCAATAAGTGATTTTGTGTCATTGGTTGAACATTTAAGTCATTTTCGTCCTCCCTAGCCTTATTCTTATCCAATTAGGGTTTTTAGCTAATCTTATGCATCCAATAAGTGCGTTTGTGTCATTGGTTGAACATTTAGGTCATTTTCGTCCTCCCTAGGCTTATTTTAATCCAATTAGGGTTTTTAACCAATCTTGTTTATCCAATAAGTGATTTTGTGTCAATGGTTGAACATTTAGGTCATTTTCGTCCTCCATAGGCTTATTCTAATCCAATTAGGGTTTTTAACCAATCTTGTGCATCCAATAAGTGATTTTGTGTCATTGGTTCAACATTTAGATCATTTTCGTCCTCCCAAGGCTAAGTCTAATCCAATTAGGGTTTTTAACCAATCTTGTGCATCCAATAAGTGATTTTGTGTGATTGGTTGAACATTTAGGTCATTTTAGTCCTCCATAGGCTTATTCTAATCCAATTAGGGTTTTTAACCAATCTTGTTCATACGATAAGTTATTTTGTGTCATTGGTTGTACATTTAGGTCATTTTCATTCTCCCAAGACTTTTTCTAATTCAATTAGGGTTTTTAACCAATCTTGTGCATCCCATAAGTGATTTTGTGTCATTGGTTGAACATTTAGGTCATTTTCGTCCTCCCTAGGCTTATTCTAATCTAATTAGGGTTTTTAACCAATCTTCTGAATCCAATAAGTGATTTTGTATCATTGGTTGAGCATTTTGGTAATTTTCGTCCTCCGTAGGGTTATTCTAATCCAATAAGGGTTTTTAACCAATCTTGTGTATCCAATAAGTGCGTTTGTATCATTGGTTGAACATTTAGGTCATTTTCGTCCTCCGTAGGGTTATTCTAATCCAATTAGGGTTCTTAACCAATCTTGTGCATCCAATAAGTGATTTTGTGTCAATGGTTGAACATTTAGGTCATTTTCGTCCTCCTAAGGCATAGTCTAATCCAATTAGGTTTTTTAACTAATCTTGTGCATCCAGTAAGTGCGTTTGTGTCATTGGTTGAACATTTAGGTTATTTTCGTCCTCCCAAGGCTTATTCTAATCCAATTAGGGTTTTTAACCAATCTTGTGCATACAATAAGTGATTTTGTGTCGTTGGTTAGACATTTAGGTCATTATCGTTCTTCCAAGACTTATTCTAATCCAATTAAGGTTTTTAACCAATCTTGTGCATCCAATAAGTGATTTTGCGTCATTGGTTGAACATTTAGGTCATTTTCGACCTCCCAAGGCTAAGTCTAATCCAATTAGGGTTTTTAACCAATCTTGTGCATCCAATAAGTGATTTTGTGTCATTGGTTGAACATTGAGGTCATTTTAGTCCTCCATAGGCTTATTCTAATCCAATTAGGGTTTTTAAACAATCTTGTGCATACAATAAGTTATTTTGTGTCATTGGTTGGACATTTAGGTCATTTTCGTTCTCCCAAGACTTATTCTAATTCAATTAGGGTTTTTAACCAATGTTGTGCATCCCATAAGTGATTTTGTGTCATTTGTTGAACATTTAGGTCATTTTCGTCCTCCCTAGGCTTATTCTTATCTAATAAGGGTTTTTAACCAATCTTCTGAATCCAATAAGTGATTTTGTTTCATTGGTTGAGCATTTTGGTCATTTTCATCCTCCCTAGGGTTATTCTAATCCAATAAGGGTTTTTAACCAATCTTGTGTATCCAATAAGTGCGTTTGTATCATTGGTTGAACATTTAGGTCATTTTCGTCCTCCGTAGGGTTATTCTAATCCAATTAGAGTTCTTAACCAATCTTGTGCATCCAATAAGTGATTTTGTGTCAATGGTTGAACATTTAGGTCATTTTCGTCTTCCCTAGGCCTATTCTAATCCAATTAGGGTATTTAACCAATATTGTGCATCCAATAAGTTATTTTGTGTCATTGGTTGGACATTTAGCTCATATTCGTTCTCCCAAGGCTTTTTCTAATCCAATTAGGATTTTTAACCAATCTTGTGCAATCGATAAGAGATTTTGTGTCATTGGTTGACCATTTGGGTCATTTTCATCCACCCAAGGCTTATTCTAATGCAATTAGGGTTTTTAACCAATCTCGTGGATCCAATAAGTGCGTTTGTGTCATTGTTTGAATATTTAGGTCATTTTCGTCCTCCATAGGCTTATTCTAATCCAATTAGGGTTTTTAACCAATCTTGTGCATTCAATAAGTGATTTTGTGTCATTGGTTGAACATTTAGGTCATTTTCTCATCCCTAGTGTTATTCAAATCCAATTCGGGGTTTTAAAAAATCTTGTGCATCCAATAATTGCGTTTGTGACATTGGTTGAACATTTAGGTCATTTTCGTCCTCCCTATGCCTATTCTAATCAAATTAGGGTTTTCAACCAATCTTGTGCATCCAATAAGTGATTTTGTGTCATTGGTTGAACATTTAGGTCATTTTAGTCCTCCATAGGCTTATTCTAATCCAATTAGGGGTTTTAACCAATCTTGTGCATTCAATAAGTGATTTTGTGTCATTGGTTGGACATTTAGGTCATTTTCGTTCTCCCAAGACTTATTCTAATTCAATTAGGGTTTTTAACCAATGTTGTGCATCCCATAAGTGATTTTGTGTCATTTGTTGAACATTTAGGTCATTTTCGTCCTCCCAAGGCTTATTCTTATCTAATAAGGGTTTTTAACCAATCTTCTGGATCCAATAAGTGCGTTTGTGTCATTGGTTAAACATTTAGGTCATTTTCGTCCTCCCTAGGGTTATTCTAATCCAATAAGGATTTTTAACCAATCTTATGTATCCAATAAGTGATTTTGTGTCATTGGTTGAACATTTAGGTCATTTTCGTCCTCCGTAGGGTTATTCTAATCTAATTTGGGTTTTTAACCAATCTGTTGAATCCAATAAGTGATTTTGTGTCATTGGTTAAATATTTAGGTCATTTTCGTCCTCCCTAGCCTTATTCTAATCCAATTAGGGTTTTTAGCTAATCTTATGCATCCAATAAGTGCGTTTGTGTCATTGGTTGAACATTTAGGTCATTTTCGTCCTCCCAAGGCTTATTTTAATCCAATTAGGGTTTTTAACCAATCTTGTTTATCCAATAAGTGATTTTGTGTCAATGGTTGAACATTTAGGTCATTTTCGTCCTCCATAAGCTTATTCTAATCCAATTAGGGTTTTTAACCAATCTTGTGCATCCAATAAGTGATTTTGTGTCATTGGTTCAACATTTAGATCATTTTCGTCCTCCCAAGGCTAAGTCTAATCCAATTAGGGTTTTTAACCAATCTTGTGCATCCAATAAGTGATTTTGTGTGATTGGTTGAACATTTAGGTCATTTTAGTCCTCCATAGGCTTATTCTAATCCAATTAGGGTTTTTAACCAATCTTGTTCATACAATAAGTTATTTTGTGTCATTGGTTGTACATTTAGGTCATTTTCATTCTCCCAAGACTTATTCTAATTCAATTAGGGTTTTTAACCAATCTTGTGCATCCCATAAGTGATTTTGTATCATTGGTTGAACATTTAGGTCATTTTCGTCCTCCCTAGGCTTATTCTAATCTAATTAGGGTTTTTAACCAATCTTCTGAATCCAATAAGTGATTTTGTATCATTGGTTGAGCATTTTGGTAATTTTCGTCCTCCGTAGGGTTATTCTAATCCAATAAGGGTTTTTAACCAATCTTGTGTATCCAATAAGTGCGTTTGTATCATTGGTTGAACATTTAGGTCATTTTCGTCCTCCGTAGGGTTATTCTAATCCAATTAGGGTTCTTAACCAATCTTGTGCATCCAATAAGTGATTTTGTGTCAATGGTTGAACATTTAGGTCATTTTCGTCCTCCTAAGGCATAGTCTAATCCAATTAGGTTTTTTAACTAATCTTGTGTTTCCAGTAAGTGCGTTTGTGTCATTGGTTGAACATTTAGGTTATTTTCGTCCTCCCAAGGCTTATTCTAATCCAATTAGGGTTTTTAACCAATCTTGTGCAAACAATAAGTGATTTTGTGTCATTGGTTGAACATTTAGGTCATTTTCGTCCTCCGTAGGGTTATTCTAATCTAATTTGGGTTTTTAACCAATCTGTTGAATCCAATAAGTGATTTTGTGTCATTGGTTGAACATTTAGGTCATTTTCGTCCTCCCTAGCCTTATTCTAATCCAATTAGGGTTTTTAGCTAATCTTATGCATCCAATAAGTGCGTTTGTGTCATTGGTTGAACATTTAGATCATTTTCGTCCTCCCTAGGCTTATTTTAATCCAATTAGGGTTTTTAACCAATCTTGTTTATCCAATAAGTGATTTTGTGTCAATGGTTGAACATTTAGGTCATTTTCGTCCTCCATAGGCTTATTCTAATCCAATTAGGGTTTTTAACCAATCTTGTGCATCCAATAAGTGATTTTGTGTCATTGGTTCAACATTTAGATCATTTTCGTCCTCCCAAGGCTAAGTCTAATCCAATTAGGGTTTTTAACCAATCTTGTGCATCCAATAAGTGATTTTGTGTGATTGGTTGAACATTTAGGTCATTTTAGTCCTCCATAGGCTTATTCTAATCCAATTAGGGTTTTTAACCAATCTTGTTCATACAATAAGTTATTTTGTGTCATTGGTTGTACATTTAGGTCATTTTAATTCTCCTAAGACTTATTCTAATTCAATTAGGGTTTTTAACCAATCTTGTGCATCCCATAAGTGATTTTGTGTCATTGGTTGAACATTTAGGTCATTTTCGTCATCCCTAGGCTTATTCTAATCTAATTAGGGTTTTTAACCAATCTTTTGAATCCAATAAGTGATTTTGTATCATTGGTTGAGCATTTTGGTAATTTTCGTCCTCCGTAGGGTTATTCTAATCCAATAAGGGTTTTTAACCAATCTTGTGTATCCATTAAGTGCGTTTGTATCATTGGTTGAACATTTAGGTCATTTTCGTCCTCCGTAGGGTTATTCTAATCCAATTAGGGTTCTTAACCAATCTTGTGCATCCAATAAGTGATTTTGTGTCAATGGTTGAACATTTAGGTCATTTTCGTCCTCCTAAGGCATAGTCTAATCCAATTAGGTTTTTTAACTAATCTTGTGCATCTAGTAAGTGCGTTTGTGTCATTGGTTGAACATTTAGGTTATTTTCGTCCTCCCAAGGCTTATTCTAATCCAATTAGGGTTTTTAACCAATCTTGTGCATACAATAAGTGATTTTGTGTCGTTGGTTAGACATTTAGGTCATTATCGTTCTTCCAAGACTTATTCTAATCCAATTAAGGTTTTTAACCAATCTTGTGCATCCAATAAGTGATTTTGCGTCATTGGTTGAACATTTAGGTCATTTTCGACCTCCCAAGGCTAAGTCTAATCCAATTAGGGTTTTTAACCAATCTTGTGCATCCAATAAGTGATTTTGTGTCATTGGTTGAACATTGAGGTCATTTTAGTCCTCCATAGGCTTATTCTAATCCAATTAGGGTTTTTAAACAATCTTGTGCATACAATAAGTTATTTTGTGTCATTGGTTGGACATTTAGGTCATTTTCGTTCTCCCAAGACTTATTCTAATTCAATTAGGGTTTTTAACCAATGATGTGCATCCCATAAGTGATTTTGTGTCATTTGTTGAACATTTAGGTCATTTTCGTCCTCCCTAGGCTTATTCTTATCTAATAAGGGTTTTTAACCAATCTTCTGAATCCAATAAGTGATTTTGTTTCATTGGTTGAGCATTTTGGTCATTTTCATCCTCCCTAGGGTTATTCTAATCCAATAAGGGTTTTTAACCAATCTTGTGTATCCAATAAGTGCGTTTGTATCATTGGTTGAACATTTAGGTCATTTTCGTGCTCCGTAGGGTTATTCTAATCCAATTAGGGTTCTTAACCAATCTTGTGCATCCAATAAGTGATTTTGTGTCAATGGTTGAACATTTAGGTCATTTTCGTCTTCCCTAGGCCTATTCTAATCCAATTAGGGTTTTTAACCAATATTGTGCATCCAATAAGTTATTTTGTGTCATTGGTTGGACATTTAGCTCATATTCGTTCTCCCAAGGCTTTTTCTAATCCAATTAGGATTTTTAACCAATCTTGTGCAATCGATAAGAGATTTTGTGTCATTGGTTGACCATTTGGGTCATTTTCATCCACCCAAGGCTTATTCTAATGCAATTAGGGTTTTTAACCAATCTTGTGGATCCAATAAGTGCGTTTGTGTCATTGTTTGAATATTTAGGTCATTTTCGTCCTCCATAGGCTTATTCTAATCCAATTAGGGTTTTTAACCAATCTTGTGCATTCAATAAGTGATTTTGTGTCATTGGTTGAATATTTAGGTCATTTTCGTCCTCCCTAGTGTTATTCAAATCCAATTCGGGGTTTTAACCAATCTTGTGCATCCAATAATTGCGTTTGTGACATTGGTTGAACATTTAGGTCATTTTCGTCCTCCCTATGCCTATTCTAATCAAATTAGGGTTTTCAACCAATCTTGTGCATCCAATAAGTGATTTTGTGTCATTGGTTGAACATTTAGGTCATTTTAGTCCCCCATAGGCTTATTCTAATCCAATTAGGGGTTTTAACCAATCTTGTGCATTCAATAAGTGATTTTGTGTCATTGGTTGGACATTTAGGTCATTTTCATTCTCCCAAGACTTATTCTAATTCAAATAGGGTTTTTAACTAATCTTGTGCATCCCATAAGTGATTTTGTGTCATTGGTTGAACATTTAGGTCATTTTCGTCCTCCCTAGGCTTATTCTAATTTAATTAGGGTTTTTAACCAATCTTCTCAATCCAATAAGTGATTTTGTGTCATTGGTTGAGCATTTTGGTCATTTTCGTCCTCCCTAGGGTTCTTCTAATCCAATAAGGGTTTTTAACCAATCTTGTGTATCCAATAAATGCGTTTGTATCATTGGTTGAACATTTAGGTCATTTTCGTCCTCCGTAGGGTTATTCTAATCCAATTAGGGTTCTTAACCAATCTTGTGCATCCAATAAGTGATTTTGTGTCAATGGTTGAACATTTAGGTCATTTTCGTCTTCCCTAGGCCTATTCTAATCCAATTAGGGTTTTTAACCAATATTGTGCATCCAATAAGTGATTTTGTGTCATTGGTTGGACATTTAGCTCATATTCGTTCTCCCAAGGCTTTTTCTAGTCCAATTAGAGTTTTAACCAATATTGTGCATCCGATAAGTGAATTTGTGTCATTGGTTGAACATTTGGGTCATTTTCGTCCTCCCTAGCATTATTCTAATCCAATTAGGGTTTTTAGCCAATCTTATGCATCCAATCAGCGGGTTTGTGTCATTGGTTGAACATTTAGGTCATTTTCGACCTCCCTAGGCTTATTTTAATCCAATTAGGGTTTTTAACCAATCTTGTGCATCCAATAAGTGATTTTGTATCATTGCTTGAACGTTTAGGTCAATTTCGTCCTCCCTAGGCTTATTTTAATCCAATTAGGGTTTTTAACCAATCTTGTGCATCCAATAAGTGATTTTGTGTCATTGGTTCGACATTTAGGTCATTTTCATTCTTCCAAGACTTATTCTAATCCAATTAGGGTTTTTAACCAATCTTCTTAAACCAATAAGTGATTTTGTGTCATTGGTTGAACATTTAGGTCATTTTCGTCCTCCCAATGCTTTTTCTAATCCAATAAGGGTTTTTAACCAATCTTGTGCATCCAATAAGAGATTTTGTGTCATTGGTTGACCATTTAGGTTATTTTCGTCCATCCAAGGCGTATTCTAATCCAATTAGGGTTTTTAACTAATCTTGTGGTTCCAATAAGTGCATTTGTGTCATTGGTTGAACATTTATGTCATTTTCGTCCTCCCTCAGGTTATTCTAATCCAATTAGGGTTTTTAACCAATCTTGTGTATCCAATAAGTGCGTTTGTGTCATTGGTTGAACATTTAGGTCATTTTCGTCCTCCATAGGGTTATTTTAATCCAATTAGGGTTCTTAACCAATCTTGTGCATCCAATAAGTGATTTTGTGTCAATGGTTGAATATTTAGGTCATTTTCGTCTTCCCTAGGCTTATTCTAATCTAATTTGGGTTTTTAACCAATCTTGTTCATACAATAAGTGAATTTGTGTCATTGGTTGAACATTTAGGTCATTTTCGTCCTCCCTAGCCTTATTCTAATCCAATTAGAGTTTTTAGCCAATCTTATGCATCCAATCAGTGGGTTTGTGTCATTGGTTGAACATTTAGGTCATTTTTCGTCCTCCCTAGGCTTATTCTAATCCAATTCGGGGTTTTAACCAATCTTGTGCATCCAATAATTGCGTTTGTGACATTGGTTGAACATTTAGGTCATTTTCGTCCTCCCTATGCCTATTCTAATCCAATTAGGGTTTTCAACCAATCTTGTGCATCCAATAAGTTATTTTGTGTCATTGGTTGAACATTTAGGTCATTTTCGTCCTCCTAAAGCATAGTCTAATCCAATTAGGTTTTGTAACCAATCTTGTGCATCCAATAAGTACGTTTGTGTCATTGGTTGAACATATAGGTTATTTTCGTCCTCCCTAGGCTTATTCTAATCCAATTAGGGTTTTTAGCCAATCTTATGCAATTAATATGTGCGTTTGTGTCATTGGTTGAACATTTAGGTCATTTTTCGTCCTCCCTAGGCTTATTCTAATCCAATTAGGGTTTTTAACCAATCTTGTGCATCTAGTAAGTGATTTTGTGTCATTGGTTGAACATTTAGGTCATTTTCGTCCTCCCTAGGCTTATTCTAATCTAATTTGGGTTTTTAACCAATCTTTTGAATCCAATAAGTGAATTTGTGTCATTGGTTGAACATTTAGGTCATTTTCGTCCTCCCCATCCTTATTCTAATCCAATTAGGGTTTTTAGCTAATCTTATGCATCCAATCATTGGGTTTGTGTCATTGGTTGAACATTAAGGTCATTTTCGTCCTCCCAAGGCTTATTTTAATCCAATTAGGGTTTTTAACCAATCTTGTGCATCCAATAAGTGATTTTGTGTCATTGCTTGAATATTTAGGTCATTTTCGTCCTCCCACGGCTTATTCTAATCCAATTAGGGTTTTTAACCAATCTTGTGCATACAATAAGTGATTTTGTGTCATTGGTTTGACATTTAGGTCATTTTCGTTCTTCCAAGACTTATTCTAATCCAATTAGGGTTTTTAACCAATCTTGTGCATCCAATAAGTGATTTAGTGTGATTGTTTGAACATTTAGGTCATTTTCGTCCTCCCTAGGCTTATTATATTCTAATTAGGGTTTTTAACCAATCTTCTTAATCCAATAAGTGATTTTGTGTCATTGGTTGAACATTTAAGTCATTTTCGTCCTCCCAATGCTTTTTCTAATCCAATTAGGGTTTTTAACCAATCTTGTGCATCCAATAAGAGATTTTGTGTCATTGGTTGACCATTTAGGTTATTTTCGTCCACCCAAGGCGTATTCTAATCCAATTAGGGTTTTTAACCAATCTTGTGGTTCCAATAAGTGCGTTTGTGTCATTGGTTGACCATTTAGGTCATTTTCGTCCTCCCTAGGGTTATTCTAATCCAATTAGGTCATTTTCGTCATCCCTAGACTTATTCTAATCCAATTAGGGTTTTTAACCAATCTTGTGTATCCAGTAAGAGATTTTGTGTCATTGGTTGAACATTTAGGTCATTTTCATCCACCCAAGGCTTATTCTAATCCAATTAGGGTTTTTAACCAATCTTCTACATCCAATAAGTGCGTTTGTATCATTGGTTGAACATTTAGGTCATTTTCAGCCTACCTAGATTTATTCTAATCCAATTAGAGTTTTCAACCAATCTTGTGTATCCAATAAATGCGTTTGTGTAATTGGTTGAACATTTAGGTCATTTTCGTCCTCCGTAGGTTTATTCTAATCCAATTAGGGTTTTTATCAAAACTTGTGCATCCAATAAGTTATTTTGTGTCATTGGTTGAACATTTAGGTCATTTTCGTCCTCCCTAGGCTTATTCTAATCCAATTACGGTTTTTAACCAATCTTCTGCATCCAATAAGTGCGTTTGTGTCATTTGTTGAACATTTAGATCATTTTTGTCCACCCAAGGCTTATTCTAATCCAATAAGGGTTTTTAACTAATCTTGTGAATCCAATAAGTGATTTTGTGTCATTGGTTGAACATTTTCGTAGTCCCAAGGCTTATTCTAATCCAATTAGCGTTTTTAACCAATCTTGTGCATACAATAAGTGATTTTGTGTCATTGGTTAGACATTTAGGTCATTTTCGTTCTCCCAAGGCTTATTATAATCCAATTAAGGTTTTTAACCAATCTTGTGCATCCAATAAGTGATTTTGTGCCATTGGTTGAACATTTAGGTCATTTTCGTCCTCCATAGGCTTATTCTAATCCAATTAGGGTTTTTAACCAATCTTCTACATCCAATAAGTGCGTTTGTGTCATTGGTTGAACCTTTAGGTCGTTTTTGATCTCCATAGGCTTATTCTAATCCAATTAGAGTTTTCAACCAATCTTGTGTATCCAATAAATGCGTTTGTGTCATTGGTTGAACATTTAGGTCATTTTCGTCCTCCGTAGGGTTATTCTAATCCAATTAGGGTTTTTATCAAAACTTGTGCATCCAATAAGTGATTTTGTGTCATTGGTTGAACATTTAGGTCATTTTCGTTCTCCCTAGGTTTATTCTAATCCAATTAGGGTTTTTAACCAATCTTCTGCATCCAATAAGTGCGTTTGTGTCATTGGTTGAACATTTAGGTCATTTTCGTCCTCCCTAGGCTTATTCTATTCCAATTAGGGTTTTTAGCCAATCTTGTGCATCCAATAAGTGTTTTTGTGTCATTGGTTGAACATTTAGGTTATTTCCGTTCTCAATAGGCTTATTCTAATCCAATTAGGGTTTTTAACCAATCTTCTGCATCCAATAAGTGTGTTTGTGTCATTTGTTGAACATTTAGATCATTTTTGTCCACCCAAGGCTTATTCTAATTCAATAAGGGTTTTTAACAAATCTTGTGAATCCAATAAGTGATTTTGTGTCATTGGTTGAACATTTTCGTAGTCCCAAGGCTTATTCTAATCCAATTAGCGTTTTTAAACAATCTTGTGCATACAATAAGTGATTTTGTGTCATTGGTTAGACATTTAGGTCATTTTTGTTCTCCCAAGGCTTATTATAATCCAATTAAGATTTTTAACCAATCTTGTGCATCCAATAAGTGATTTTGTGCCATTGGTTGAACATTTAGGTCATTTTCGTCCTCCATAGGCTTATTCTAATCCAATTAGGGTTTTTAACCAATCTTCTGCATCCAATAAGTGCGTTTGTGTCATTGGTTGAACCTTTAGGTCGTTTTTGATCTCCATAGGCTTATTCTAATCCAATTAGGGTTTTTAACCAATCTTGTGCATCTAGTAAGTGATTTTGTGTCATTGGTAAAACAATTAGATCATTTTTGTCCTCAATATGCTTATTCTAATCCAAGTAGGGTTTTTCACCAATCTTCTGCATCTAACAAGTGCGTTTGTGTTATTGGTTGAACATTTAGGTCATTTTCGTCCTCCCTAGGCCTATTCTAATCCAATTATGGTTTTTAACCAATCTTGTGCATCCAATAAGTGATTTTGTGTCATTAGTTGAATATTTAGGTCATTTTCGTCCTCCATAAGCTTATTCTAATCCAATTTGGGTTTTTAACCAATGTTCATCATTCAATAAGTGCATTTGCGTTATTGGTTGAACATTTAGGTCATTTTCGTCCTCCATAGGCGTATTCTAATCCAATTAGGGTTTTTAAGAAATCTTGTGCATCCAATAAGTGCGATTGTGTCATTGGTTGAACATTTAGGTCATTTTCGTCATCCCTAGACTTATTCTAATCCAATTAGGGTTTTTAACCAATCTTGTGTATCCAGTAAGAGATTTTGTGTCATTGGTTGAACATTTAGGTCATTTTCATCCACCCAAGGCTTATTCTAATCCAATTAGGGTAATTAACCAATCTTGGGGATCCAATAAGTGTGTTTGTATCATTGGTTGAACATTTAGGTCATTTTCTGCCTTCCTAGAGTTATTCTAATCCAATTAGAGTTTTCAACCAATCTTGTGTATCCAATAAATGCGTTTGTGTCATTGGTTGAACATTTAGGTCATTTTCGTCCTTTGTAGGGTTATTCTAATCCAATTAGGGTTTTTATCAAAACTTGTGCATCCAATAAGTGATTTTGTATCACTGGTTGAACATTTAGGTCATTTTCGTCCTCCATAGGCTTATTCTAATCCAATTAGGGTTTTTAACCAATCTTGTGCATCAAATAAGTGATTTTGTGTCATTGGTTGAACACTTAGGTCATTTTCGTCCTCCATAGGCTTATTCTAATCCAATTAGGGGTTTTAACCAATCTTCTGCATCCAATAAGTGCGTTTGTGTCATTGGTTGAACATTTTGGTCATTTTCGTCCTCCCTAGGCTTATTCTATTCCAATTAGGGTTTTTAGCCAATCTTGTGCATCCAATAAGTGATTTTGTGTCATTGGTTGAACATTTAGGTCATTTTCGTAGTCCCAAGGCTTATTCTAATCCAATTAGCGTTTTTAACCAATCTTGTGCATACAATAAGTGATTTTGTGTCATTGGTTAGACATTTAGGTCATTTTTGTTCTCCCAAGGCTTATTCTAATCCAATTAAGGTTTTTAACCAATCTTGTGCATCCAATAAGTGATTTTGTGTCATTGGTTGAACATTTAGGTCATTTTCGTCCTCCATAGGCTTATTCTAATCCAATTAGGGTTTTTAACCAATCTTCTGCATCCAATAAGTGCGTTTGTGTCATTGGTTGAACATTTTGGTCATTTTCGTCCTCCCTAGGCTTATTCTATTCCAATTAGGGTTTTTAGCCAATCTTGTGCATCCAATAAGTGATTTTGTGTCATTGGTTGAACATTTAGGTTATTTTCGTCCTCAATAGGCTTATTCTAATCCAATTAGGGTTTTTAACCAATCTTCTGCATCCAATAAGTGCGTTTGTGTCATTTGTTGAACATTTAGATCATTTTTGTCCACCCAATTCTTATTCTAATCCAATAAGGGTTTTTAACTAATCTTGTGAATCCAATAAGTGATTTTGTGTCATTGGTTGAACATTTAGGTCATTTTCGTAGTCCCAAGGCTTATTCTAATCCAATTAGCGTTTTTAACCAATCTTGTGCATACAATAAGTGATTTTGTGTCATTGGTTAGACATTTAGGTCATTTTTGTTCTCCCAAGGCTTATTCTAATCCAATTAAGGTTTTTAACCAATCTTGTGCATCCAATAAGTGATTTTGTGTCATTGGTTGAACATTTAGGTCATTTTATTCCTCCATAAGCTTATTCTAATCCAATTAGGGTTTTTACCCAATCTTCTGCATCCAATAAGTGCGTTTGTCTCATTGGTTGAACATTTAGGTCATTTTCGTCCTCCCTAGGCCTATTCTAATCCAATTACGGTTTTTAACCAATCTTGTGCATCCAATAAGTGATTTTGTGTCATTGGTTGAACATTTAGGTCATTTTATTCCTCCATAGGCTTATTCTAATCCAATTAGGGTTTTTACCCAATCTTCTGCATCCAATAAGTGCGTTTGTGTCATTGGTTGAACATTTAGGTCATTTTCGTCCTCCCTAGGCCTATTCTAATCCAATTACGGTTTTTAACCAATGTTCATCATTCAATAAGTGCATTTGCGTTATTGGTTCAACATTTAGGTCATTTTCGTCCTCCATAGGCGTATTCTAATCCAATTAGGGTTTTTAAGAAATCTTCTGCATCCAATAAGTGCGTTTGTGTCATTGGTTGAACATTTTGGTCATTTTCGTCCTCCCTAGGCTTATTCTATTCCAATTAGGGTTTTTAGCCAATCTTGTGCATCCAATAAGTGATTTTATGTCATTGGTTGAATATTTAGATTATTTTCGTCCTCAATAGGCTTATTCTAATCCAATTAGGGTTTTTCACCAATCTTCTGCATCCAATAAGTGCGTTTGTGTCATTTGTTGAACATTTAGATCATTTTTGTCCACCCAATTCTTATTCTAATCCAATAAGAGTTTTTAACTAATCTTGTGAATCCAATAAGTGATTTTGTGTCATTGGTTGAACATTTAGGTCATTTTTGTTCTCCCAAGGCTTATTCTAATCCAATTAAGGTTTTTAACCAATCTTATGCATCCAATAAGTGATTTTGTGTCATTGGTTGAACATTTAGGTCATTTTCGTCCTCAATAGGCTTATTCTAATCCAATTAGGGTTTTTTGACCAATCTTCTGAATCCAACAAGTGCGTTTGTGTAATTGGTTGAACATTTAGGTCATTTTTGTCCTCGCTAGGCTTATTCTAATCCAATTATGGTTTTTAACCAATCTTGTGCTTCCAATAAGTGATTTTGTGTCATTGGTTGAACATTTACGTCATTTTCGTCCACCCAAGCATTATTCTAATCCAATTAGGGTTTTTAGCCAATCTTGTGCATCCAATAAGTGATTTTGTGTCATTGGTTAAATATTTAGGTCATTTTTGTCCTCCCTAGGCTTATTCAAATCTAATTAGGGTTATTAACCAATCTTATGCATCCAATAAGTGCGTTTGTGTCATTGGTTGGACATTTAGGTCATTTTCTTCCTCCCTAGGATTATTCATATCCAATTAGGGGTTTTAACCAATCTTGTGCATCCAATAAGTGATTTTGTGTCTTTGGTTGAACATTTAGGTTGTTTTCGTCTTCCCTGGGCCTTTTCTAATCCAATAACGGTTTTTAACCAATCTTGTGCATCCAATTAGTGATTTTCTGTCATTGGTTGAACATTTTGGTCATTTTCGTCCACCCAAGGCTTATTCTATTCCAATTAGGGTTTTTAACCAATCTTGTGAATCCAATAAGTGATTTTGTGCATTGGTTGAATATTTAGGTCATTTTCGTCCTCCCAAGTCTTATTCTAATCCAATTAGGGTTTTTACACAATCTTCTGCATCCAATAAGTGCGTTTGTGTCATTGGTTGAACATTTAGGTCATTTTCGTCCTCCCTAGGCCTATTCAATTCCAATTACGGTTTTTAACCAATCTTGTGCATCCAATAAGAGATTGTGTGTCATTGGTTGAACTTTTAGGTCATTTTCGTCCACCCAATTCTTATTCTAATCCAATTAGGGTTTTTAACCAATCTTGTGGATCAAATAAGTGCGTTGGTGTCAGTGGTTGAACATTTAGGTCTTTTTCGTCCTCCCTAGACTTATTCTAATCCAATTTGGCTTTTTAACCAATCTTGTGTATCCAATAAGAGATTTTTGGTCATTGTTTGAACATTTAGGTCATTTTCGTCAACCCTAGGCTTATTCTAATCCAATTAGGGTTTTTAACCAATCTTGTGGATACAATAAGTAATTTTGTGTCATTGGTTAGACATTTAGGTCATTTTCGTTCTCCCAAGGCTTATTATAATCCAATTAAGGTTTTTAACCAATCTTGTGCATCGAATAAGTGATTTTGTGCCATTGGTTGAACATATAGGTCATTTTCGTCCTTCATAGGCTTATTCTAATCCAATTAGGGTTTTTAACCAATCTTCTTCATCCAATAAGTGAGTTTGTGTCATTGGTTGAACATTTAGGTCGTTTTTGATCTCCCTAGGCTTATTCTAATCCAATTAGGGTTTTTAACCAATCTTGTGCATCCAGTAAGTGATTTTGTGTCATTGGTTAAACAATTAGATCATTTTTGTCCTCAATATGCTTATTCTAATCCAAGTAGGGTTTTTAACCAATCTTCTGCATCCAATAAGTGCGTTTGTGTCATTGGTTGAACATTTAGGTCATTTTCGTCCTCCCTAGGCCTATTCTAAACCAATTATGGTTTTTAACCAATCTTGTGCATCCAATAAGTGATTTTGTGTCATTGGTTGAACATTTAGGTCATTTTTGCCCTCCATTGGCTTATTCTAATCCAATTAGGGTTTTTACAAATCTTCTGCATCCAATAAGTGTGTTTGTGTCATTGGTTGAACATTTAGGTCATTTTCGTCTTCCCTAGGCCTATTCTATTCCAATTAGGGTTTTTAACTAATCTTGTGCATCCAATAAGTGATTTTGTGTCATTTTCATCCTCCCTAGGCTTATTCTAATCCAATTAGGGTTTTTAACCAATGTTGTGCATCCAATAAGTGATTTTTTGTCATTAGTTGAATATTTAGGTCATTTTCGTCCTCCATAAGCTTATTCTAATCCAATTTGGGTTTTTAACCAATGTTCTGCATTCAATAAGTGCGTTTGTGTTATTGGTTGAACATTTAGGTCATTTTCGTCCTCCCTAGGCTTATTCTAATCCAATTAGGGTTTTTAACCAATGTTGTGCATCCAATAAGTGATTTTGTGTCATTAGTTGAATATTTAGGTCATTTTCGTCCTCCATAAGCTTATTCTAATCCAATTTGGGTTTTTAACCAATGTTCTGCATTCAATAAGTGCGTTTGTGTTATTGGTTGAACATTTAGGTCATTTTCGTCCTCCAAAGGCGTATTCTAATCCAATTAGGGTTTTTAAGAAATCTTGTGCATCCAATAAGTGCGTTTGTGTCATTGGTTGAACATTTAGGTCATTTTCGTCATCCCTAGACTTATTCTAATCCAATTAGGGTTTTTAACCAATCTTGTGTATCCAGTAAGAGATTTTGTGTCATTGGTTAAACATTTAGGTCATTTTCATCCACCCAAGGCTTATTCTAATACAATTAGGGTAATTAACCAATCTTGGGGATCCAATAAGTGGGTTTGTGTCATTGGTTGAACATTTAGGTCATTTTCTGCCTACCTAGAGTTATTCTAATCCAATTGGAGTTTTCAACCAATCTTGTGTATCCAATAAATGCGTTTGTGTCATTGGTTGAACATTTAGGTCATTTTCGTCCTCCGTAGGGTTATTCTAATCCAATTAGGGTTTTTATAAAAACTTGTGCATCCAATAAGTGATTTTGTGTCACTGGTTGAACATTTAGGTCATTTTCGTCCTCCCTAGGCTTATTCTAATCCAATTACGGTTTTTAACCAATCTTGTGCATCCAATAAGTGATTTTGTGTCATTGGATGAACATTTAGGTCATTTTCGTCCTCCATAGGCTTATTCTAATCCAATTAGGGTTTTTAACCAATCTTCTGCATCCAATAAGTGCGTTTGTGTCATTGGTTGAACATTTAGGTCATTTTCGTCCTCCCAAGGCTTATTCTATTCCAATTAGGGTTTTTAGCCAATCTTGTGCATCCAATAAGTGATTTTGTGACATTGGTTGAACATTTAGGTTATTTTCGTCCTCAATAGGCTTATCCTAATCCAATTAGGGTTTTTAACCAATCTTCTGCATCCAATAAGTGCGTTTGTGTCATTTGTTGAACATTTAGATCATTTTTGTCCACCCAATTCTTATTCTAATCCAATAAGGGTTTTTAACTAATCTTGTGAATCCAATAAGTTATTTTGTGTCTTTGGTTGAACATTTAGGTCATTTTCGTAGTCCCAAGGCTTATTCTAATCCAATTAGCGTTTTTAACCAATCTTGTGCATACAATAAGTGATTTTGTGTCATTGGTTAGACATTTAGGTCATTTTTGTTCTCCCGAGGCTTATTTTAATCCAATTAAGGTTTTTAACCAATCTTGTGCATCCAATAAGTGATTTTGTGTCATTGGTTGAACATTTAGGTCATTTTCGTCCTCCATAGGCTTATTCTAATCCAATTAGGGTTTTTAACCAATCTTCTGCATCCAATAAGTGCGTTTGTGTCATTGGTTGAACATTTTGGTCATTTTCGTCCTCCCTAGGCTTATTCTATTCCAATTAGGGTTTTTAGCCAATCTTGTGCATCCAATAAGTGATTTTGTGTCATTGGTTGAACATTTAGGTTATTTTCGTCCTCAATAGGCTTATCCTAATCCAATTAGGGTTTTTAACCAATCTTCTGCATCCAATAAGTGCGTTTGTGTCATTTGTTGAACATTTAGATCATTTTTGTCCACCCAATTCTTATTCTAATCCAATAAGAGTTTTTAACTAATCTTGTGAATCCAATAAGTGATTTTGTGTCATTGGTTGAACATTTAGGTCATTTTCGTAGTCCCAAGGCTTATTCTAATCCAATTAGCGTGTTTAACCAATTTTGTGCATACAATAAGTGATTTTGTGTCATTGGTTAGACATTTAGGTCATTTTTGTTCTCCCAAGGCTTATTCTAATCCAATTAAGGTTTTTAACCAATCTTATGCATCCAATAAGTGATTTTGTGTCATTGGTTGAACATTTAGGTCATTTTCGTCCTCAATAGGCTTATTCTAATCCAATTAGGGTTTTTTGACCAATCTTCTGAATCCAACAAGTGCGTTTGTGTAATTGGTTGAACATTTAGGTCATTTTTGTCCTCCCTAGGCCTATTCTAATCCAATTATGGTTTTTAACCAATCTTGTGCTTCCAATAAGTGATTTTGTGTCATTGGTTGAACATTTACGTCATTTTCGTCCACCCAAGGATTATTCTAATCCAATTAGGGTTTTTAGCCAATCTTGTGCATCCAATAAGTGATTTTGTGTCATTGGTTAAATATTTAGGTCATTTTTGTCCTCCCTAGGCTTATTCAAATCTAATTAGGGTTATTAACCAATCTTATGCATCCAATAAGTGCGTTTGTGTCATTGGTTGGACATTTAGGTCATTTTCTTCCTCCCTGGGATTATTCATATCCAATTAGGGGTTTTAACCAATCTTGTGCATCCAATAAGTGATTTTGTGTCTTTGGTTGAACATTTAGGTCGTTTTCGTCTTCCCTGGGCCTATTCTAATCCAATAACGGTTTTTAACCAATCTTGTGCATCCAATTAGTGATTTTCTGTCATTGGTTGAACATTTTGGTCATTTTCGTCCACCCAAGGCTTATTCTATTCCAATTAGGGTTTTTAACCAATCTTGTGAATCCAATAAGTGATTTTGTGCATTGGTTGAATATTTAGGTCATTTTCGTCCTCCCAAGTCTTATTCTAATCCAATTAGGGTTTTTACACAATCTTCTGCATCCAATAAGTGCGTTTGTGTCATTGGTTGAACATTTAGGTCATTTTCGTCCTCCCTAGGCCTATTCAATTCCAATTACGGTTTTTAACCAATCTTGTGCATCCAATAAGAGATTGTGTGTCATTGGTTGAACTTTTAGGTCATTTTCGTCCACCCAATTCTTATTCTAATCCAATTAGGGTTTTTAACCAATCTTGTGGATCAAATAAGTGCGTTGGTGTTAGTGGTTGAACATTTAGGTCATTTTCGTCCTCCCTAGACTTATTCTAATCCAATTTGGCTTTTTAACCAATCTTGTGTATCCAATAAGAGATTTTTGGTCATTGTTTGAACATTTAGGTCATTTTCGTCAACCCTAGGCTTATTCTAATCCAATTAGGGTTTTTAACCAATCTTGTGGATACAATAAGTAATTTTGTGTCATTGGTTAGACATTTAGGTCATTTTCGTTCTCCCAAGGCTTATTATAATCCAATTAAGGTTTTTAACCAATCTTGTGCATCGAATAAGTGATTTTGTGCCATTGGTTGAACATATAGGTCATTTTCGTCCTTCATAGGCTTATTCTAATCCAATTAGGGTTTTTAACCAATCTTCTTCATCCAATAAGT
>JBBPBP010000001.1:34651264-34761672 GCA_037974735.1 Cicer chorassanicum
TTTTCGTCCTCCCTAGACTTATTCTAATCCAATTTGGCTTTTTAACCAATCTTGTGTATCCAATAAGAGATTTTTGGTCATTGTTTGAACATTTAGGTCATTTTCGTCAACCCTAGGCTTATTCTAATCCAATTAGGGTTTTTAACCAATCTTGTGGATACAATAAGTAATTTTGTGTCATTGGTTAGACATTTAGGTCATTTTCGTTCTCCCAAGGCTTATTATAATCCAATTAAGGTTTTTAACCAATCTTGTGCATCGAATAAGTGATTTTGTGCCATTGGTTGAACATATAGGTCATTTTCGTCCTTCATAGGCTTATTCTAATCCAATTAGGGTTTTTAACCAATCTTCTTCATCCAATAAGTTAGTTTGTGTCATTGGTTGAACATTTAGGTCGTTTTTGATCTCCCTAGGCTTATTCTAATCCAATTAGGGTTTTTAACCAATCTTGTGCATCCAGTAAGTGATTTGGTGTCATTGGTTAAACAATTAGATCATTTTTGTCCTCAATATGCTTATTCTAATCCAAGTAGGGTTTTTAACCAATCTTCTGCATCCAATAAGTGCGTTTGTGTCATTGGTTGAACATTTAGGTCATTTTCGTCCTCCCTAGGCCTATTCTAATCCAATTATGGTTTTTAACCAATCTTGTGCATCCAATAAGTGATTTTGTGTCATTGGTTGAACATTTAGGTCATTTTTGCCCTCCATTGGCTTATTCTAATCCAATTAGGGTTTTTACAAATCTTCTGCATCCAATAAGTGTGTTTGTGTCATTGGTTGAACATTTAGGTCATTTTCGTCTTCCCTAGGCCTATTCTATTCCAATTAGGGTTTTTAACTAATCTTGTGCATCCAATAAGTGATTTTGTGTCATTTTCATCCTCCCTAGGCTTATTCTAATCCAATTAGGGTTTTTAACCAATGTTGTGCATCCAATAAGTGATTTTTTGTCATTAGTTGAATATTTAGGTCATTTTCGTCCTCCATAAGCTTATTCTAATCCAATTTGGGTTTTTAACCAATGTTCTGCATTCAATAAGTGCGTTTGTGTTATTGGTTGAACATTTAGGTCATTTTCGTCCTCCCTAGGCTTATTCTAATCCAATTAGGGTTTTTAACCAATGTTGTGCATCCAATAAGTGATTTTGTGTCATTAGTTGAATATTTAGGTCATTTTCGTCCTCCATAAGCTTATTCTAATCCAATTTGGGTTTTTAACCAATGTTCTGCATTCAATAAGTGCGTTTGTGTTATTGGTTGAACATTTAGGTCATTTTCGTCCTCCAAAGGCGTATTCTAATCCAATTAGGGTTTTTAAGAAATCTTGTGCATCCAATAAGTGCGTTTGTGTCATTGGTTGAACATTTAGGTCATTTTCGTCATCCCTAGACTTATTCTAATCCAATTAGGGTTTTTAACCAATCTTGTGTATCCAGTAAGAGATTTTGTGTCATTGGTTAAACATTTAGGTCATTTTCATCCACCCAAGGCTTATTCTAATACAATTAGGGTAATTAACCAATCTTGGGGATCCAATAAGTGGGTTTGTGTCATTGGTTGAACATTTAGGTCATTTTCTGCCTACCTAGAGTTATTCTAATCCAATTGGAGTTTTCAACCAATCTTGTGTATCCAATAAATGCGTTTGTGTCATTGGTTGAACATTTAGGTCATTTTCGTCCTCCGTAGGGTTATTCTAATCCAATTAGGGTTTTTATAAAAACTTGTGCATCCAATAAGTGATTTTGTGTCACTGGTTGAACATTTAGGTCATTTTCGTCCTCCCTAGGCTTATTCTAATCCAATTACGGTTTTTAACCAATCTTGTGCATCCAATAAGTGATTTTGTGTCATTGGATGAACATTTAGGTCATTTTCGTCCTCCATAGGCTTATTCTAATCCAATTAGGGTTTTTAACCAATCTTCTGCATCCAATAAGTGCGTTTGTGTCATTGGTTGAACATTTAGGTCATTTTTGTCCTCCCAAGGCTTATTCTATTCCAATTAGGGTTTTTAGCCAATCTTGTGCATCCAATAAGTGATTTTGTGACATTGGTTGAACATTTAGGTTATTTTCGTCCTCAATAGGCTTATCCTAATCCAATTAGGGTTTTTAACCAATCTTCTGCATCCAATAAGTGCGTTTGTGTCATTTGTTGAACATTTAGATCATTTTTGTCCACCCAATTCTTATTCTAATCCAATAAGGGTTTTTAACTAATCTTGTGAATCCAATAAGTTATTTTGTGTCATTGGTTGAACATTTAGGTCATTTTCGTAGTCCCAAGGCTTATTCTAATCCACTTAGCGTTTTTAACCAATCTTGTGCATACAATAAGTGATTTTGTGTCATTGGTTAGACATTTAGGTCATTTTTGTTCTCCCAAGGCTTATTTTAATCCAATTAAGGTTTTTAACCAATCTTGTGCATCCAATAAGTGATTTTGTGTCATTGGTTGAACATTTAGGTCATTTTCGTCCTCCATAGGCTTATTCTAATCCAATTAGGGTTTTTAACCAATCTTCTGCATCCAATTAGTGCGTTTGTGTCATTGGTTGAACATTTTGGTCATTTTCGTCCTCCCTAGGCTTATTCTATTCCAATTAGGGTTTTTAGCCAATCTTGTGCATCCAATAAGTGATTTTGTGTCATTGGTTGAACATTTAGGTTATTTTCGTCCTCAATAGGCTTATTCTAATCCAATTAGGGTTTTAAACCAATCTTCTGCATCCAATAAGTGCGTTTGTGTCATTTGTTGAACATTTAGATCATTTTTGTCCACCCAATTCTTATTCTAATCCAATAAGGGTTTTTAACTAATCTTGTGAATCCAATAAGTGATTTTGTGTCATTGGTTGAACATTTAGGTCATTTTCGTAGTCCCAAGGCTTATTCTAATCCAATTAGCGTTTTTAACCAATCTTGTGCATACAATAAGTGATTTTGTGTCATTGGTTAGACATTTAGGTCACTTTTGTTCTCCCAAGGCTTATTCTAATCCAATTAAGGTTTTTAACCAATCTTGTGCATCCAATAAGTGATTTTGTGTCATTGGTTGAACATTTAGGTCATTTTCGTCCTCCATAGGCTTATTCTAATCCAATTAGGGTTTTTAACCAATCTTCTGCATCCAATAAGTGCGTTTGTGTCATTGGATGAACATTTAGGTCGTTTTCGATCTCCCTAGGCTTATTCTAATCCAATTAGGGTTTTTAACCAATCTTGTGCATCCAATAAGTGATTTTGTGTCATTGGTTGAACATTTAGGTCATTTTATTCCTCCATAGGCTTATTCTAATCCAATTAGGGTTTTTACCCAATCTTCTGCATCCAATAAGTGCGTTTGTGTCATTGGTTGAACATTTAGGTCATTTTCGTCCTCCCTAGGCCTATTCTAATCCAATTACGGTTTTTAACCAATGTTCATCATTCAATAAGTGCATTTGCGTTATTGGTTCAACATTTAGGTCATTTTCGTCCTCCATAGGCGTATTCTAATCCAATTAGGGTTTTTAAGAAATCTTCTGCATCCAATAAGTGCGTTTGTGTCATTGGTTGAACATTTTGGTCATTTTCGTCCTCCCTAGGCTTATTCTATTCCAATTAGGGTTTTTAGCCAATCTTGTGCATCCAATAAGTGATTTTATGTCATTGGTTGAATATTTAGATTATTTTCGTCCTCAATAGGCTTATTCTAATCCAATTAGGGTTTTTCACCAATCTTCTGCATCCAATAAGTGCGTTTGTGTCATTTGTTGAACATTTAGATCATTTTTGTCCACCCAATTCTTATTCTAATCCAATAAGAGTTTTTAACTAATCTTGTGAATCCAATAAGTGATTTTGTGTCATTGGTTGAACATTTAGGTCATTTTTGTTCTCCCAAGGCTTATTCTAATCCAATTAAGGTTTTTAACCAATCTTATGCATCCAATAAGTGATTTTGTGTCATTGGTTGAACATTTAGGTCATTTTCGTCCTCAATAGGCTTATTCTAATCCAATTAGGGTTTTTTGACCAATCTTCTGAATCCAACAAGTGCGTTTGTGTAATTGGTTGAACATTTAGGTCATTTTTGTCCTCCCTAGGCCTATTCTAATCCAATTATGGTTTTTAACCAATCTTGTGCTTCCAATAAGTGATTTTGTGTCATTGGTTGAACATTTACGTCATTTTCGTCCACCCAAGGATTATTCTAATCCAATTAGGGTTTTTAGCCAATCTTGTGCATCCAATAAGTGATTTTGTGTCATTGGTTAAATATTTAGGTCATTTTTGTCCTCCCAAGTCTTATTCTAATCCAATTAGGGTTTTTACACAATCTTCTGCATCCAATAAGTGCGTTTGTGTCATTGGTTGAACATTTAGGTCATTTTCGTCCTCCCTAGGCCTATTCTAATCCAATTACGGTTTTTAACCAATCTTGTGCATCCAATAAGTGATTTTGTGTCATTAGTTGAACATTTAGGTGATTTTCGTCCTCCATAAGCTTATTCTAATCCAATTAGGGTTTTTAACCAATCTTCTGCATCCAATAAGTGCGTTTGTGTCATTGGTTGAACATTTAGGTCATTTTCGTCCTCCCTAGGCCTATTCTAATCCAATTACGGTTTTTAACCAATTTTATGCATCCAATAAGTGATTTTGTGTCATTGGTTGAACATTTAGGTCATTTTCGTCCTCCATAGGCTTATTATAATCCAATTAGGGTTTTTAACCAATCTTCTGCATCCAATAAGTGTGTTTGTGTCATTAGTTGAATATTTAGGTCATTTTCGTCCTCAATAGGCTTATTGTAATCCAATTAGGGTTTTTAACCAATTTTCTTCATCCAATAAGTGCGTTTGTGTCATTGGTTGAACATATTGAACATTTTCGTCCTCCCTAGGCCTATTCTAATCCAATTACGGTTTTTAACCAATCTTGTGCATCCAATAAGTGATTTTGTGTCATTAGTTGAACATTTAGGTGATTTTCGTCCTCCATAAGCTTATTCTAATCCAATTAGGGTTTTTAACCAATCTTCTGCATCCAATAAGTGCGTTTGTGTCATTGGTTGAACATTTAGGTCATTTTCGTCCTCCCTAGGCCTATTCTAATCCAATTACGGTTTTTAACCAATCTTGTGCATCCAATAAGTGATTTTGTGTCATTGGTTGAACATTTAGGTCATTTTCGTCCTCCATAGGCTTATTCTAATCCAATTAGGGTTTTTAACCAATCTTCTGCATCCAATTAGTGCGTTTGTGTCATTAGTTGAACATTTAGGTCATTTTCGTCCTCCCTAGGCCTATTCTAATCCAATTACGGTTTTTAACCAATCTTGTGCATCTAATAAGTGATTTTGTGTCATTAGTTGAACATTTAGGTTATTTTCGTCCTCCATAAGCTTATTCTAATCCAATTAGGGTTTTTAACCAATCTTCTGCATCCAATAAGTGCGTTTGTGTCATTGGTTGAACATTTAGGTCATTTTCGTCCTCCCTAGGATTATTCAAATCCAATTAGGGTTTTTAACCAATCTTGTCCCTCTAATAAGTGATTTTGTGTCATTGGTTGAACATTTAGGTTATTTTCGTCCTCAATATGCTTATTCTAATCCAATTAGGGTTTTTAACCAATCTTCTGCATCCAATAAGTGCGTTTGTGTCATTCGTTGAACATTTAGGTCATTTTCGTCCTCCCTAGGCCTATTCTAATCCAATTACGGTTTTTAACCAATCTTGTGCATCCAATAAGTGATTTTGTGTCATTGGTTGAACATTTAGGTCATTTTCGTCCTCCATAGGCTTATTCTAATCCAATTAGGGTTTTTAACCAATCTTCTGCATCCAATAAGTGCGTTTGTGTCATTGGTTGAACATTTAGGTTGTTTTCGATCTCCCTAGGCTTATTCTAATCCAATTAGGGTTTTTAACCAATCTTGTGCATCCAATAAGTGATTTTGTGTCATTGGTTGAACATTTAGGTCATTTTATTCTTCCATAGGCTTATTCTAATCCAATTAGGGTTTTTACCCAATCTTCTGCATCCAATAAGTGCGTTTGTGTCATTGGTTGAACATTTAGGTCATTTTCGTCCTCCCTAGGCCTATTCTAATCCAATTACGGTTTTTAACCAATGTTGTGCATCCAATAAGTGATTTTGTGTCATTGGTTGAACATTTAGGTCATTTTATTCCTCCATAGGCTTATTCTAATCCAATTAGGGTTTTTACCCAATCTTCTGCATCCAATAAGTGCGTTTGTGTCATTGGTTGAACATTTAGGTCATTTTCGTCCTCCCTAGGCCTATTCTAATCCAATTACGGTTTTTAACCAATCTTGTGCATCCAATAAGTGATTTTGTGTCATTGGTTGAACATTTAGGTCATTTTCGTAGTCCCAAGGCTTATTCTAATCCAATTAGCGTTTTTAACCAATCTTGTGCATACAATAAGTGATTTTGTGTCATTGGTTAGACATTTAGGTCATTTTTGTTCTCCCAAGGATTATTCTAATACAATTAAAGTTTTTAACCAATCTTGTGCATCCAATAAGTGATTTTGTGTCATTGGTTGAACATTTAGGTCATTTTCGTCCTCCATAGGCTTATTCTAATCCAATTAGGGTTTTTAACCAATCTTCTGCATCCAATAAGTGCGTTTGTGTCATTGGTTGAACATTTAGGTTGTTTTCGATCTCCCTAGGCTTATTCTAATCCAATTAGGGTTTTTAACCAATCTTGTGCATCCAATAAGTGATTTTGTGTCATTGGTTGAACATTTAGGTCATTTTATTCTTCCATAGGCTTATTCTAATCCAATTAGGGTTTTTACCCAATCTTCTGCATCCAATAAGTGCGTTTGTGTCATTGGTTGAACATTTAGGTCATTTTCGTCCTCCCTAGGCCTATTCTAATCCAATTACGGTTTTTAACCAATGTTGTGCATCCAATAAGTGATTTTGTGTCATTGGTTGAACATTTAGGTCATTTTATTCCTCCATAGGCTTATTCTAATCCAATTAGGGTTTTTACCCAATCTTCTGCATCCAATAAGTGCGTTTGTGTCATTGGTTGAACATTTAGGTCATTTTCGTCCTCCCTAGGCCTATTCTAATCCAATTACGGTTTTTAACCAATCTTGTGCATCCAATAAGTGATTTTGTGTCATTGGTTGAACATTTAGGTCATTTTCGTCCTCCATAGGCTTATTCTAATCCAATTAGGGTTTTTAACCAATCTTCTGCATCCAATAAGTGCATTTGTGTCATTGGTTGAACATTTTGGTCATTTTCGTCCTCCCTAGGCTTATTCTATTCCAATTAGGGTTTTTAGCCAATCTTGTGCATCCAATAAGTGATTTTGTGTCATTGGTTGAACATTTAGATTATTTTCGTTCTCAATAGGCTTATTCTAATCCAATTAGGGTTTTTAACCAATCTTCTGCATCCAATAAGTGCGTTTGTGTCATTTGTTGAACATTTAGATCATTTTTGTCCACCCAATTCTTATTCTAATCCAATAAGAGTTTTTAACTAATCTTGTGAATCCAATAGGTGATTTTGTGTCATTGGTTGAACATTTAGGTCATTTTCGTAGTCCCAAGGCTTATTCTAATCCAATTAGCGTTTTTAACCAATTTTGTGCATACAATAAGTGATTTTGTGTCATTGGTTAGACATTTAGGTCATTTTTATTCTCCCAAGGCTTATTCTAATCCAATTAAGGTTTTTAACCAACCTTATGCATCCAATAAGTGATTTTGTGTCATTGGTTGAACATTTAGGTCATTTTCGTCCTCAATAGGCTTATTCTAATCCAATTAAGGTTTTTTGACCAATCTTCTGAATCCAACAAGTGCGTTTGTGTAATTGGTTGAACATTTAGGTCATTTTTGTCCTCCCTAGGCCTATTCTAATCCAATTATGGTTTTTAACCAATCTTGTGCTTCCAATAAGTGATTTTGTGTCATTGGTTGAACATTTACGTCATTTTCGTCCACCCAAGGATTATTCTAATCCAATTAGGGTTTTTAGCCAATCTTGTGCATCCAATAAGTGATTTTGTGTCATTGGTTAAATATTTAGGTCATTTTTGTCCTCCCAAGTCTTATTCTAATCCAATTAGGGTTTTTACACAATCTTCTGCATCCAATAAGTGCGTTTGTGTCATTGGTTGAACATTTAGGTCATTTTCGTCCTCCCTAGGCCTATTCTAATCCAATTACGGTTTTTAACCAATCTTGTGCATCCAATAAGTGATTTTGTGACAATGGTTGAACATTTAGGTTATTTTTGTCATCAATAGGCTTATTCTAATCCAATTAGGGTTTTTAACCAATCTTCTGCATCCAATAAGTGCGTTTGTGTCATTTGTTGAACATTTAGATCATTTTTGTCCACCCAATTCTTATTCTAATCCAATAAGGGTTTTTAACTAATTTTGTGAATCCAATAAGTGATTTTGTGTCATTGGTTGAACATTTAGGTCATTTTCGTAGTCCCAAGGCTTATTCTAATCCAATTAGCGTTTTTAACCAATCTTGTGCATACAATAAGTGATTTTGTGTCATTGGTTAGACATTTAGGTCATTTTCGTTCTGCCAAGGCTTATTCTAATCCAATTAAGGTTTTTAACCAATCTTGTGCATCCAATAAGTGATTTTGTGTCATTGGTTGAACATTTAGGTCATTTTCGTCCTCCATAGGCTTATTCTAATCCAATTAGGGTTTTTAACCAATCTTCTGCATCCAATAAGTGCGTTTGTGTCATTGGTTGAACATTTAGGTCGTTTTCGATCTCCCTAGGCTTATTCTAATCCAATTAGGGTTTTTAACCAATCTTGTGCATCCAATAAGTGATTTGTGTCATTGGTTAAACAATTAGATCATTTTTGTTCTCAATATGCTTATTCTAATCCAAGTAGGGTTTTTAACCAATCTTCTGCATCCAATAAGTGCGTTAGTGTCATTGGTTGAACATTTAGGTCCTTTTCGTCCTCCCTAGGCTTAGTCTAATCTAATTAGGGTTTTTATCCAATCTTGTGCATTCAATAAGTGATTTTGTGTCATTGGTTGAATATTTAGGTCATTTTCGTCCTCCATAGGCTTATTCTAATCCAATTAGGGATTTTACCCAATCTTCTGCATCCAATAAGTGCGTTTGTGTCATTGGTTGAACATTTAGGTCATTTTCGTCCTCCCTAGGCCTATTCTAATCCAATTAGGGTTTTTAGCCAATCTTGTGCATCCAATAAGTGATTTTGTGACATTGGTTGAACATTTAGGTTATTTTCGTCCTCAATAGGCTTATTCTAATCCAATTAGGGTTTTTAACCAATCTTGTGCATCCAATAAGTGCGTTTGTGTCATTTGTTGAACATTTAGATCATTTTTGTCCACCCAATTCTTATTCTAATCCAATAAGGGTTTTTAACTAATCTTGTGAATCCAATTAGTGATTTTGTGTCATTGGTTGAACATTTAGGTCATTTTCGTAGTCCCAAGGCTTATTCTAATCCAATTATCGTTTTTAACCAATCTTGTGCATACAATAAGTGATTTTGTGTCATTGGTTAGACATTTAGGTCATTTTCGTTATCCCAAGGCTTATTCTAATCCAATTAAGGTTTTTAACCAATCTTGTGCATCCAATAAGTGATTTTGTGTCATTGGTTGAACATTTAGGTCATTTTCGTCCTCCATAGGCTTATTCTAATCCAATTAGGGATTTTACCCAATCTTCTGCATCCAATAAGTGCGTTTGTGTCATTGGTTGAACATTTAGGTCATTTTCGTCCTCCCTAGGCCTATTCTAATCCAATTACGGTTTTTAACCAATCTTGTGCATCCAATAAGTGATTTTGTGTCATTGGTTGAACATTTAGGTCATTTTCGTCCTCCATAGGCTTATTCTAATCCAATTAAGGTTTTTAACCAATCTTCTGCAACCAATATGTGCGTTTGTGTCATTGGTTGAACATTTAGGTCCTTTTCGTCCTCCCTAGGCTTATTCTAATCCAATTAGGGTTTTTAACCAATCTTATGCATCCAATAAGTGATTTTGTGTCATTGGTTGAACATTTAGGTCATTTTCGTCCTCAATAGGCTTATTCTAATCCAATTAAGGTTTTTTGACCAATCTTCTGAATCCAACAAGTGCGTTTGTGTAATTGGTTGAACATTTAGGTCATTTTTGTCCTCCCTAGGCCTATTCTAATCCAATTATGGTTTTTAACCAATCTTGTGCTTCCAATAAGTGATTTTGTGTCATTGGTTGAACATTTACGTCATTTTCGTCCACCCAAGGATTATTCTAATCCAATTAGGGTTTTTAGCCAATCTTGTGCATCCAATAAGTGATTTTGTGTCATTGGTTAAATATTTAGGTCATTTTTGTCCTCCCAAGTCTTATTCTAATCCAATTAGGGTTTTTACACAATCTTCTGCATCCAATAAGTGCGTTTGTGTCATTGGTTGAACATTTAGGTCATTTTCGTCCTCCCTAGGCCTATTCTAATCCAATTACGGTTTTTAACCAATCTTGTGCATCCAATAAGTGATTTTGTGTCATTGGTTGAACATTTAGGTCATTTTCGTCCTCCATAGGCTTATTCTAATCCAATTAAGGTTTTTAACCAATCTTCTGCAACCAATATGTGCGTTTGTGTCATTGGTTGAACATTTAGGTCCTTTTCGTCCTCCCTAGGCTTATTCTAATCCAATTAGGGTTTTTAACCAATCTTATGCATCCAATAAGTGATTTTGTGTCATTGGTTGAACATTTAGGTCATTTTCGTCCTCAATAGGCTTATTCTAATCCAATTAAGGTTTTTTGACCAATCTTCTGAATCCAACAAGTGCGTTTGTGTAATTGGTTGAACATTTAGGTCATTTTTGTCCTCCCTAGGCCTATTCTAATCCAATTATCGTTTTTAACCAATCTTGTGCTTCCAATAAGTGATTTTGTGTCATTGGTTGAACATTTACGTCATTTTCGTCCACCCAAGGATTATTCTAATCCAATTAGGGTTTTTAGCCAATCTTGTGCATCCAATAAGTGATTTTGTGTCATTGGTTAAATATTTAGGTCATTTTTGTCCTCCCAAGTCTTATTCTAATCCAATTAGGGTTTTTACACAATCTTCTGCATCCAATAAGTGCGTTTGTGTCATTGGTTGAACATTTAGGTCATTTTCGTCCTCCCTAGGCCTATTCTAATCCAATTAGGGTTTTTAGCCAATCTTGTGCATCCAATAAGTGATTTTGTGACATTGGTTGAACATTTAGGTTATTTTCGTCCTCAATAGGCTTATTCTAATCCAATTAGGGTTTTTAACCAATCTTGTGCATCCAATAAGTGCGTTTGTGTCATTTGTTGAACATTTAGATCATTTTTGTCCACCCAATTCTTATTCTAATCCAATAAGGGTTTTTAACTAATCTTGTGAATCCAATAAGTGATTTTGTGTCATTGGTTGAACATTTAGGTCATTTTCGTAGTCCCAAGGCTTATTCTAATCCAATTAGCGTTTTTAACCAATCTTGTGCATACAATAAGTGATTTTGTGTCATTGGTTAGACATTTAGGTCATTTTCGTTATCCCAAGGCTTATTCTAATCCAATTAAGGTTTTTAACCAATCTTGTGCATCCAATAAGTGATTTTGTGTCATTGGTTGAACATTTAGGTCATTTTCGTCCTCCATAGGCTTATTCTAATCCAATTAGGGATTTTACCCAATCTTCTGCATCCAATAAGTGCGTTTGTGTCATTGGTTGAACATTTAGGTCATTTTCGTCCTCCCTAGGCCTATTCTAATCCAATTACGGTTTTTAACCAATCTTGTGCATCCAATAAGTGATTTTGTGTCATTGGTTGAACATTTAGGTCATTTTCGTCCTCCATAGGCTTATTCTAATCCAATTAAGGTTTTTAACCAATCTTCTGCAACCAATATGTGCGTTTGTGTCATTGGTTGAACATTTAGGTCCTTTTCGTCCTCCCTAGACTTATTCTAATCCAATTAGGGTTTTTAACCAATCTTATGCATCCAATAAGTGATTTTGTGTCATTGGTTGAACATTTAGGTCATTTTCGTCCTCAATAGGCTTATTCTAATCCAATTAGGGTTTTTAACCAATCTTCTGAATCCAACAAGTGCGTTTGTGTCATTGGTTGAACATTTAGGTCATTTTCGTCCTCCCTAGGCCTATTCTAATCCAATTATGGTTTTTAACCAATCTTGTGCTTCCAATAAGTGATTTTGTGTCATTGGTTGAACATTTAGGTCATTTTCGTCCACCCAAGGCTTATTCTAATCCAATTAGGGTTTTTAGCCAATCTTGTGCATCCAATAAGTGATTTTGTGTCATTGGTTAAATATTTAGGTCATTTTTGTCCTCCCTAGGCTTATTCAAATCTAATTAGGGTTTTTAACCAATCTTATGCATCCAATAAGTGCGTTTGTGTCATTGGTTGAACATTTAGGTCATTTTCTTCCTCCCTAGGATTATTCAAATCCAATTAGGGGTTTTAACCAATCTTGTGCATCCAATAAGTGATTTTGTGTCTTTGGTTGAACATTTAGGCTGTTTTCGTCTTCCTTGGGCCTATTCTAATCCAATTACGGTTTTTAACCAATCTTGTGCATCCAATTAGTGATTTTCTGTCATTGGTTAAACATTTTGGTCATTTTCATCCACCCAAGGCTTATTCTATTCCAATTAGGGTTTTTAACCAATCTTGTGAATCCAATAAGTGATTTTGTGTCATTGGTTGAATATTTAGGTCATTTTCGTCCTCCCAAGTCTTATTCTAATCCAATTAAAGGTTTTAGCCAATCTTGTGCATCCAATAAGTGCGTTTGTGTCATTGGTTGAACATTTAGGTCATTTTCGTCCTCCTTAGGCTTATTCTAATCCAATTACGGTTTTTAACCAATCTTGTGCATCCAATAAGAGATTTTGTGTCATTGGTTGAACTTTTAGGTCATTTTCGTCCACCCAAGGCTTATTGTAATCCAATTAGGGTTTTTAACCAATCTTATGGATCCAATAAGTGCGTTTGTGTCATTGGTTGAACATTTAGGTCTTTTTCGTCCTCCCTAGACTTATTCTAATCCAATTTGGCTTTTTAACCAATCTTGTGTATCCAATAAGAGATTTTGTGTCATTGGTTGAACTTTTAGGTCATTTTCGTCAACCCAAGGCTTATTCTAATCCAATTAGGGTTTTTAACCAATCTTGTGGATACAATAAGTAATTTTGTGTCATTGGTTAGACATTTAGGTCATTTTCGTTCTCCCAAGGCTTATTATAATCCAATTAAGGTTTTTAACCAATCTTGTGCATCCAATAAGTGATTTTGTGCCATTGGTTGAACATATAGGTCATTTTCGTCTTCCATAGGCTTATTCTAATCCAATTAGGATTTTTAACCAATCTTCTGCATCCAATAAGTGCGTTTGTGTCATTGGTTGAACATTTAGGTCGTTTTTGATCTCCCGAGGCTTATTCTAATCCAATTAGGGTTTTTAACCAATCTTGCGCATCCAGTAAGTGATTTTGTGTCATTGGTTAAACAATTAGATCGTTTTTGTCCTCAATATGCTTATTCTAATCCAAGTAGGGTTTTTACCAATCTTCTATATCCAATAAGTACGTTTGTGTCATTGGTTGAACATTTAGGTCATTTTCGTCCTCCCTAGGCCTATTCTAATCCAATTATGGTTTTTAATAAATCTTGTGCATCCAATAAGTGATTTTGTGTCATTGGTTGAACATTTAGGTCATTTTTGTCCTCCATAGGCTTATTCTAATCCAATTAGGGTTTTTACAAATCTTCTGCATCCAATAAGTGTGTTTGTGTCATTGGTTGAACATTTAGGTCATTTTCGTCTTCCCTAGGCCTATTCTATTCCAAGTAGGTTTTTAACTAATCTTGTGCATCCAATAAGTGATTTTGTGTCATTGGTTGAACATTTAGGTCATTTTCGTCCTCCCTAGGCTTATTCTAATCCAATTAGGGTTTTTAACCAATCTTGTGCATCCAATAAGTGATTTTGTGTCATTGGTTGAACATTTAGGTTATTTCGTCCTCAATATGTTTATTCTAATCCAATTAGGGTTTTTAACCAATCTTCTGCATCCAATAAGTGCGTTTGTGTCATTGGTTGAACATTTAGGTCATTTTCGTCCTCCCTAGGCCTATTCTAATCCAATTACGGTTTTTAACCAATCTTGTGCATCCAATAAGTGATTTTGTGTCATTGGTTGAACATTTAGGTCATTTTCGTCCTCCATAGGCTTATTCTAATCAAATTAGGGTTTTTAACCGATCTTCTACATCCAATAAGTGCGTTTGTGTCATTGGTTGAACATATAGAACATTTTCGTCCTCCCTAGGCCTATTGTAATCCAATTACGGTTTTTAACCAATCTTGTGCATCCAATAAGTGATTTTGTGTCATTAGTTGAACATTTAGGTCATTTTCGTCCTCCATAGGCTTATTCTAATCCAATTAGGGTTTTTAACCAATCTTCTGCATCCAATAAGTGCGTTTGTGTCATTGGTTGAACATTTAGGTCATTTTCGTCCTCCCAAGGCTTATTCTATTCCAATTAGGGTTTTTAGCCAATCTTGTGCATCCAATAAGTGATTTTGTGACATTGGTTGAACATTTAGGTTATTTTCGTCCTCAATAGGCTTATCCTAATCCAATTAGGGTTTTTAACCAATCTTCTGCATCCAATAAGTGCGTTTGTGTCATTTGTTGAACATTTAGATCATTTTTGTCCACCCAATTCTTATTCTAATCCAATAAGGGTTTTTAACTAATCTTGTGAATCCAATAAGTTATTTTGTGTCTTTGGTTGAACATTTAGGTCATTTTCGTAGTCCCAAGGCTTATTCTAATCCAATTAGCGTTTTTAACCAATCTTGTGCATACAATAAGTGATTTTGTGTCATTGGTTAGACATTTAGGTCATTTTTGTTCTCCCGAGGCTTATTTTAATCCAATTAAGGTTTTTAACCAATCTTGTGCATCCAATAAGTGATTTTGTGTCATTGGTTGAACATTTAGGTCATTTTCGTCCTCCATAGGCTTATTCTAATCCAATTAGGGTTTTTAACCAATCTTCTGCATCCAATAAGTGCGTTTGTGTCATTGGTTGAACATTTTGGTCATTTTCGTCCTCCCTAGGCTTATTCTATTCCAATTAGGGTTTTTAGCCAATCTTGTGCATCCAATAAGTGATTTTGTGTCATTGGTTGAACATTTAGGTCATTTTCGTAGTCCCAAGGCTTATTCTAATCCAATTAGCGTTTTTAACCAATCTTGTGCATACAATAAGTGATTTTGTGTCATTGGTTAGACATTTAGGTCATTTTTGTTCTCCCAAGGCTTATTCTAATCCAATTAAGGTTTTTAACCAATCTTGTGCATCCAATAAGTGATTTTGTGTCATTGGTTGAACATTTAGGTCATTTTCGTCCTCCATAGGCTTATTCTAATCCAATTAGGGTTTTTAACCAATCTTCTGCATCCAATAAGTGCGTTTGTGTCATTGGTTGAACATTTAGGTCGTTTTCGATCTCCCTAGGCTTATTCTAATCCAATTAGGGTTTTTAACCAATCTTGTGCATCCAATAAGTGATTTGTGTCATTGGTTAAACAATTAGATCATTTTTGTTCTCAATATGCTTATTCTAATCCAAGTAGGGTTTTTAACCAATCTTCTGCATCCAATAAGTGCGTTAGTGTCATTGGTTGAACATTTAGGTCCTTTTCGTCCTCCCTAGGCTTAGTCTAATCTAATTAGGGTTTTTATCCAATCTTGTGCATTCAATAAGTGATTTTGTGTCATTGGTTGAATATTTAGGTCATTTTCGTCCTCCATAGGCTTATTCTAATCCAATTAGGGATTTTACCCAATCTTCTGCATCCAATAAGTGCGTTTGTGTCATTGGTTGAACATTTAGGTCATTTTCGTCCTCCCTAGGCCTATTCTAATCCAATTAGGGTTTTTAGCCAATCTTGTGCATCCAATAAGTGATTTTGTGACATTGGTTGAACATTTAGGTTATTTTCGTCCTCAATAGGCTTATTCTAATCCAATTAGGGTTTTTAACCAATCTTGTGCATCCAATAAGTGCGTTTGTGTCATTTGTTGAACATTTAGATCATTTTTGTCCACCCAATTCTTATTCTAATCCAATAAGGGTTTTTAACTAATCTTGTGAATCCAATAAGTGATTTTGTGTCATTGGTTGAACATTTAGGTCATTTTCGTAGTCCCAAGGCTTATTCTAATCCAATTAGCGTTTTTAACCAATCTTGTGCATACAATAAGTGATTTTGTGTCATTGGTTAGACATTTAGGTCATTTTCGTTCTGCCAAGGCTTATTCTAATCCAATTAAGGTTTTTAACCAATCTTGTGCATCCAATAAGTGATTTTGTGTCATTGGTTGAACATTTAGGTCATTTTCGTCCTCCATAGGCTTATTCTAATCCAATTAGGGTTTTTAACCAATCTTCTGCATCCAATAAGTGCGTTTGTGTCATTGGTTGAACATTTAGGTCGTTTTCGATCTCCCTAGGCTTATTCTAATCCAATTAGGGTTTTTAACCAATCTTGTGCATCCAATAAGTGATTTGTGTCATTGGTTAAACAATTAGATCATTTTTGTTCTCAATATGCTTATTCTAATCCAAGTAGGGTTTTTAACCAATCTTCTGCATCCAATAAGTGCGTTAGTGTCATTGGTTGAACATTTAGGTCCTTTTCGTCCTCCCTAGGCTTAGTCTAATCTAATTAGGGTTTTTATCCAATCTTGTGCATTCAATAAGTGATTTTGTGTCATTGGTTGAATATTTAGGTCATTTTCGTCCTCCATAGGCTTATTCTAATCCAATTAGGGATTTTACCCAATCTTCTGCATCCAATAAGTGCGTTTGTGTCATTGGTTGAACATTTAGGTCATTTTCGTCCTCCCTAGGCCTATTCTAATCCAATTAGGGTTTTTAGCCAATCTTGTGCATCCAATAAGTGATTTTGTGACATTGGTTGAACATTTAGGTTATTTTCGTCCTCAATAGGCTTATTCTAATCCAATTAGGGTTTTTAACCAATCTTGTGCATCCAATAAGTGCGTTTGTGTCATTTGTTGAACATTTAGATCATTTTTGTCCACCCAATTCTTATTCTAATCCAATAAGGGTTTTTAACTAATCTTGTGAATCCAATAAGTGATTTTGTGTCATTGGTTGAACATTTAGGTCATTTTCGTAGTCCCAAGGCTTATTCTAATCCAATTAGCGTTTTTAACCAATCTTGTGCATACAATAAGTGATTTTGTGTCATTGGTTAGACATTTAGGTCATTTTCGTTATCCCAAGGCTTATTCTAATCCAATTAAGGTTTTTAACCAATCTTGTGCATCCAATAAGTGATTTTGTGTCATTGGTTGAACATTTAGGTCATTTTCGTCCTCCATAGGCTTATTCTAATCCAATTAGGGATTTTACCCAATCTTCTGCATCCAATAAGTGCGTTTGTGTCATTGGTTGAACATTTAGGTCATTTTCGTCCTCCCTAGGCCTATTCTAATCCAATTACGGTTTTTAACCAATCTTGTGCATCCAATAAGTGATTTTGTGTCATTGGTTGAACATTTAGGTCATTTTCGTCCTCCATAGGCTTATTCTAATCCAATTAAGGTTTTTAACCAATCTTCTGCAACCAATATGTGCGTTTGTGTCATTGGTTGAACATTTAGGTCCTTTTCGTCCTCCCTAGACTTATTCTAATCCAATTAGGGTTTTTAACCAATCTTATGCATCCAATAAGTGATTTTGTGTCATTGGTTGAACATTTAGGTCATTTTCGTCCTCAATAGGCTTATTCTAATCCAATTAGGGTTTTTAACCAATCTTCTGAATCCAACAAGTGCGTTTGTGTCATTGGTTGAACATTTAGGTCATTTTCGTCCTCCCTAGGCCTATTCTAATCCAATTATGGTTTTTAACCAATCTTGTGCTTCCAATAAGTGATTTTGTGTCATTGGTTGAACATTTAGGTCATTTTCGTCCACCCAAGGCTTATTCTAATCCAATTAGGGTTTTTAGCCAATCTTGTGCATCCAATAAGTGATTTTGTGTCATTGGTTAAATATTTAGGTCATTTTTGTCCTCCCTAGGCTTATTCAAATCTAATTAGGGTTTTTAACCAATCTTATGCATCCAATAAGTGCGTTTGTGTCATTGGTTGAACATTTAGGTCATTTTCTTCCTCCCTAGGATTATTCAAATCCAATTAGGGGTTTTAACCAATCTTGTGCATCCAATAAGTGATTTTGTGTCTTTGGTTGAACATTTAGGCTGTTTTCGTCTTCCTTGGGCCTATTCTAATCCAATTACGGTTTTTAACCAATCTTGTGCATCCAATTAGTGATTTTCTGTCATTGGTTAAACATTTTGGTCATTTTCATCCACCCAAGGCTTATTCTATTCCAATTAGGGTTTTTAACCAATCTTGTGAATCCAATAAGTGATTTTGTGTCATTGGTTGAATATTTAGGTCATTTTCGTCCTCCCAAGTCTTATTCTAATCCAATTAAAGGTTTTAGCCAATCTTGTGCATCCAATAAGTGCGTTTGTGTCATTGGTTGAACATTTAGGTCATTTTCGTCCTCCTTAGGCTTATTCTAATCCAATTACGGTTTTTAACCAATCTTGTGCATCCAATAAGAGATTTTGTGTCATTGGTTGAACTTTTAGGTCATTTTCGTCCACCCAAGGCTTATTGTAATCCAATTAGGGTTTTTAACCAATCTTATGGATCCAATAAGTGCGTTTGTGTCATTGGTTGAACATTTAGGTCTTTTTCGTCCTCCCTAGACTTATTCTAATCCAATTTGGCTTTTTAACCAATCTTGTGTATCCAATAAGAGATTTTGTGTCATTGGTTGAACTTTTAGGTCATTTTCGTCAACCCAAGGCTTATTCTAATCCAATTAGGGTTTTTAACCAATCTTGTGGATACAATAAGTAATTTTGTGTCATTGGTTAGACATTTAGGTCATTTTCGTTCTCCCAAGGCTTATTATAATCCAATTAAGGTTTTTAACCAATCTTGTGCATCCAATAAGTGATTTTGTGCCATTGGTTGAACATATAGGTCATTTTCGTCTTCCATAGGCTTATTCTAATCCAATTAGGATTTTTAACCAATCTTCTGCATCCAATAAGTGCGTTTGTGTCATTGGTTGAACATTTAGGTCGTTTTTGATCTCCCGAGGCTTATTCTAATCCAATTAGGGTTTTTAACCAATCTTGCGCATCCAGTAAGTGATTTTGTGTCATTGGTTAAACAATTAGATCGTTTTTGTCCTCAATATGCTTATTCTAATCCAAGTAGGGTTTTTACCAATCTTCTATATCCAATAAGTACGTTTGTGTCATTGGTTGAACATTTAGGTCATTTTCGTCCTCCCTAGGCCTATTCTAATCCAATTATGGTTTTTAATAAATCTTGTGCATCCAATAAGTGATTTTGTGTCATTGGTTGAACATTTAGGTCATTTTTGTCCTCCATAGGCTTATTCTAATCCAATTAGGGTTTTTACAAATCTTCTGCATCCAATAAGTGTGTTTGTGTCATTGGTTGAACATTTAGGTCATTTTCGTCTTCCCTAGGCCTATTCTATTCCAAGTAGGTTTTTAACTAATCTTGTGCATCCAATAAGTGATTTTGTGTCATTGGTTGAACATTTAGGTCATTTTCGTCCTCCCTAGGCTTATTCTAATCCAATTAGGGTTTTTAACCAATCTTGTGCATCCAATAAGTGATTTTGTGTCATTAGTTGAATATTTAGGTCATTTTCGTCCTCCATAAGCTTATTCTAATCCAATTTGGGTTTTTAACCAATGTTCTGCATTCAATAAGTGCGTTTGTGTTATTGGTTGAACATTTAGGTCATTTTCGTCCTCCATAGGCGTATTCTAATCCAATTAGGGTTTTTAACCAATCTTGTGCATCCAATAAGTGCGTTTGTGTCATTGGTGGAACATGTAGGTCATTTTCGTCATCCCTAGACTTATTCTAATCCAATTAGGGTTTTTAACCAATTTTGTGTATCCAGTAAGAGATTTTGTGTCATTGGTTGAACATTTAGGTCATTTTCATCCACCCAAGGCTTATTCTAATCCAATTAGGGTAATTAACCAATCTTGGGGTTCCAATAAGTGGGTTTGTGTCATTGGTTGAACATTTAGGTCATTTTCTGCCTACCTAGAGTTATTCTAATCCAATTAGAGTTTTAAACCAATCTTGTGTATCCAATAAATGCCTTTGTGTCATTGGTTGAACATTTAGGTCATTTTCGTCCTCCGTAGGGTTATTCTAATCCAATTAGGGTTTTTATCAAAACTTGTGCATCCAATAAGTGATTTTGTGTCACTGGTTGAACATTTAGGTCATTTTCGTCCCCCCTAGGCTTATTCTAATCCAATTAGGGTTTTTAACCAATCTTGTGCATCCAATAAGTGATTTTGTGTCATTGGTTGAACATTTAGGTCATTTTCGTCCTCCATAGGCTTATTCTAATCCAATTAGGGTTTTTAACCAATCTTCTGCATCCAATAAGTGCGTTTGTGTCATTGGTTGAACATTTAGGTCATTTTCGTCCTCCCTTGGCTTATTCTATTCCAATTAGGGTTTTTAGCCAATCTTGTGTGTAAAATCAGATGTGCACCTAAGAGGGGGGGGGTGAATTAGGTGTTTGGTTATTTTGATCGTTTTTAGAATTTTAGTGATTGATTTTTGCGTTTAATGTTGGTAGATGAAGAAGTAAATAACAGTAAGTAAATGAACACTGCAAATTTATCCTGGTTCCCCTAATAACCAAGGGTACGTCCAGTCCTCTTGCTCACCACAAGAGATTTTCTTCACTATCTGTCAGAATATGTACAAGTCCTCACCCTGGGACCTTGGCTACAATCTTCTAACAAACTTTCTATGATAGAACACTACTATCTTAGATATAACACTTAAAGAAAGTACAACTTTCTTTTACAAACACTTGTTGTTTTGATAAGAGTATAGGAGTAGGAAGGAAGTAGAATGATAACAATTCAAGATTTATTCAAGTACTTTGAGAACCTTAAGGATATGAAAATGATATGCAGGTACTTGAATTTCTGAAAATGACTTAGAGAAAAATTTAGAAAATTTAGTTCAAAGTCTTTGAAATTGTGTAATTCGAATTCGTAATTTGAATATGAAGTTATGACCTTTTTATAGTCCTCAAACATCTCTTTAGATTCGTGGCCTTCAAATTTTTCACTGTGTAGTCGAATACATTTTTGTGTAGTCGAATACAGATGAAGATTTTTAGCTACTGACTTAGCAGTATTTCATCTGTAGTCGAATACAGATGAGATGGCCTAGCTTCTGACTTAGCAATGTTTCATCTGTATTCGAATACACCTTTGTTGCAGTCGAATACATATGATACGTTTTTGCTTCTGACTTAGCAAATTGCATCTGTATTCAAATACACCTGGGTTGTATTCGATTACAATATTGTTTTTAGTCAAAAATAAAGATTCTAACATTTTGAAAATATTATTTTGGACTTTTGAAAATATTGTTTATGCATATGCAAAGTATGTAAGGTTCTCTTGTAGTTGAATTATGTCTTGACTCATTTACCTTTTCATACTCTATTTATTTGTAATTCATCAAAGGATGTTTGAAAATGAATTGGAGGAATTCTTCTTTTTGTTGCTTTGTCACCATTGGTCTTTGTGTATAATCAAAAACATGTATTTTTACATTCTCCCCCTTTTTGATTATGACAAAACCATTGCTGTTGTTTTTGACGACTCCTCCGTAATGTATGCGTATTATACTCCCCCGTAATGTATGCAAACTTGGAATATGTGTTTTGAGTACCTACATGTAAATTGTAATGGACAGCAACAAGCAACAAAATACACAGTTTTTCTCCCCCTTTTGACATGATCAAAAAGAAGAATACCAGCAATAGGAAAGTAAGGGATTTAATCATAAGAAATGTAACATAAACCAATAATGATCACATTGATATAAGCAATCAGATGAAGTCATAAAATTCAGACAATAAAAGCAAAGGTAACAGGAAAGTAGCAACGATTACATTAAGTAAAATAGAAGGGAAAGTCAATCCTAGTAACACAAAAAAAACGAACTAGTCCTAGGAAACGAAGTACAAATCAGCGACAATCAGGAGGTAGATGGAGGTGATTAATTTTATCGGCGATGATACATATCTCGTGGACCAGGCTGTCGTGATTGGTAGCGATGGTGGATTCGAGAGCTTGAAAGCGAGCATCGACCGAAGTGGTAAATCCTGAGAAGCAGGTCTGAAGAGAATCAAGTTTACCCATAATCATGCGGTTGGATACCTGATCATCATCAGATGCAGTATCGTCAGCAACATCATCTGTAGGAGCAGTATCAGGTGCAGAGGGGTCGGTAGGAGCACCAGCAGATGTTTGACCCATATCACTTAGATGGATGTATTTTTGCAGCGATTCACTCCAAACGATTTTCATGCTGGGAAGAACACTTAAATCAAGCAGATTATCCTTAGTAACCGTATACACAACTTCCTCAGAAAAATCCACCCCAAAGTGTTCAAGAATGCGAGAAACTTCCTTAGCATATGGCAATCCAACAGCTTCGCGGGAGACAAACATGACGGACTTAACAAAATATGCCCAGTTAAGAGGAAGGCCTTCATACATGTAGTACAGAATCTGAAGTTCGAACTCAAAAATTTGAGAGTAGTTACCGGCCTTAGGAACCAAAATGTAGCTTAAGACGTAATGAAGCAGACGATAGTCGACACTTAAATTTCCAACACTAAATCGTTGCTTTGCAAAGGTGGAGCCAACCTGAAGTCGCTTGCGTTCCATGGTTTGTTTGTCAAAGCGACACAGAGCCACATAAGCATCATATTTCGAGACACTATACCATTTGCATAAATTAGTCGGACTGGTTTTCTGGCCGATATCAGGTATTTTCAAGATGTCACCAATAATATGAGAATCAAGTTCAATGGTTTTTCCTTTAACACGAGAAATCAACATTTTGCCATCCCGACGAAGATTACAATAAAAGACTCGAACCAAATCAGGATATATCGGACCTTTGTAAGCAATAAAGTCCTCAATATGTTGAGCCCTAAGTAGAGCAGGAAATTGAAAAGCAGAGAACGAATCTAAAGTACCGAATTTGGGAACGATGAGCCTCTTGTCGGAGTAAAGTGTGCGAAACCGAGTAATTTCTTCGGGAGAGTGCAGGAGACGAGATAAATCTGTCACATTGGTACTTTTGGTACGTCTCTTGGAAGGACTCACGCTTGCATGCTTGGTGCGAGGTCCACGTTTGCGTGCGTTTTCAACAGTGTTGGAGATGTTTGAAATGTTTGTTGGGGTTTTAGAGTTCGGGATTCGAGACTGAGTTGGGAAAGTGAAGGAAATTTGGGGTTAGGATTTTTGAATTCGCGAATCTAAAGAAAGGGATTAGTGATTTTGCAATTAATTGAAGGAAATCAAAGTTTTGGGAAGGCAATCGTGACTGAATCGAACCAGTTCTGTGAAGTGTGATTCGTAGAGAGGATAAGGATGGAAGAACGAACTCGAAGGGAAGGAGGAAATTGTATTCGAATACTGACTGCACAGCTATATATATGACAGAAAACTGCGAATCTGTATTCGAATACAGTAGGATGGTAATCGAATACAGTTTTCCAGAATCATCTGTATTCGACTACAGTTTGATTGTATTCGGCTACGACTTCCAAATATTTGAAACAGTGATGATTTTATCAAGCAGAACAGAACCCAAACTTCATATAATTACATAAATAACATGTAGACATAGTCAACTAAATTTTAATATGTGAAGACAAGAATTAAACCATACCTTTGACATGATGATAACATTTTACCTTATGTTTAAAGATCACTTTCACTTAAGATGCCGAGTTCGCGTCGTATTTTGAAAAAGGAGTCTTTAGGAAGAGGTTTAGTGAAGATGTCCGCAAGTTGGTTATGAGTATCCACAAAGGTTATTTCAACATTTCCTTTAAGCACATGGTCGCGCAAAAAATGGTGTCGTATATCAATGTGTTTGGTCCGAGACTGCATGATTGGATTCTTTGAAATATTGATTGCACTAGTGTTGTCGCATCGTAGCGGAATACATCCAAGATCAATTCCATAATCACATAGTTGTTGCTTGAGCCATAGGATTTGTGCACAACAACTTCCTGCTGCTATGTATTCGGCTTCAGCAGTACTGAGTGCGACACATGCTTGCTTTTTACATGACCAAGATACGAGTGCATTGCCCAGTACATGACAAGTGCCGCTTGTGCTTTTACGGTCTGTTTTACATCCTGCATAATCTGAATCAGAATATCCAACGAGACTACAGATGCTACTTTTAGGATACCATAGTCCAACATTGATGGTGCCTTTTAAGTATTTCATGATTCTTTTGACAGCTACAAGATGTGATTCTTTCGGATCTGCTTGAAATCTTGCACATAGACAAACACTAAACATGATATCTGGCCGACTGGCCGTTAGATATAATAAAGATCCAATCATACCTCGATATTTTGAAATGTCTACAGACGCACCAGTTTCATCTTTATCAACATATGTTCCGGAGCCCATGGGAGTTGCACTCTCCTTGCATTTTTCCATGTCAAATCTTTTTAGCAGTTCTTTGCAATATTTTGCTTGATTGATGAAGATGCCATGCTTGAGTTGTTTGATGTGAAGACCAAGAAAATAGTTTAATTTTCCCATCATGGACATTTCAAATTCACCTTGCATCATCAATGAGAATTCTTCACATATTTCATTGTTTGTTGAACCGAATATGATATCGTCAACATAAATTTGGACCAACAAGGTGTGACCATTATTTCGTTTAATAAATAATGTCTTGTCAACCTTGCCCTTTTCAAAACCTCTTTCACACAGGAAGGCACTCAATCTGTCATACCAAGCTCTTGGTGCTTGTTTTAGACCATAGAGAGCTTTCCTTAGTTTGAATACATGTGTAGGATTCTTGAAGTCTTCAAAGCCGGGTGGCTGCTTGACATATACTTCTTCATTGATGTATCCATTTAGAAATGCGCTTTTCACATCCATCTGAAATAATTCAAAATTCATAGAACAGGCATAAGCAAGTAGTAAACGTATTGCTTCTAACCTTGCGACCGGAGCAAATGTTTCGTCAAAGTCGATTGCTTCTTCTTGATTGTATCCTTGGGCGACCAATCTTGCTTTGTTGCGAACAACTATACCATTTTCGTCAAGTTTATTTTTAAATATCCATTTTGTACCAATTATGTGTTTGTCACCTGGATTAGGAACAAGTTCCCATACTTCGTTTCTTTCGAATTGGTTAAGTTCTTCTTGCATTGCAACTATCCACTGATCATCTTTTAGTGCTTCACCAACTTTGGAAGGTTCGATTTGCGAAACAAATGCCATGTTTAAACATGCATCTTGCAATTTGAGTCTAGTTGTAACTCCTTTGTTAATATCACCAATGATGTTATCAATCGGATGATATCGATGGGTTCTCCATTCCTTTGGGAGTTCATTGGTTTCCTTTTCCATGTTGACTTCATTTTCTTGACTCGGTTGATCAATTGGATCTTCTTTACGTGGATCACTACTTTCAGTATCATCATCATCAAAAGAAATAGCTTTGTCCTCTTTCAAGGGGTTAGTTTCATCAAAAGTAACATGTATTGATTCTTCTACAATTAAATTTCTTTTATTAAAAATCCTAAAAGCTTTACTAGATAATGCATACCCAATAAATATACCTTCATCTGCCTTTTCATCGAATTTTCCAAGATTGTCTTTTCCGTTATTTAGCACAAAGCACTTGCATCCAAAGATGTGGAAGTGAGAGATGTTGGGCTTTTTACCTTTGTATAGTTCATACGGAGTCTTCTTAGGAATTGGCCGAATGTTTACTCTGTTAGTAACAAAGCATGCCGTGTTTACGGCATCCGCCCAAAAATACTTTGGTAGATTTGAATCACTTAACATAGTTCTTGCAAGTTCTATCAAGGATCTGTTATTTCTCTCAACAACCCCATTTTGTTGAGGTGTTCTTGGTGCAGAAAAGTTGTGAAAAATTCCATTTTCTTCACAGAATTCTTCAAATAAGGTATTTTGAAATTCTCTTCCATGATCACTTCTAATCGATACAATTTTGGATGATTGTTCATTTTGGACTAGCTTGGCATAATTTTTAAATGCCTTAAACGCTTCGTTTTTGTTTGCCAAAAATAAGGTCCATGTGTACCTTGAAAAGTCATCAACAATAACTAGTCCATATGAATTTCCACCAAGACTCTTAGTTCTTGATGGACCAAACAAATCCATGTGTATTAATTGAAGTGGTCTTGTAGTAGATATAACATTTATAGCTTTGAAAGAAGTTTTTGTTTGTTTACCTTTTTGACATGCGTCACATAATTTATCCTTGACAAATTTCATTTTTGGTAATCCAAAAACAAGATCATGCTTGACTAGTTTGTTTAAATGATCCATGTGAATATGAGCAATTCTTTTATGCCATAACCATGCATCATTGTTGTCGCTTACCAAAAGACATTTCATTTTCAAGGATAAATCATCAAGATTAAGTATAAAAATATTCTTGAAACGTTTACCGATAAATTGAATTTCACTTGTTGCTGCATTTTGAATGATGCACTCTTCTTTGTTGAAGACTATCTTGTGTCCTTTGTCACATAACTGGCTAATGCTTATTAGATTATGCTTTAGGCCTTCAACATAAAGAACATCTTCAATTGTTGGAGAAGGTGCTTTTCCAATTTTTCCAATGCCTAGGATCTTCCCTTTGTTATTATCTCCATATACTACATGTCCTTTTGATTCAAGGGTCAATGCTGAAAATTTTGTTATGTCTCCCGTCATGTGTTTGGAGCACCCACTATCTAAGTACCATAAATTTGAAGTACTTTGTGTGCATCCCTGCAAAATTGAAATCAAATTTTATTAGGTACCCAAAGTGCTTTGGGTCCTTGGGGGTTAGTGCCTTTCTTGACCCATATGCAATGCCCTTTAGGAATGCTAATGTTTCTTATATGACAAGTATTTGGTGTGTCCATAGATACCACAATATGAGCAAGTAGGAATTTTACTTGTGTATGTATGAAGTTTATTGTTAGTAATCTTTTCTTTATGCGAATGCTCTTTTTGTACAATTGTCATGTTTCTTAGATTTGTTTGAGTACTTGATTTTACAAAAATGGTCTTACTAGTGCTTGGTTTATCAAATTTAGAAAATCCAATACCACTTTTATCATTTGAATATCTTTGCATGTTTAGAACATTTTCCAATCCTATATGTCCTTTTTCATATCTTTCAATCACTCTATTTAGTTGAACAATTTTAAATGAAAGGGAATCACAATTGTTGCATGTAGAATTCTGCTTAGATTTTTCAGCATCTTTTTCCATAAGATTAATTTTTTCTTTAAGACATGAGACTTCTTTCTTTTGAGTTGATACTTGTTTAAGCAAATTTTTACATTCAACAAGAAGTTCCTTTATTGCATTTTGTGCTTCATTGTATTCTATAACTAATTCATGATTATAAAGAAGGGTGTTTAAGTTACTAACCTCTTCGTCATCTGAATGGTGTGACGCCATTAGTGCAACATTTGCACATTCATCACTTTCAGTTTCTGATGTTGAACTTATGTCATTGTCTTCCCATGCTATATATGCTTTCTTGAAGTCTTTTCTTTTACCGGCATTCTTTTTGATGAGATCTGGACAATCTGCTTTAATATGTCCTTGTTTCCCACATTCAAAGCATGTGAAGTTTTGGTTAGTCGTGCTATCTTTCTTTCTGAAGTTCTTCTTCTTGAAACTTCTGTTATTTTTAAGAAATTTACCGAATTTCTTGACAAGGAAGTTGATGTTTTCGTCGTCATCAGAAATTTCTTCTTTGACTACTTCCTTTGATTCGGTCTTTAGAGCAATATTTTTGCTTTTCTTTTCTTGGGTTTCATTTTGCTCTAATCGTCCAAGTTCTATTTCATGTTCTTGTAGTTTGCCAAATAATGCAGAAAGTGACATTTTGGACAAACTCTTCTTTTCTGATATCGCTGTCACCTTTGGTTGCCACGCCCTAGTTAGTGACCGTAATACTTTCAGATTCAATTCATCGTTGGAGAAGACCTTTCCGAGGGCTGTCAAATGATTTGTCAAGTGGGAGAATCGTTTCTGCATGTCTAATATAGTTTCTCCAGGCTGCATACGAAACAATTCATATTCTTGAGAAAGTGTATTTAGTTTGGATCTTTTTACCTCTATGGTGCCTTCATGGGTTACTTCCAATGTGTCCCATATTTCCTTGGCAGTTTTACAGTGAGATATGCGGAAAAATTCATCCATACCAAGTGCTGATTGTAGAATGTTTTTAGCCTTTTTATCAAACAACACTTTTCTTTTATCGTCATCGGTCCAAGAATTCTTTATCTTAATTTCTTCTTTGTTGTTGATGACTGTTGTTGGAATGTAAGGACCATTTTCGACAGCATCCCATATTTCGTCTCCCTGTGCCTCAAGATATGCTTGCATGCGTATTTTCCAGAAATCGTAATGTTCACCGACGAAACATGGTGGTTTGTTACTGCTGCCACCGTCTCTGAAAACAGGTTGTGCGGAAGCCATGAATTATTGATCGAGGAGTAAGTTACCTTGAACCTGCTCTGATACCAATTGTAAGATCAGATGTGCACCTAAGAGGGGGGGGTGAATTAGGTGTTTGGTTATTTTGATCGTTTTTAGAATTTTAGTGATTGATTTTTGCGTTTAATGTTGGTAGATGAAGAAGTAAATAACAGTAAGTAAATGAACACTGCAAATTTATCCTGGTTCCCCTAATAACCAAGGGTACGTCCAGTCCTCTTGCTCACCACAAGAGATTTTCTTCACTATCTGTCAGAATATGTACAAGTCCTCACCCTGGGACCTTGGCTACAATCTTCTAACAAACTTTCTATGATAGAACACTACTATCTTAGATATAACACTTAAAGAAAGTACAACTTTTTTTTACAAACACTTGTTGTTTTGATAAGAGTATAGGAGTAGGAAGGAAGTAGAATGATAACAATTCAAGATTTATTCAAGTACTTTGAGAACCTTAAGGATATGAAAATGATATGCAGGTACTTGAATTTCTGAAAATCACTTAGAGAAAAATTTAGAAAATTTAGTTCAAAGTCTTTGAAATTGTGTAATTCGAATTCGTAATTTGAATATGAAGTTATGACCTTTTTATAGTCCTCAAACATCTCTTTAGATTCGTGGCCTTTGATCCAAGAGGTTTGAGGAAGAATTGCAATGTTTTAAATTGAATTCAGAACTGAAACATTGCATTGCTTCCAGTTGTATTCGATTACAAGATATCTGTATTCGAATACAACTTGCTGCAACGTTTAAAATTATTCCAATTTTTCACTGTGTAGTCGAATACATTTTTGTGTAGTCGAATACAGATGAAGATTTTTAGCTACTGACTTAGCAGTATTTCATCTGTAGTCGAATACAGATGAGATGGCCTAGCTTCTGACTTAGCAATGTTTCATCTGTATTCGAATACACCTTTATTGTAGTCGAATACAGATGATACGTTTTTGCTTCTGACTTAGCAAATTGCATCTGTATTCAAATACACCTGTGTTGTATTCGATTACAATATTGTTTTTAGTCAAAAATAAAGATTCTAACATTTTGAAAATATTATTTTGGACTTTTGAAAATATTGTTTATGCATATGCAAAGTATGTAAGGTTCTCTTGTAGTTGAATTATGTCTTGACTCATTTACCTTTTCATACTCTATTTATTTGTAATTCATCAAAGGATGTTTGAAAATGAATTGGAGGAATTCTTCTTTTTGTTGCTTTGTCACCATTGGTCTTTGTGTATAATCAAAAACATGTATTTTTACAATGTGCATCCAATAAGTGATTTTGTGTCATTGGTTGAACATTTAGGTTATTTTCGTCCTCAATAGGCTTATTCTAATCCAATTAGGGTTTGTAATCAATCTTCTGCATCCAATAAGTGCGTTTGTGTCATTTGTTGAACATTTAGATCATTTTTGTCCACCCAAGGCTTATTCTAATCCAATAAGGGTTTTTAACTAATCTTGTGAATCCAATAAGTGATTTTGTGTCATTGGTTGAACATTTAGGTCATTTTCGTAGTCCCAAGGCTTATTCTAATCCAATTAGCGTTTTTAACCAATCTTGTGCATACAATAAGTGATTTTGTGTCATTGGTTAGACATTTAGGTCATTTTCATTCTCCCAAGGCTTATTCTAATCCAATTAAGGTTTTTAACCAATCTTGTGCATCCAATAAGTGATTTTGTGTCATTGGTTGAACATTTAGGTCATTTTCGTCCTCCATAGGCTTATTCTAATCCAATTAGGGTTTTTAACCAATCTTCTGCATCCAATAAGTGCGTTTGTGTCATTGTATGAACATTTAGGTCGTTTTCGATCTCCCTAGGCTTATTCTAATCCAATTAGGGTTTTTAACCAATCTTGTGCATCCATTAAGTTATTTTGTGTCATTGGTTAAACAATTAGATCATTTTTGTCCTCAATATGCTTATTCTAATCCAAGTAGGGTTTTTAACCAATCTACTGCATCCAAAAAGTGCGTTTGTGTCATTGGTTGAACATTTAGGTCCTTTTCTGCCTACCTAGAGTTATTCTAATCCAATTAGAGTTTTCAACCAATCTTGTGTATCCAATAAATGCGTTTGTGTCATTGGTTGAACATTTAGGTCATTTTCGTCCTCCGTAGGGTTATTCTAATCCAATTAGGGTTTTTATCAAAACTTGTGCATCCAATAAGCGATTTTGTGTCATTGGCTGAACATTTAGGTCATTTTCGTCCTCCCTAGGCTTATTCTAATCCAATTAGGGTTTTTAACCAATCTTGTGCATCCAATAAGTGATTTTGTGTCATCGGTTGAACATTTAGGTCATTTTCGTCCTCCATAGGCTTATTCTAATCCAATTAGGGTTTTTAACCAATCTTCTGCATCCATTAAGTGCGTTTGTGTCATTGGTTGAACATTTAGGTCATTTTCGTCCTCCCTAGGCTTATTCTATTCCAATTAGGGTTTTTAGCCAATCTTGTGCATCCAATAAGTGATTTTGTGTCATTGGTTGAACATTTAGGTTATTTTCATCCTCAATAGGCTTATTCTAATCCAATCAGGGTTTTTAACCAATCTTCTGCATCCAATAAGTGCGTTTGTGTCATTTGTTGAACATTTAGATCATTTTTGTCCACCCAAGGCTTATTCTAATCCAATAAGGGTTTTTAACTAATCTTGTGAATCCAATAAGTGATTTTGTGTCATTGGTTGAACATTTAGGTCATTTTCGTAGTCCCAAGGCTTATTCTAATCCAATTAGCGTTTTTAACCAATCTTGTGCATACAATAAGTGATTTTGTGTCATTGGTTAGACATTTAGGTCATTTTCGTTCTCCCAAGGCTTATTCTAATCCAATTAAGGTTTTTAACCAATCTTGTGCATCCAATAAGTGATTTTGTGTCATTGGTTGAACATTTAGATCATTTTCGTCCTCCATAGGCTTATTCTAATCCAATTAGGGTTTTTAACCAATCTTTTGCATCCAATAAGTGCGTTTGTGTCATTGGTTGAACATTTAGGTCGTTTTCGATCTCTCTAGGCTTATTCTAATCCAATTAGGGTTTTTAACCAATCTTGTGCATCCAGTAAGTGATTTTGTGTCATTGGTTAAACAATTAGATCATTTTTGTCCTCAATATGCTTATTCTAATCCAAGTAGGGTTTTTAACCAATCTTCTGCATCCAATAATTGCGTTTGTGTCATTGGTTGAACATTTAGGTCCTTTTCTGCCTACCTAGAGTTTTTCTAATCCAATTAGAGTTTTCAACCAATCTTGTGTATCCAATAAATGCGTTTGTGTCATTGGTTGAACATTTAGGTCATTTTCGTCCTCCGTAGGGTTATTCTAATCCAATTAGGGTTTTTATCAAAACTTGTGCATCCAATAAGTGATTTTGTGTCACTGGTTGAACATTTAGGTCATTTTCGTCCTCCCTAGGCTTATTTTAATCCAATTAGGGTTTTTAACTAATCTTGTGAATCCAATAAGAGATTTTGTGTCATTGGTTGAACATTTAGGTCATTTTCGTAGTCCCAAGGCTTATTCTAATCCAATTAGCGTTTTTAATCAATCTTGTGCATACAATAAGTGATTTTGTGTCATTGGTTAGACATTTAGGTCATTTTCGTTCTCCCAAGGCTTATTCTAATCCAATTAAGGTTTTTAACCAATCAAGTGCATCCAATTAGGGTTTTTAACCAATATTCTGCATCCAATAAGTGCGTCTGTGTCATTGGTTGAACATTTAGGTCATTTTCGTCCTCCCTAGGCTTATTCTATTCCAATTAGGGTTTTTAGCCAATCTTGTGCATCCAATAAGTGATTTTGTGTCATTGGTTGAACATTTAGGTTATTTTCGTCCTCAATAGGCTTATTCTAATCCAATTAGGGTTTTTAACCAATCTTCTGCATCCAATAAGTGCGTTTGTGTCATTGGTTGAACATTTAGGTCATTTTCGTCCTCCCTAGGCTTATTCTAATCCAATTAGGGTTTTTAACCAATCTTTTGCATCCAATAAGTGATTTTGTGTCATTGGTTGAAAATTTAGGTCATTTTCGTCCTCAATAGGCTTATTCTAATCCAATTAGGGTTTTTAACCAATCTTCTGCATCCAATAAGTGCGTTTGTGTCATTGGTTGAACATTTAGGTCATTTTCGTCCTCCCTAGGCCTATTCTAATCCAATTAGGGTTTTTAACCAATCTTGTGCTTCCAATAAGTGATTTTGTGTCATTAGTTGAACATTTAGGTCATTTTCGTCCTCCATAGGCTTATTCTAATCCAATTAGGGTTTTTAACCAATCTTCTGCATCCAATAAGTGCGTTTGTGTCATTGGTTGAACATTTAGGTCATTTTCGTCCTCCATAGGCTTATTCTAATCCAATTAGGGTTTTTAACCAATCTTCTGCATCCAATAAGTGCGTTTGTGTCATTGGTTGAACATTTAGGTCATTTTCGTCCTCCCTAGGCTTATTCTATTCCAATTAGGGTTTTTAGCCAATCTTGTGCATCCAATAAGTGATTTTGTGTCATTGGTTGAACATTTAGGTTATTTTCGTCCTCAATAGGCTTATTCTAATCCAATTAGGGTTTTTAACCAATCTTCTGCATCCAATAAGTGCGTTTGTGTCATTGGTTGAACATTTAGGTCATTTTCGTCCTCCCTAGGCTTATTCTATTCCAATTAGGGTTTTTAACCAATCTTGTGCATCCAATAAGTGATTTTGTGTCATTGGTTGAACATTTAGGTTATTTTCGTCCTCAATAGGCTTATTCTAATCCAATTAGGGTTTTTAACCAATCTTCTGCATCCAATAAGTGCGTTTGTGTCATTTGTTGAACATTTAGATCATTTTTGTCCACCCAATTCTTATTCTAATCCAATAAGGGTTTTTAAATAATCTTGTGAATCCAATAAGTGATTTTGTGTCATTGGTTGAACATTTAGGTCATTTTCGTCCTCCCTAGGCTTATTCTAATCCAATTAGGGTTTTTAACCAATCTTGTGCATCCAATAAGTGATTTTGTGTCATTGGTTGAACATTTAGGTCATTTTCGTCCTCCATAGGCTTATTCTAATCCAATTAGGGTTTTTAACCAATCTTCTGCATTTAATAAGTGCGTTTGTGTCATTGGTTGAACATTTAGGTCGTTTTCGATCTCCCTAGGCTTATTCTAATCCAATTAAGGTTTTTAACCAATCTTGTGCATCTAGTAAGTGATTTGTGTCATTGGTTAAACAATTAGATCATTTTTGTTCTCAATATGCTTATTCTAATCCAAGTAGGCTTTTTAACCAATCTTCTGCATCCAATAAGTGCGTTAGTGTCATTGGTTGAACATTTAGGTCCTTTTCGTCCTCCCTAGGCTTATTCTAATCCAATTAGGGTTTTTAACCAATCTTGTGCATCCAATAAGTGATTTTGTGTTATTGGTTGAACATTTAGGTCATTTTCGTCCTCCATAGGCTTATTCTAATCTAATTAGGGTTTTTACCCAATCTTCTGCATCTAATAAGTGCATTTGTGTCATTGGTTGAACATTTACGTCATTTTCGTCCTCCCTAGGCCTATTCTAATCCAATTACGGTTTTTAACCAATCTTGTGCATCCAATAAGTGATTTTGTGTCATTGGTTGAACATTTAGGTCATTTTCGTCCTCCATAGGCTTATTCTAATCCAATTAGGGTTTTTAACCAATCTTCTGCAACCAATATGTGCGTTTGTGTCATTGGTTGAACATTTAGGTCCTTTTCGTCCTCCCTAGGCTTATTCTAATCCAATTAGGGTTTTTAACCAATCTAATGCATCCAATAAGTGATTTTGTGTCATTGGTTGAACATTTAGGTCATTTTCGTCCTCAATAGGCTTATTCTAATCCAATTAGGGTTTTTAACCAATCTTCTGAATCCAACAAGTGCGTTTGTGTCATTGGTTGAACATTTAGGTCATTTTCGTCCTTCCTAGGCCTATTCTAATCCAATTATGGTTTTTAACCAATCTTGTGCTTCCAATAAGTGATTTTGTGTCATTGGTTGAACATTTAGGTCATTTTCGTCCAACCAAGGCTTATTCTAATCCAATTAGGGTTTTTAGCCAATCTTGTGCATCCAATAAGTGATTTTGTGTCATTGGTTAAATATTTAGGTCATTTTTGTCCTCCCTAGGCTTATTCAAATCTAATTAGGGTTTTTAACCAATCTTATGCATCCAATAAATGCGTTTGTGTCATTGGTTGAACATTTAGGTCATTTTCTTCCTCCCTATGATTATTCAAATCCAATTAGGGGTTTTAACCAATCTTCTGCATCCAATAAGTGATTTTGTGTCTTTGGTTGAACATTTAGGTCGTTTTCGTCTTCCCTGGGCCTATTATAATCCAATTACGGTTTTTAACCAATCTTGTGCATCCAATAAGTGCGTTTGTGTCATTTGTTGAACATTTAGATCATTTTTGTCCACCAAATTCTTATTCTAATCCAATAAGGGTTTTTAAATAATCTTGTGAATCCAATAAATGATTTTGTGTCATTGGTTGAACATTTAGGTCATTTTCGTCCTCCCTAGGCTTATTCTAATCCAATTAGGGTTTTTAACCAATCTTGTGCATCCAATAAGTGATTTTGTGTCATTGGTTGAACATTTAGGTCATTTTCGTCCTCCATAGGCTTATTCTAATCCAATTAGGGTTTTTAACCAATCTTCTGCATCTAATAAGTGCGTTTGTGTCATTGGTTGAACATTTAGGTCGTTTTCGATCTCCCTAGGCTTATTCTAATCCAATTAGGGTTTTTAACCAATCTTGTGCATCTAGTAAGTGATTTGTGTCATTGGTTAAACAATTAGATCATTTTTGTTCTCAATATGCTTATTCTAATCCAAGTAGGCTTTTTAACCAATCTTCTGCATCCAATAAGTGTGTTAGTGTCATTGGTTGAACATTTAGGTCCTTTTCGTTTTCCCTAGGCCTATTCTATTCAAATTAGGGTTTTTAACTAATCTTGTGCATCCAATAAGTGATTTTGTGTCATTGGTTGAACATTTAGGTCATTTTCGTCCTCCCTAGGCTTAATCTAATCCAATTAGGGTTTTTAACCAATCTTGTGCATCCAATAAGTGATTTTGTGTCATTAGTTGAATATTTAGGTCATTTTCGTCCTCCATAAGCTTATTCTAATCCAATTTGGGTTTTAACCAATGGTCTGCATTCAATAAGTGCGTTTGTGTTATTGGTTGAACATTTAGGTCATTCTCGTCCTCCATAGGCGTATTCAAATCCAATTAGGGTTTTTAACCAATCTTGTGCATCCAATAAGTGTGTTTGTGTCATTGGTTGAACATTTAGGTCATTTTCGTCATCCCTAGACTTATTCTAATCCAATTAAGGTTTTTAACCAATCTTGTGTATCCAGTAAGAGAGTTTGTGTCATTGGTTGAACATTTAGGTCATTTTCATCCACCCAAGGCTTATTCTGATCCAATTAGGGTAACTAACCAATCTTGGGGATCCAATAAGTGGGTTTGTGTCATTGTTTGAACATTTAGGTCATTTTCTGCCTACCTAGAGTTATTCTAATCCAATTAGAGTTTTTAACCAATCTTGTGTATCCAATAAATGTGTTTGTGTCATTGGTTGAACATTTAGGTCATTTTCGTCCTCCGTCGGGTTATTCTAATCCAATTAGGGTTTTTATCAAAACTTGTGCATCCAATATATGATTTTGTGTCAGTGGTTGAACATTTAGGTCATTTTCGTCCTCCCTAGGCTTATTCTAATCCAATTAGGGTTTTAAACCAATCTTGTGCATCCAATAAGTGATTTTGTGTCATTGGTTGAACATTTAGTTCATTTTCGTCCTCCATAGGCTTATTCTAATCCAATTAGGGTTTTTAACCAATCTTCTGCATCCAATAAGTGATTTTGTGTCATTGGTTGAACATTTAGGTCATTTTCGTCCTCCCTAGGCTTATTCTAATCCAATTAGGGTTTTTAACCAATCTTGTGCATCCAATAAGTGATTTTGTGTCATTGGTTGAACATTTAGGTCATTTTCGTCCTCAATAGGCTTATTCTAATCCAATTAGGGTTTTTAACCAATCTTCTGAATCCAACAAGTGCGTTTGTGTCATTGGTTGAACATTTAGGTCATTTTCGTCCTCCTTAGGCCTATTCTAATCCAATTATGGTTTTTAACCAATCTTGTGCTTCCAATAAGTGATTTTGTGTCATTGGTTGAACATTTAGGTCATTTTCGTCCAACCAAGGCTTATTCTAATCCAATTAGGGTTTTTAGCCAATCTTGTGCATCCAATAAGTGATTTTGTGTCATTGGTTAAATATTTAGGTCATTTTTGTCCTCCCTAGGCTTATTCAAATCTAATTAGGGTTTTTAACCAATCTTATGCATCCAATAAATGCGTTTGTGTCATTGGTTGAACATTTAGGTCATTTTCTTCCTCCCTAGGATTATTCAAATCCAATTAGGGGTTTTAACCAATCTTGTGCATCCAATAAGTGATTTTGTGTCTTTGGTTGAACATTTAGGTCATTTTCGTCCTCCATAGGCTTATTCTAATCTAATTAGGGTTTTTACCCAATCTTCTGCATCTAATAAGTGCATTTGTGTCATTGGTTGAACATTTACGTCATTTTCGTCCTCCCTAGGCCTATTCTAATCCAATTATGGTTTTTAACCAATCTTGTGCTTCCAATAAGTGATTTTGTGTCATTGGTTGAACATTTAGGTCATTTTCGTCCAACCAAGGCTTATTCTAATCCAATTAGGGTTTTTAGCCAATCTTGTGCATCCAATAAGTGATTTTGTGTCATTGGTTAAATATTTAGGTCATTTTTGTCCTCCCTAGGCTTATTCAAATCTAATTAGGGTTTTTAACCAATCTTATGCATCCAATAAATGCGTTTGTGTCATTGGTTGAACATTTAGGTCATTTTTTCCTCCCTAGGATTATTCAAATCCAATTAGGGGTTTTAACCAATCTTGTGCATCCAATAAGTGATTTTGTGTCTTTGGTTGAACATTTAGGTCATTTTCGTCCTCCATAGGCTTATTCTAATCTAATTAGGGTTTTTACCCAATCTTCTGCATCTAATAAGTGCATTTGTGTCATTGGTTGAACATTTACGTCATTTTCGTCCTCCCTAGGCCTATTCTAATCCAATTATGGTTTTTAACCAATCTTGTGCTTCCAATAAGTGATTTTGTGTCATTGGTTGAACATTTAGGTCATTTTCGTCCTCAATAGGCTTATTCTAATCCAATTAGGGTTTTTAACCAATCTTCTGAATCCAACAAGTGCGTTTGTGTCATTGGTTGAACATTTAGGTCATTTTCGTCCTTCCTAGGCCTATTCTAATCCAATTATGGTTTTTAACCAATCTTGTGCTTCCAATAAGTGATTTTGTGTCATTGGTTGAACATTTAGGTCATTTTCGTCCAACCAAGGCTTATTCTAATCCAATTAGGGTTTTTAGCCAATCTTGTGCATCCAATAAGTGATTTTGTGTCATTGGTTAAATATTTAGGTCATTTTTGTCCTCCCTAGGCTTATTCAAATCTAATTAGGGTTTTTAACCAATCTTATGCATCCAATAAATGCGTTTGTGTCATTGGTTGAACATTTAGGTTATTTTTTCCTCCCTAGGATTATTCAAATCCAATTAGGGGTTTTAACCAATCTTGTGCATCCAATAAGTGATTTTGTGTCTTTGGTTGAACATTTAGGTCATTTTCGTCCTCCATAGGCTTATTCTAATCTAATTAGGGTTTTTACCTAATCTTCTGCATCTAATAAGTGCATTTGTGTCATTGGTTGAACATTTACGTCATTTTCGTCCTCCCTAGGCCTATTCTAATCCAATTATGGTTTTTAACCAATCTTGTGCTTCCAATAAGTGATTTTGTGTCATTGGTTGAACATTTAGGTCATTTTCGTCCAACCAAGGCTTATTCTAAACCAATTAGGGTTTTTAGCCAATCTTGTGCATCCAATAAGTGATTTTGTGTCATTGGTTAAATATTTAGGTCATTTTTGTCCTCCCTAGGCTTATTCAAATCTAATTAGGGTTTTTAACCAATCTTATGCCTCCAATAAATGCGTTTGTGTCATTGGTTGAACATTTAGGTCATTTTCTTCCTCCGTAGGATTATTCAAATCCAATTAGGGGTTTTAACCAATCTTGTGCATCCAATAAGTGATTTTGTGTCTTTGGTTGAACATTTAGGTCATTTTCGTCATCCATAGGCTTATTCTAATCTAATTAGGGTTTTTACCCAATCTTCTGCATCTAATAAGTGCATTTGTGTCATTGGTTGAACATTTACGTCATTTTCGTCCTCCCTAGGCCTATTCTAATCCAATTACGGTTTTTAACCAATCTTGTGCATCCAATAAGTGATTTTGTGTCATTGGTTGAACATTTAGGTCATTTTCGTCCTCCATAGGCTTATTCTAATCCAATTAGGGTTTTTAACCAATCTTCTGCAACCAATATGTGCGTTTGTGTCATTGGTTGAACATTTAGGTCCTTTTCGTCCTCCCTAGGCTTATTCTAATCCAATTAGGGTTTTTAACCAATCTAATGCATCCAATAAGTGATTTTGTGTCATTTGTTGAACATTTAGGTCATTTTCGTCCTCAATAGGCTTATTCTAATCCAATTAGGGTTTTTAACCAATCTTCTGAATCCAACAAGTGCGTTTGTGTCATTGGTTGAACATTTAGGTCATTTTCGTCCTCCCTAGGCCTATTCTAATCCAATTATGGTTTTTAACCAATCTTGTGCTTCCAATTAGTGATTTTGTGTCATTGGTTGAACATTTAGGTCATTTTCGTCCAACCAAGGCTTATTCTATTCCAATTAGGGTTTTTAGCCAATCTTGTGCATCCAATAAGTGATTTTGTGTCATTGGTTAAATATTTAGGTCATTTTTGTCCTCCCTAGGCTTATTCAAATCTAATTAGGGTTTTTAACCAATCTTATGCATCCAATAAATGCGTTTGTGTCTTTGGTTGAACATTTAGGTCATTTTCTTCCTCCCTAGGATTATTCAAATCCAATTAGGGGTTTTAACCAATCTTGTGCATCCAATAAGTGATTTTGTGTCTTTGGTTGAACATTTAGGTCGTTTTCGTCTTCCCTGGGCCTATTCTAATCCAATTACGGTTTTTAACCAATCTTGTGCATCCAATAAGTGCGTTTGTGTCATTTGTTGAACATTTAGATCATTTTTGTCCACCCAATTCTTATTCTAATCCAATAAGGGTTTTTAAATAATCTTGTGAATCCAATAAGTGATTTTGTGTCATTGGTTGAACATTTAGGTCATTTTCGTCCTCCCTAGGCTTATTCTAATCCAATTTGAGTTTTTAACCAATCTTGTGTATCCAATAAATGTGTTTGTGTCATTGGTTGAACATTTAGGTCATTTTCGTCCTCCGTCGGGTTATTCTAATCCAATTAGGGTTTTTATCAAAACTTGTGCATCCAATATATGATTTTGTGTCAGTGGTTGAACATTTAGGTCATTTTCGTCCTCCCTAGGCTTATTCTAATCCAATTAGGGTTTTAAACCAATCTTGTGCATCCAATAAGTGATTTTGTGTCATTGGTTGAACATTTAGTTCATTTTCGTCCTCCATAGGCTTATTCTAATCCAATTAGGGTTTTTAACCAATCTTCTGCATCCAATAAGTGATTTTGTGTCATTGGTTGAACATTTAGGTCATTTTCGTCCTCCCTAGGCTTATTCTAATCCAATTAGGGTTTTTAACCAATCTTGTGCATCCAATAAGTGATTTTGTGTCATTGGTTGAACATTTAGGTCATTTTCGTCCTCAATAGGCTTATTCTAATCCAATTAGGGTTTTTAACCAATCTTCTGCATCCAATAAATGCGTTTGTGTCATTGGTTGAACATTTTGGTCATGTTCGTCCTCCCTAGGCCTATTCTAATCCAATTACGGTTTTTAACCAATCTTGTGCATCCAATAAGTAATTTTGTGTCATTGGTTGAACATTTAGGTCATTTTCGTCCTCCATAGGCTTATTCTAATCCAATTAGGGTTTTTAACCAATCTTCTGCATCCAATAAGTGCGTTTGTGTCATTGGTTGAACATTTAGGTCATTTTCGTCCTCCCTAGGCTTATTCTATTCCAATTAGGGTTTTTAGCCAATCTTGTGCATCCAATAAGTGATTTTGTGTCATTGGTTGAACATTTAGGTTATTTTCGTCCTCAATAGGCTTATTCTAATCCAATTAGGGTTTTTAACCAATCTTCTGCATCCAATAAGTGCGTTTGTGTCATTTGTTGAACATTTAGATCATTTTTGTCCACCCAATTCTTATTCTAATCCAATAAGGGTTTTTAAATAATCTTGTGAATCCAATAAGTGATTTTGTGTCATTGGTTGAACATTTAGGTCATTTTCGTCCTCCCTAGGCTTATTCTAATCCAATTAGGGTTTTTAACCAATCTTGTGCATCCAATAAGTGATTTTGTGTCATTGGTTGAACATTTAGGTCATTTTCGTCCTCCATAGGCTTATTCTAATCCAATTAGGGTTTTTAACCAATCTTCTGCATTTAATAAGTGCGTTTGTGTCATTGGTTGAACATTTAGGTCGTTTTCGATCTCCCTAGGCTTATTCTAATCCAATTAAGGTTTTTAACCAATCTTGTGCATCTAGTAAGTGATTTGTGTCATTGGTTAAACAATTAGATCATTTTTGTTCTCAATATGCTTATTCTAATCCAAGTAGGCTTTTTAACCAATCTTCTGCATCCAATAAGTGCGTTAGTGTCATTGGTTGAACATTTAGGTCCTTTTCGTCCTCCCTAGGCTTATTCTAATCCAATTAGGGTTTTTAACCAATCTTGTGCATCCAATAAGTGATTTTGTGTTATTGGTTGAACATTTAGGTCATTTTCGTCCTCCATAGGCTTATTCTAATCTAATTAGGGTTTTTACCCAATCTTCTGCATCTAATAAGTGCATTTGTGTCATTGGTTGAACATTTACGTCATTTTCGTCCTCCCTAGGCCTATTCTAATCCAATTACGGTTTTTAACCAATCTTGTGCATCCAATAAGTGATTTTGTGTCATTGGTTGAACATTTAGGTCATTTTCGTCCTCCATAGGCTTATTCTAATCCAATTAGGGTTTTTAACCAATCTTCTGCAACCAATATGTGCGTTTGTGTCATTGGTTGAACATTTAGGTCCTTTTCGTCCTCCCTAGGCTTATTCTAATCCAATTAGGGTTTTTAACCAATCTAATGCATCCAATAAGTGATTTTGTGTCATTGGTTGAACATTTAGGTCATTTTCGTCCTCAATAGGCTTATTCTAATCCAATTAGGGTTTTTAACCAATCTTCTGAATCCAACAAGTGCGTTTGTGTCATTGGTTGAACATTTAGGTCATTTTCGTCCTTCCTAGGCCTATTCTAATCCAATTATGGTTTTTAACCAATCTTGTGCTTCCAATAAGTGATTTTGTGTCATTGGTTGAACATTTAGGTCATTTTCGTCCAACCAAGGCTTATTCTAATCCAATTAGGGTTTTTAGCCAATCTTGTGCATCCAATAAGTGATTTTGTGTCATTGGTTAAATATTTAGGTCATTTTTGTCCTCCCTAGGCTTATTCAAATCTAATTAGGGTTTTTAACCAATCTTATGCATCCAATAAATGCGTTTGTGTCATTGGTTGAACATTTAGGTCATTTTCTTCCTCCCTAGGATTATTCAAATCCAATTAGGGGTTTTAACCAATCTTGTGCATCCAATAAGTGATTTTGTGTCTTTGGTTGAACATTTAGGTCATTTTCGTCCTCCATAGGCTTATTCTAATCTAATTAGGGTTTTTACCCAATCTTCTGCATCTAATAAGTGCATTTGTGTCATTGGTTGAACATTTACGTCATTTTCGTCCTCCCTAGGCCTATTCTAATCCAATTATGGTTTTTAACCAATCTTGTGCTTCCAATAAGTGATTTTGTGTCATTGGTTGAACATTTAGGTCATTTTCGTCCAACCAAGGCTTATTCTAATCCAATTAGGGTTTTTAGCCAATCTTGTGCATCCAATAAGTGATTTTGTGTCATTGGTTAAATATTTAGATCATTTTTGTCCTCCCTAGGCTTATTCAAATCTAATTAGGGTTTTTAACCAATCTTATGCATCCAATAAATGCGTTTGTGTCATTGGTTGAACATTTAGGTCATTTTCTTCCTCCCTAGGATTATTCAAATCCAATTAGGGGTTTTAACCAATCTTGTGCATCCAATAAGTGATTTTGTGTCTTTGGTTGAACATTTAGGTCATTTTCGTCATCCATAGGCTTATTCTAATCTAATTAGGGTTTTTACCCAATCTTCTGCATCTAATAAGTGCATTTGTGTCATTGGTTGAACATTTACGTCATTTTCGTCCTCCCTAGGCCTATTCTAATCCAATTACGGTTTTTAACCAATCTTGTGCATCCAATAAGTGATTTTGTGTCATTGGTTGAACATTTAGGTCATTTTCGTCCTCCATAAGCTTATTCTAATCCAATTAGGGTTTTTAACCAATCTTCTGCAACCAATATGTGCGTTTGTGTTATTGGTTGAACATTTAGGTCATTCTCGTCCTCCATAGGCGTATTCTAATCTAATTAGGGTTTTTAACCAATCTTGTGCATCCAATAAGTGTGTTTGTGTCATTGGTTGAACATTTAGGTCATTTTCGTCATCCCTAGACTTATTCTAATCCAATTAAGGTTTTTAACCAATCTTGTGTATCCAGTAAGAGAGTTTGTGTCATTGGTTGAACATTTAGGTCATTTTCATCCACCCAAGGCTTATTCTGATCCAATTAGGGTAATTAACCAATCTTGGGGATCCAATAAGTGGGTTTGTGTCATTGTTTGAACATTTAGGTCATTTTCTGCCTACCTAGAGTTATTCTAATCCAATTAGAGTTTTTAACCAATCTTGTGTATCCAATAAATGTGTTTGTGTCATTGGTTGAACATTTAGGTCATTTTCGTCCTCCGTCGGGTTATTCTAACCCAATTAGGTTTTTTATCAAAACTTGTGCATCCAATATATGATTTTGTGTCAGTGGTTGAACATTTAGGTCATTTTTGTCCTCCCTAGGCTTATTCTAATCCAATTAGGGTTTTAAACCAATCTTGTGCATCCAATAAGTGATTTTGTGTCATTGGTTGAACATTTAGTTCATTTTCGTCCTCCATAGGCTTATTCTAATCCAATTAGGGTTTTTAACCAATCTTCTGCATCCAATAAGTGATTTTGTGTCATTGGTTGAACATTTAGGTCATTTTCGTCCTCCCTAGGCTTATTCTAATCCAATTAGGGTTTTTAACCAATCTTGTGCATCCAATAAGTGATTTTGTGTCATTGGTTGAACATTTAGGTCATTTTCGTCCTCAATAGGCTTATTCTAATCCAATTAGGGTTTTTAACCAATCTTCTGAATCCAACAAGTGCGTTTGTGTCATTGGTTGAACATTTAGGTCATTTTCGTCCTCCCTAGGCCTATTCTAATCCAATTATGGTTTTTAACCAATCTTGTGCTTCCAATAAGTGATTTTGTGTCATTGGTTGAACATTTAGGTCATTTTCGTCCAACCAAGGCTTATTCTAATCCTATTAGGGTTTTTAGCCAATCTTGTGCATCCAATAAGTGATTTTGTGTCATTGGTTAAATATTTAGGTCATTTTTGTCCTCCCTAGGCTTATTCAAATCTAATTAGGGTTTTTAACCAATCTTATGCATCCAATAAATGCGTTTGTGTCATTGGTTGAACATTTAGGTCATTTTCTTCCTCCCTAGGATTATTCAAATCCAATTAGGGGTTTTAACCAATCTTGTGCATCCAATAAGTGATTTTGTGTCTTTGGTTGAACATTTAGGTCATTTTCGTCATCCATAGGCTTATTCTAATCTAATTAGGGTTTTTACCCAATCTTCTGCATCTAATAAGTGCATTTGTGTCATTGGTTGAACATTTACGTCATTTTCGTCCTCCCTAGGCCTATTCTAATCCAATTAGGGTTTTTAACCAATCTTGTGCATCCAATAAGTGATTTTGTGTCATTGGTTGAACATTTAGGTCATTTTCGTCCTCCATAGGCTTATTCTAATTCAATTAGGGTTTTTAACCAATCTTCTGCAACCAATATGTGCGTTTGTGTCATTGGTTGAACATTTAGGTCCTTTTCGTCCTCCCTAGGCTTATTCTAATCCAATTAGGGTTTTTAACCAATCTAATGCATCCAATAAGTGATTTTGTGTCATTGGTTGAACATTTAGGTCATTTTCGTCCTCAATAGGCTTATTCTAATCTAATTAGGGTTTTTACCCAATCTTCTGCATCTAATAAGTGCATTTGTGTCATTGGTTGAACATTTACGTCATTTTCGTCCTCCCTAGGCCTATTCTAATCCAATTACGGTTTTTAACCAATCTTGTGCATCCAATAAGTGATTTTGTGTCATTGGTTGAACATTTAGGTCATTTTCGTCCTCCATAGGCTTATTCTAATCCAATTAGGGTTTTTAACCAATCTTCTGCATCCAATAAGTGCGTTTGTGTCATTGGTTGAACATTTAGGTCATTTCCTTCCTCCCTAGGCTTATTCTAATCCAATTAGGGTTTTTAACCAATCTTGTGCATCCAATAAGTGATTTTGTGTCATTAGTTGAACATTTAGGTCATTTTTGTCCTCCCTAGGCTTATTCTAATCCAATTAGGGTTTTTAACCAATCTTGTGCATCCAATAAGTGATTTTGTGTCATTGGTTGAACATTTAGGTCATTTTCGTCCTCAATAGGCTTATTCTAATCCAATTAGGGTTTTTAACCAATCTTCTGCATCCAATAAGTGCGTTTGTGTCATTGGTTGAACATTTAGGTCATTGTCGTCCTCCCTAGGCCTATTCTAATCCAATTACGGTTTTTAACCAATCTTGTGCATCCAATAAGTGATTTTGTGTCATTAGTTGAACATTTAGGTCATTTTCGTCCTCCATAAGCTTATTCTAATCCGATTAGGGTTTTTAACCAATCTTCTGCATCCAATAAGTGATTTTGTGTCATTAGTTGAACATTTAGGTCATTTTCGTCCTCCATAAGCTTATTCTAATCCAATTAGGGTTTTTAATTAATCTTCTGCATCCAATAAGTGCGTTTGTGTCATTGGTTAAACATTTAGGTCATTTTCGTCCTCCCTAGGCCTATTCAAATCCAATTACGCTTTTTAACCAATCTTGTCCATCCAATAAGTGATTTTGTGTCATTGGTTGAACATTTAGGTTAATTTCGTCCTCCCTAGGCCTATTCAAATCCAATTGTGCTTTTTAACCAATCTTGTGCATGCAATAAGTGATTTTGTGTCATTGGTTGAACATTTAGGTCATTTTCGTCCTCCATAAGCTTATTCTAATCCAATTAGGGTTTTAAACAATCTTCTGCATCCAATAAGTGCGTTTGTGTCAGTGGTTGAAGATTTAGCTCATTTTCGTCCTCCCTAGGCTTATTCTAATCCAATTAGGGTTTTTAACCAATCTTGTGCATCCAATAAGTGATTTTGTGTCATTGGTTGAACATTTAGGTCATTTTCGTCCTCAATAGGCTTATTCTAATCCAATTAGGGTTTTGAACCAATCTTCTGCATCCAATAAGTGCGTTTGTGTCATTGGTTTAACATTTAATACATTTTCGTCCTCCCTAGGCCTATTCTAATCCAATTACGGTTTTTAACCAATCTTGTGCATCCAATTAGTGATTTTGTGTCATTAGTTGAACATTTAGGTCATTTTCGTCCTCCATAAGCTTATTCTAATCCGATTAGGGTTTTTAACCAATCTTCTGCATCCAATAAGTGCGTTTGTGTCATTGGTTGAACATTTAGGTCATTTTCGTCCTCCCTAGGCTTATTCTAATCCAATTAGGGTTTTTAACCAATCTTGTGCATCCAATAAGTGATTTTGTGTCATTGGTTGAACATTTAGGTCATTTTCGTCCTCAATAGGCTTATTCTAATCCAATTAGGGTTTTTAACCAATCTTCTGCATCCAATAAATGCGTTTGTGTCATTGGTTGAACATTTTGGTCATGTTCGTCCTCCCTAGGCCTATTCTAATCCAATTACGGTTTTTAACCAATCTTGTGCATCCAATAAGTAATTTTGTGTCATTGGTTGAACATTTAGGTCATTTTCGTCCTCCATAGGCTTATTCTAATCCAATTAGGGTTTTTAACCAATCTTCTGCATCCAATAAGTGCGTTTGTGTCATTGGTTGAACATTTAGGTCATTTTCGTCCTCCCTAGGCTTATTCTATTCCAATTAGGGTTTTTAGCCAATCTTGTGCATCCAATAAGTGATTTTGTGTCATTGGTTGAACATTTAGGTTATTTTCGTCCTCAATAGGCTTATTCTAATCCAATTAGGGTTTTTAACCAATCTTCTGCATCCAATAAGTGCGTTTGTGTCATTTGTTGAACATTTAGATCATTTTTGTCCACCCAATTCTTATTCTAATCCAATAAGGGTTTTTAAATAATCTTGTGAATCCAATAAGTGATTTTGTGTCATTGGTTGAACATTTAGGTCATTTTCGTCCTCCCTAGGCTTATTCTAATCCAATTAGGGTTTTTAACCAATCTTGTGCATCCAATAAGTGATTTTGTGTCATTGGTTGAACATTTAGGTCATTTTCGTCCTCCATAGGCTTATTCTAATCCAATTAGGGTTTTTAACCAATCTTCTGCATTTAATAAGTGCGTTTGTGTCATTGGTTGAACATTTAGGTCGTTTTCGATCTCCCTAGGCTTATTCTAATCCAATTAAGGTTTTTAACCAATCTTGTGCATCTAGTAAGTGATTTGTGTCATTGGTTAAACAATTAGATCATTTTTGTTCTCAATATGCTTATTCTAATCCAAGTAGGCTTTTTAACCAATCTTCTGCATCCAATAAGTGCGTTAGTGTCATTGGTTGAACATTTAGGTCCTTTTCGTCCTCCCTAGGCTTATTCTAATCCAATTAGGGTTTTTAACCAATCTTGTGCATCCAATAAGTGATTTTGTGTTATTGGTTGAACATTTAGGTCATTTTCGTCCTCCATAGGCTTATTCTAATCTAATTAGGGTTTTTACCCAATCTTCTGCATCTAATAAGTGCATTTGTGTCATTGGTTGAACATTTACGTCATTTTCGTCCTCCCTAGGCCTATTCTAATCCAATTACGGTTTTTAACCAATCTTGTGCATCCAATAAGTGATTTTGTGTCATTGGTTGAACATTTAGGTCATTTTCGTCCTCCATAGGCTTATTCTAATCCAATTAGGGTTTTTAACCAATCTTCTGCAACCAATATGTGCGTTTGTGTCATTGGTTGAACATTTAGGTCCTTTTCGTCCTCCCTAGGCTTATTCTAATCCAATTAGGGTTTTTAACCAATCTAATGCATCCAATAAGTGATTTTGTGTCATTGGTTGAACATTTAGGTCATTTTCGTCCTCAATAGGCTTATTCTAATCCAATTAGGGTTTTTAACCAATCTTCTGAATCCAACAAGTGCGTTTGTGTCATTGGTTGAACATTTAGGTCATTTTCGTCCTTCCTAGGCCTATTCTAATCCAATTATGGTTTTTAACCAATCTTGTGCTTCCAATAAGTGATTTTGTGTCATTGGTTGAACATTTAGGTCATTTTCGTCCAACCAAGGCTTATTCTAATCCAATTAGGGTTTTTAGCCAATCTTGTGCATCCAATAAGTGATTTTGTGTCATTGGTTAAATATTTAGGTCATTTTTGTCCTCCCTAGGCTTATTCAAATCTAATTAGGGTTTTTAACCAATCTTATGCATCCAATAAATGCGTTTGTGTCATTGGTTGAACATTTAGGTCATTTTCTTCCTCCCTAGGATTATTCAAATCCAATTAGGGGTTTTAACCAATCTTGTGCATCCAATAAGTGATTTTGTGTCTTTGGTTGAACATTTAGGTCATTTTCGTCCTCCATAGGCTTATTCTAATCTAATTAGGGTTTTTACCCAATCTTCTGCATCTAATAAGTGCATTTGTGTCATTGGTTGAACATTTACGTCATTTTCGTCCTCCCTAGGCCTATTCTAATCCAATTATGGTTTTTAACCAATCTTGTGCTTCCAATAAGTGATTTTGTGTCATTGGTTGAACATTTAGGTCATTTTCGTCCAACCAAGGCTTATTCTAATCCAATTAGGGTTTTTAGCCAATCTTGTGCATCCAATAAGTGATTTTGTGTCATTGGTTAAATATTTATGTCATTTTTGTCCTCCCTAGGCTTATTCAAATCTAATTAGGGTTTTTAACCAATCTTATGCATCCAATAAATGCGTTTGTGTCATTGGTTGAACATTTAGGTCATTTTCTTCCTCCCTAGGATTATTCAAATCCAATTAGGGGTTTTAACCAATCTTGTGCATCCAATAAGTGATTTTGTGTCTTTGGTTGAACATTTAGGTCATTTTCGTCATCCATAGGCATATTCTAATCTAATTAGGGTTTTTACCCAATCTTCTGCATCTAATAAGTGCATTTGTGTCATTGGTTGAACATTTACGTCATTTTCGTCCTCCCTAGGCCTATTCTAATCCAATTACGGTTTTTAACCAATGTTGTGCATCCAATAAGTGATTTTGTGTCATTGGTTGAACATTTAGGTCATTTTCGTCCTCCATAGGCTTATTCTAATCCAATTAGGGTTTTTAACCAATCTTCTGCAACCAATATGTGTGTTTGTGTCATTGGTTGAACATTTAGGTCCTTTTCGTCCTCCCTAGGCTTATTCTAATCCAATTAGGGTTTTTAACCAATCTAATGCATCCAATAAGTGATTTTGTGTCATTGGTTGAACATTTAGGTCATTTTCGTCCTCAATAGGCTTATTCTAATCTAATTACGGTTTTTACCCAATCTTTTGCATCTAATAAGTGCATTTGTGTCATTGGTTGAACATTTACGTCATTTTCGTCCTCCCTAGGCCTATTCTAATCCAATTACGGTTTTTAACCAATCTTGTGCATCCAATAAGTGATTTTGTGTCATTGGTTGAACATTAAGGTCATTTTCGTCCTCCATAGGCTTATTCTAATCCAATTAGGGTTTTTAACCAATCTTCTGCAACCAATATGTGCGTTTGTGTCATTGGTTGAACATTTAGGTCCTTTTCGTCCTCCCTAGGCTTATTCTAATCCAATTAGGGTTTTTAACCAATCTAATGCATCCAATAAGTGATTTTGTGTCATTGGTTGAACATTTAGGTCATTTTCGTCCTCAATAGGCTTATTCTAATCTAATTAGGGTTTTTACCCAATCTTCTGCATCTAATAAGTGCATTTGTGTCATTGGTTGAACATTTACGTCATTTTCGTCCTCCCTAGGCCTATTCTAATCCAATTACGGTTTTTAACCAATCTTGTGCATCCAATAAGTGATTTTGTGTCATTGGTTGAACATTTAGGTCATTTTCGTCCTCCATAGGCTTATTCTAATCCAATTAGGGTTTTTAACCAATCTTCTGCATCCAATAAGTGCGTTTGTGTCATTGGTTGAACATTAAGGTCATTTTCGTCCTCCCTAGGCTTATTCTAATCCAATTAGGGTTTTTAACCAATCTTGTGCATCCAATAAGTGATTTTGTGTCATTGGTTGAACATTTAGGTCATTTTCGTCCTCAATAGGCTTATTCTAATCCAATTAGGGTTTTTAACCAATCTTCTGCATCCAATAAGTGCGTTTGTGTCATTGGTTGAACATTTAGGTCATTTTTTTCCTCCCTAGGCTTATTCTAATCCAATTACGATTTTAAACCAATCTTGTGCATCCAATAAGTTATTTTGTGTTATTGGTTGAACTTTTAGGTCATTTTCGTCCACCCAAGGCTTATTCTAATCCAATTAGGGTTTTTAACTAATCTTTTGCATCCAATAAGTGCGTTTGTGTCATTGGTTGAACATTTAGGTCATTTTTGTCCTCCCTAGGCATATTCTAATCCAATTACGGTTTTTAACCAATCTTGTGCATCCAATAAGTGATTTTGTGTCATTAGTTGAACATTTAGGTCATTTTCGTCCTCCATAGGCTTATTCTAATCCAATTAGGGTTTTTAACCAATCTTCTGCATCCAATAAGTGCGTTTGTGTCATTGGTTGAACATTTAGGTCATTTTCGTCCTCCATAGGCTTATTCTAATCCAATTAGGGTTTTTAACCAATCTTCTGCATCCAATAAGTGCGTTTGTGTCATTGGTTGAACATTTAGGTCATTTTCGTCCTCCCTAGGCTTATTCTATTCCAATTAGGGTTTTTAGCCAATCTTGTGCATCCAATAAGTGATTTTGTGTCATTGGTTGAACATTTAGGTTATTTTCGTCCTCAATAGGCTTATTCTAATCCAATTAGGGTTTTTAACCAATCTTCTGCATCCAATAAGTGCGTTTGTGTCATTTGTTGAACATTTAGATCATTTTTGTCCACCCAATTCTTATTCTAATCCAATAAGGGTTTTTAAATAATCTTGTGAATCCAATAAGTGATTTTGTGTCATTGGTTGAACATTTAGGTCATTTTCGTCCTCCCTAGGCTTATTCTAATCCAATTAGGGTTTTTAACCAATCTTGTGCATCCAATAAGTGATTTTGTGTCATTGGTTGAACATTTAGGTCATTTTCGTCCTCCATAGGCTTATTCTAATCCAATTAGGGTTTTTAACCAATCTTCTGCATTTAATAAGTGCGTTTGTGTCATTGGTTGAACATTTAGGTCGTTTTCGATCTCCCTAGGCTTATTCTAATCCAATTAAGGTTTTTAACCAATCTTGTGCATCTAGTAAGTGATTTGTGTCATTGGTTAAACAATTAGATCATTTTTGTTCTCAATATGCTTATTCTAATCCAAGTAGGCTTTTTAACCAATCTTCTGCATCCAATAAGTGCGTTAGTGTCATTGGTTGAACATTTAGGTCCTTTTCGTCCTCCCTAGGCTTATTCTAATCCAATTAGGGTTTTTAACCAATCTTGTGCATCCAATAAGTGATTTTGTGTTATTGGTTGAACATTTAGGTCATTTTCGTCCTCCATAGGCTTATTCTAATCTAATTAGGGTTTTTACCCAATCTTCTGCATCTAATAAGTGCATTTGTGTCATTGGTTGAACATTTACGTCATTTTCGTCCTCCCTAGGCCTATTCTAATCCAATTACGGTTTTTAACCAATCTTGTGCATCCAATAAGTGATTTTGTGTCATTGGTTGAACATTTAGGTCATTTTCGTCCTCCATAGGCTTATTCTAATCCAATTAGGGTTTTTAACCAATCTTCTGCAACCAATATGTGCGTTTGTGTCATTGGTTGAACATTTAGGTCCTTTTCGTCCTCCCTAGGCTTATTCTAATCCAATTAGGGTTTTTAACCAATCTAATGCATCCAATAAGTGATTTTGTGTCATTGGTTGAACATTTAGGTCATTTTCGTCCTCAATAGGCTTATTCTAATCCAATTAGGGTTTTTAACCAATCTTCTGAATCCAACAAGTGCGTTTGTGTCATTGGTTGAACATTTAGGTCATTTTCGTCCTTCCTAGGCCTATTCTAATCCAATTATGGTTTTTAACCAATCTTGTGCTTCCAATAAGTGATTTTGTGTCATTGGTTGAACATTTAGGTCATTTTCGTCCAACCAAGGCTTATTCTAATCCAATTAGGGTTTTTAGCCAATCTTGTGCATCCAATAAGTGATTTTGTGTCATTGGTTAAATATTTAGGTCATTTTTGTCCTCCCTAGGCTTATTCAAATCTAATTAGGGTTTTTAACCAATCTTATGCATCCAATAAATGCGTTTGTGTCATTGGTTGAACATTTAGGTCATTTTCTTCCTCCCTAGGATTATTCAAATCCAATTAGGGGTTTTAACCAATCTTGTGCATCCAATAAGTGATTTTGTGTCTTTGGTTGAACATTTAGGTCATTTTCGTCATCCATAGGCTTATTCTAATCTAATTAGGGTTTTTACCCAATCTTCTGCATCTAATAAGTGCATTTGTGTCATTGGTTGAACATTTACGTCATTTTCGTCCTCCCTAGGCCTATTCTAATCCAATTACGGTTTTTAACCAATCTTGTGCATCCAATAAGTGATTTTGTGTCATTGGTTGAACATTTAGGTCATTTTCGTCCTCCATAAGCTTATTCTAATCCAATTAGGGTTTTTAACCAATCTTCTGCATCCAATAAGTGCGTTTGTGTCATTGGTTGAACATTTAGAACATTTTCGTCCTCCCTAGGCTTATTCTAATCCAATTAGGGTTTTTAACCAATCTTGTGCATCCAATAAGTGATTTTGTGTCATTGGTTGAACATTTAGGTCATTTTCGTCCTCCATAGGCTTATTCTAATCCAATTAGGGTTTTTAACCAATCTTCTGCAACCAATATGTGCGTTTGTGTCATTGGTTGAACATTTAGGTCCTTTTCGTCCTCCCTAGGCTTATTCTAATCCAATTAGGGTTTTTAACCAATCTAATGCATCCAATAAGTGATTTTGTGTCATTGGTTGAACATTTAGGTCATTTTCGTCCTCAATAGGCTTATTCTAATCCAATTAGGGTTTTTAACCAATCTTCTGAATCCAACAAGTGCGTTTGTGTCATTGGTTGAACATTTAGGTCATTTTCGTCCTTCCTAGGCCTATTCTAATCCAATTATGGTTTTTAACCAATCTTGTGCTTCCAATAAGTGATTTTGTGTCATTGGTTGAACATTTAGGTCATTTTCGTCCAACCAAGGCTTATTCTAATCCAATTAGGGTTTTTAGCCAATCTTGTGCATCCAATAAGTGATTTTGTGTCATTGGTTAAATATTTAGGTCATTTTTGTCCTCCCTAGGCTTATTCAAATCTAATTAGGGTTTTTAACCAATCTTATGCATCCAATAAATGCGTTTGTGTCATTGGTTGAACATTTAGGTCATTTTCTTCCTCCCTAGGATTATTCAAATCCAATTAGGGGTTTTAACAAATCTTGTGCATCCAATAAGTGATTTTGTGTCTTTGGTTGAACATTTAGGTCATTTTCGTCATCCATAGGCTTATTCTAATCTAATTAGGGTTTTTACCCAATCTTCTGCATCTAATAAGTGCATTTGTGTCATTGGTTGAACATTTACGTCATTTTCGTCCTCCCTAGGCCTATTCTAATCCAATTACGGTTTTTAACCAATCTTGTGCATCCAATAAGTGATTTTGTGTCATTGGTTGAACATTTAGGTGATTTTCGTCCTCCATAGGCTTATTCTAATCCAATTAGGGTTTTTAACCAATGTTCTGCAACCTATATGTGCGTTTGTGTTATTGGTTGAACATTTAGGTCATTCTCGTCCTCCATAGGCGTATTCTAATCCAATTAGGGTTTTTAACCAATCTTGTGCATCCAATAAGTGTGTTTGTGTCATTGGTTGAACATTTAGGTCATTTTCGTCATCCCTAGACTTATTCTAATCCAATTAAGGTTTTTAACCAATCTTGTGTATCCAGTAAGAGAGTTTGTGTCATTGGTTGAACATTTAGGTCATTTTCATCCACCCAAGGCTTATTCTGATCCAATTAGGGTAATTAACCAATCTTGGGGATCCAATAAGTGGGTTTGTGTCATTGTTTGAACATTTAGGTCATTTTCTGCCTACCTAGAGTTATTCTAATCCAATTAGAGTTTTTAACCAATCTTGTGTATCCAATAAATGTGTTTGTGTCATTGGTTGAACATTTAGGTCATTTTCGTCCTCCGTCGGGTTATTCTAACCCAATTAGGGTTTTTATCAAAACTTGTGCATCCAATATATGATTTTGTGTCAGTGGTTGAACATTTAGGTCATTTTTGTCCTCCCTAGGCTTATTCTAATCCAATTAGGGTTTTAAACCAATCTTGTGCATCCAATAAGTGATTTTGTGTCATTGGTTGAACATTTAGTTCATTTTCGTCCTCCATAGGCTTATTCTAATCCAATTAGGGTTTTTAACCAATCTTCTGCATCCAATAAGTCATTTTGTGTCATTGGTTGAACATTTAGGTCATTTTCGTCCTCCCTAGGCTTATTCTAATCCAATTAGGGTTTTTAACCAATCTTGTGCATCCAATAAGTGATTTTGTGTCATTGGTTGAACATTTAGGTCATTTTCGTCCTCCATAGGCTTATTCTAATCCAATTAGGGTTTTTAACCAATCTTCTGCAACCAATATGTGCGTTTGTGTCATTGGTTGAACATTTAGGTCCTTTTCGTCCTCCCTAGGCTTATTCTAATCCAATTAGGGTTTTTAACCAATCTAATGCATCCAATAAGTGATTTTGTGTCATTGGTTGAACATTTAGGTCATTTTCGTCCTCAATAGGCTTATTCTAATCCAATTAGGGTTTTTAACCAATCTTCTGAATCCAACAAGTGCGTTTGTGTCATTGGTTGAACATTTAGGTCATTTTCGTCCTCCCTAGGCCTATTCTAATCCAATTATGGTTTTTAACCAATCTTGTGCTTCCAATAAGTGATTTTGTGTCATTGGTTGAACATTTAGGTCATTTTCGTCCAACCAAGGCTTATTCTAATCCAATTAGGGTTTTTAGCCAATCTTGTGCATCCAATAAGTGATTTTGTGTCATTGGTTAAATATTTAGGTCATTTTTGTCCTCCCTAGGCTTATTCAAATCTAATTAGGGTTTTTAACCAATCTTATGCATCCAATAAATGCGTTTGTGTCATTGGTTGAACATTTAGGTCATTTTTTCCTCCCTAGGATTATTCAAATCCAATTAGGGGTTTTAACCAATCTTGTGCATCCAATAAGTGATTTTGTGTCTTTGGTTGAACATTTAGGTCATTTTCGTCCTCCATAGGCTTATTCTAATCTAATTAGGGTTTTTACCCAATCTTCTGCATCTAATAAGTGCATTTGTGTCATTGGTTGAACATTTACGTCATTTTCGTCCTCCCTAGGCCTATTCTAATCCAATTATGGTTTTTAACCAATCTTGTGCTTCCAATAAGTGATTTTGTGTCATTGGTTGAACATTTAGGTCATTTTCGTCCTCAATAGGCTTATTCTAATCCAATTAGGGTTTTTAACCAATCTTCTGAATCCAACAAGTGCGTTTGTGTCATTGGTTGAACATTTAGGTCATTTTCGTCCTTCCTAGGCCTATTCTAATCCAATTATGGTTTTTAACCAATCTTGTGCTTCCAATAAGTGATTTTGTGTCATTGGTTGAACATTTAGGTCATTTTCGTCCAACCAAGGCTTATTCTAATCCAATTAGGGTTTTTAGCCAATCTTGTGCATCCAATAAGTGATTTTGTGTCATTGGTTAAATATTTAGGTCATTTTTGTCCTCCCTAGGCTTATTCAAATCTAATTAGGGTTTTTAACCAATCTTATGCATCCAATAAATGCGTTTGTGTCATTGGTTGAACATTTAGGTTATTTTTTCCTCCCTAGGATTATTCAAATCCAATTAGGGGTTTTAACCAATCTTGTGCATCCAATAAGTGATTTTGTGTCTTTGGTTGAACATTTAGGTCATTTTCGTCCTCCATAGGCTTATTCTAATCTAATTAGGGTTTTTACCTAATCTTCTGCATCTAATAAGTGCATTTGTGTCATTGGTTGAACATTTACGTCATTTTCGTCCTCCCTAGGCCTATTCTAATCCAATTATGGTTTTTAACCAATCTTGTGCTTCCAATAAGTGATTTTGTGTCATTGGTTGAACATTTAGGTCATTTTCGTCCAACCAAGGCTTATTCTAAACCAATTAGGGTTTTTAGCCAATCTTGTGCATCCAATAAGTGATTTTGTGTCATTGGTTAAATATTTAGGTCATTTTTGTCCTCCCTAGGCTTATTCAAATCTAATTAGGGTTTTTAACCAATCTTATGCCTCCAATAAATGCGTTTGTGTCATTGGTTGAACATTTAGGTCATTTTCTTCCTCCGTAGGATTATTCAAATCCAATTAGGGGTTTTAACCAATCTTGTGCATCCAATAAGTGATTTTGTGTCTTTGGTTGAACATTTAGGTCATTTTCGTCATCCATAGGCTTATTCTAATCTAATTAGGGTTTTTACCCAATCTTCTGCATCTAATAAGTGCATTTGTGTCATTGGTTGAACATTTACGTCATTTTCGTCCTCCCTAGGCCTATTCTAATCCAATTACGGTTTTTAACCAATCTTGTGCATCCAATAAGTGATTTTGTGTCATTGGTTGAACATTTAGGTCATTTTCGTCCTCCATAGGCTTATTCTAATCCAATTAGGGTTTTTAACCAATCTTCTGCAACCAATATGTGCGTTTGTGTCATTGGTTGAACATTTAGGTCCTTTTCGTCCTCCCTAGGCTTATTCTAATCCAATTAGGGTTTTTAACCAATCTAATGCATCCAATAAGTGATTTTGTGTCATTTGTTGAACATTTAGGTCATTTTCGTCCTCAATAGGCTTATTCTAATCCAATTAGGGTTTTTAACCAATCTTCTGAATCCAACAAGTGCGTTTGTGTCATTGGTTGAACATTTAGGTCATTTTCGTCCTCCCTAGGCCTATTCTAATCCAATTATGGTTTTTAACCAATCTTGTGCTTCCAATTAGTGATTTTGTGTCATTGGTTGAACATTTAGGTCATTTTCGTCCAACCAAGGCTTATTCTATTCCAATTAGGGTTTTTAGCCAATCTTGTGCATCCAATAAGTGATTTTGTGTCATTGGTTAAATATTTAGGTCATTTTTGTCCTCCCTAGGCTTATTCAAATCTAATTAGGGTTTTTAACCAATCTTATGCATCCAATAAATGCGTTTGTGTCATTGGTTGAACATTTAGGTCATTTTCTTCCTCCCTAGGATTATTCAAATCCAATTAGGGGTTTTAACCAATCTTGTGCATCCAATAAGTGATTTTGTGTCTTTGGTTGAACATTTAGGTCGTTTTCGTCTTCCCTGGGCCTATTCTAATCCAATTACGGTTTTTAACCAATCTTGTGCATCCAATAATTGCGTTTGTGTCATTTGTTGAACATTTAGATCATTTTTGTCCACCCAATTCTTATTCTAATCCAATATGGGTTTTTAAATAATCTTGTGAATCCAATAAGTGATTTTGTGTCATTGGTTGAACATTTAGGTCATTTTCGTCCTCCCTAGGCTTATTCTAATCCAATTAGGGTTTTTAACCAATCTTGTGCATCCAATAAGAGATTTTGTGTCATTGGTTGAACATTTAGGTCATTTTCGTCCTCCATAGGCTTATTCTAATCCAATTAGGGTTTTTAACCAATCTTGTGGATACAATAAGTAATTTTGTGTCATTGGTTAGACATTTAGGTCATTTACGTTCTCCCAAGGCTTATTACAATCCAATTAAGGTTTTTAACCAATCTTGTGCATCCAATAAGTGATTTTGTGCCATTGGTTGAACATATAGGTCATTTTCATCCTCCATAGGGTTATTCTAATCCAATTAGGGTTTTTAACCAATCTTCTGCATCCAATAAGTGCGTTTGTGTCATCGGTTGAACATTTAGGTCATTTTTGTCCACCCAATTCTTATTCTAATCCAATAAGGGTTTTTAAATAATCTTGTGAATCCAATAAGTGATTTTGTGTCATTGGTTGAACATTTAGGTCATTTTCGTCCTCCCTAGGCTTATTCTAATCCAATTAGGGTTTTTAACCAATCTTGTGCATCCAATAAGTGATTTTGTGTCATTGGTTGATCATTTAGGTCATTTTCGTCCTCCATAGGCTTATTCTAATCCAATTAGGGTTTTTAACCAATCTTCTGCATCTAATAAGTGCGTTTGTGTCATTGGTTGAACATTTAGGTCGTTATCGATCTCCCTAGGCTTACTCTAATCCAATTAGGGTTTTTAACCAATCTTGTGCATCTAGTAAGTGATTTGTGTCATTGGTTAAACAATTAGATCATTTTTGTTCTCAATATGCTTATTCTAATCCAAGTAGGCTTTTTATCCAATCTTCTGCATCCAATAAGTGCGTTAGTGTCATTGGTTGAACATTTAGGTCCTTTTCGTCTTCCCTAGGCCTATTCTATTCAAATTAGGGTTTTTAACTAATCTTGTGCATCCAATTAGTGATTTTGTGTCATTGGTTGAACATTTAGGTCATTTTCGTCCTCCTTAGGCTTAATCTAATCCAATTAGAGTTTTCAACCAATCTTGTGTATCCAATAAATGCGTTTGTGTCATTGGTTGAACATTTAGGTCATTTTCGTCCTCCGTAGGGTTATTCTAATCCAATTAGGGTTTTTATCAAAACTTGTGCATCCAATAAGTGATTCTGTGTCACTGGTTGAACATTTAGGTCATTTTCGTCCTCCCTAGGCTTATTTTAATCCAATTAGGGTTTTTAACCAATCTTCTGCATCCAATAAGTGCGTTTGTGTTATTTGTTGAACATTTAGATCATTTTTGTCCACCCAATTCTTATTCTAATCCAATAAGGGTTTTTAACTAATCTTGTGAATCCAATAAGAGATTTTGTGTCATTGGTTGAACATTTATGTCATTTTCGTAGTCCCAAGGCTTATTCTAATCCAATTAGCGTTTTTAACCAATCTTGTGCATACAATAAGTGATTTTGTGTCATTGGTTAGACATTTAGGTCATTTTCGTTCTCCCAAGGCTTATTCTAATCCAATTAAGGTTTTTAACCAATCAAGTGCATCCAATTAGGGTGTTTAACCAATCTTCTGCATCCAATAAGTGCGTTTGTGTCATTGGTTGAACATTTAGGTCATTTTCGTCCTCCCTAGGCTTATTCTATTCCAATTAGGGTTTTTAGCCAATCTTGTGCATCCAATAAGTGATTTTGTGTCATTGGTTGAACATTTAGGTTATTTTCGTCCTCAATAGGCTTATTCTAATCCAATTAGGGTTTTTAACCAATCTTGTGCATCCAATAAGTGATTTTGTGTCATTGGTTGAACATTTAGGTCATTTTCGTCCTCCCTAGGCTTATTCTATTCCAATTAGGGTTTTTAGCCAATCTTGTGCATCCAATAAGTGATTTTGTGTCATTGGTTGAACATTTAGGTTATTTTCGTCCTCAATAGGCTTATTCTAATCCAATTAGGGTTTTTAACGAATCTTCAGCATCCAATAAGTGCGTTTGTGTCATTTGTTGAACATTTAGATCATTTTTGTCCACCCAATTCTTATTCTAATCCAATAAGGGTTTTTAACTAATCTTGTGAATCCAATAAGTGATTTTGTGTCAATGGTTGAACATTTAGGTCATTTTCGTAGTCCCAAGGCTTATTCTAATCCCATTAGCGTTTTTAACCAATCTTGTGCATACAATAAGTGATTTTGTGTCATTGGTTAGACACTTAGGTCATTTTCGTTCTCCCAAGGCTTATTCTAATCCAATTAAGGTTTTTAACCAATCAAGTGCATCCAATTAGGGTTTTTAACCAATCTTCTGCATCCAATAAGTGCGTTTGTGTCATTGGTTGAACATTTAGGTCATTTTCGTCCTCCCTAGGCTTATTCTTTTCCAATTAGGGTTTTTAACCAATCTTGTGCATCCAATAAGTGATTTTGTGTCATTGGTTGAACATTTAGGTCATTTTCGTCCTCCATAGGCTTATTATAATCCAATTAGGGTTTCTAACCAATCTTCTGCATCCAATAAGTGCGTTTGTGTCATTGGTTGAACATTTAGGTCATTTTCGTCCTCCCTAGGCTTATTCTATTCCAATTAGGGTTTTTAACCAATCTTGTGCATCCAATAAGTGATTTTGTGTCATTGGTTGAACAATTAGGTCATTTTCGTCCTCCATAGGCTTATTCTAATCCATTTAGGGTTTTAAACGAATCTTCTGCATCCAATAAGTGCGTTTGTGTCATTGGTTGAACATTTAGGTCATTTTCGTCCTCCCTAAGCCTATTCTAATCCAATTACGGTTTTTAACTAATCTTGTGCTTCCAATAAGTGATTTTGTGTCATTGGTTGAACATTTAGGTCATTTTCGTCCTCCAAAGGCTTATTCTAATCCAATTAGGGTTATTAGCCAATCTTGTGCATCCAATAAGTGATTTTTGTTTCATTAGTTGAATATTTAGGTCATTTTTTTCCTCCCTAGGCTTATTCAAATCAAATTAGGGTTTTTAACCAATCTTATGCATCCAATAAGTGCGTTTGTGTCATTGGTTGAACATTTAGCTCATTTTCGTCCACCCAAGGCTTATTCTAATCCAATTAGGGTTATTAGCCAATCTTGTGCCTCCAATAAGTGATTTTCTGTCATTGGTTGAACTTTTAGGTCATTTTCGTCCTCCATAGGCCTATTCTAATCCAATTTTGGTTTTTAACCAATCTTGTGCTTCCAATAAGAGATTTTGTGTCATTGGTTGAACATTTAGGTCATTTTCGTCCTCACTAGGCTTATTTTAATCCAATTAGGGTTTTTAACAAATCTTCTACATCCAATAAATGCGTTTGTGTCATTTGTGGAACATTTAGGTCATTTTCGTCCACCCAAGGCCTATTCTAATCCAATTACGGCTTTTAACCAATCTTGTGCATCCAATAAGTGATTTTGTGTCATTGGTTGAACATTTAGATCATTTTCGTTCTCCCAAGGCTTATTCTAATCCAATTAAGGTTTTTAACAAATCTTTTGCATCCAATAAGTGCGTTTTTGTCATTGGTTGAACATTTAGATCATTTTCGTTCTCCCAAGGCTTATACTAATCCAATTAGAGTTTTTAACCAATCTTGTGCTTATAATAAGTGATTTTGTGTCATTGGTTGATCATTTAGGTCATTTTCGTCCTTAATAGGCTTATTCTAATCCAATAAGGGTTTTTAACTAATCTTGTGAATCCAATAAGTGATTTTGTGTCATTGGTTGAACATTTAGGTCATTTTCATCGTCCCAAGGCTTATACTAATCCAATTAGGGTTTTTAACCAATCTTGTGCATATAATAAGTGATTTTGTGTCATTGGTTGATCATTTAGGTCATTTTCGTCCTCAATAAGCTTATTCTAATCCAATTAGGGTTTTTAGCCAATCTTCTGCATCCAATAAGTGCGTTTTTGTCATTGGTTGAACATTTAGGTCATTTTCGTCCTCCATAGGCTTATTCTAATCCAATTAGGGTTTTTAACCAATCTTGTGCATCCAATAAGTGCGTTTGTGTCATTGGTTGAACATTTAGGTCATTTTCGTTCTACCTAGGCTTATTCTAATCCAATTAGGGTTTTTAACCAATCTTGTGCATCCTATAAGTGATTTTGTGTCATTGGTTGATCATTTAGGTCATTTTCGTTCTCAATAGGCTTATTCTAATCCAATTAGGGTTTTTAACCAATCTTATGCATCCAATAAGTGCGTTTGTGTCATTGGTTGAACATTTAGGTCATTTTCGTCCTTCCTAGGCCTATTCTAATCCAATTACGGTTTTTAACCAATCTTGTGCATCCAATAAGTGATTTTGTGTCATTGGTTGAACATTTAGGTCATTTTCGTCCTCAATATGCTTATTCTAATCCAATTAGGGTTTTTAACCAATCTTATACATCCAATAAATGCGTTTGTGTCATTTGTTGAACATTTAGGTCATTTTCGTCCACCTAAGGAATATTCTAATCCAATAAGGGTTTTTAACTAATCTTGTGAATCCAATAAGTGATTTTGTGTCATTGGTTGAACATTTAGGTCATTTTCATCGTCCCAAGGCTTATACTAATCCAATTAGAGTTTTTAACCAATCTTGTGCATATAATAAGTGATTTTGTGTCATTGGTTGATCATTTAGGTCATTTTCGTCCTCAATAGGCTTATTCTAATCCAATAAGGGTTTTTAACCATCTTGTGCATCCAATAAGTGATTTTGTGTCATTGGTTGAACATTTAGGTCATTTTTCTCCTCCATAGGCTTATTCTAATCCAATTAGGGTTTTTAACCAATCTTGTGCATCCGATAAGTGATTTTGTATCATTGGTTGAACATTTAGGTCATTTTCTTCCTCCATAGGCTTACTCTAATCCAATTAGGGTTTTTAACCAATCTTCTGCATCCAATAAGTGCGTTTGTGTCATTGGTGTAACATTTAGGTCATTTTCGTCCTCCCTAGGCTTATTCTATTCCCATTAGGGTTTTTAGCCAATCTTGTGCATCCAATAAGTGATTTTGTGTCATTGGTTGAACATTTAGGTTCTTTTCTTCCTTAATAGGCTTATTCTAATCCAATTAGGGTTTTTCACCAATCTTCTACATCCAATAAGTGCGTTTGTGTCATTTGTTGAACATTTAGGTCATTTTCGTCCACCCAAGGCTTATTCTAATCCAATAAGGGTTTTTAACTAATCTTGTGAATCCAATAAGTGATTTTGTGTCATTGGTTGAACATTTAGGTCATTTTCGTCCTTCCTAGGTCTATTCTAATCCAATTACGATTTTTAACCAATCTTGTGCATCCAATAAGTGATTTAGTGTCATTGGTTGAACATTTAGGTCATTTTCATCGTCCCAAGGCTTATACTAATCCAATTAGGGTTTTTAACCAATCTTGTGCATATAATAAGTGATTTTGTGTCATTGGTTGATCCTTTAGGTCATTTTCGTCCTCAATAGGCTTATTCTAATCCAATAAGGGTTTTTAACTAATCTTGTGAATCCAATAAGTGATTTTGTGTCATTGGTTGAACATTTAGGTCATTTTCATCGTCCCAAGGCTTATACTAATCCAATTAGGGTTTTTAACCAATCTTGTGCATATAATAAGTGATTTTGTGTTATTGGTTGATCATTTAGGTCATTTTCGTCCTCAATAAGCTTATTCTAATCCAATTAGGGTTTTTAGCCAATCTTCTGCATCCAATAAGTGCGTTTGTGTCATTGGTTGAACATTTAGGTCGTTTTCGTTCTCCCTAGGCTTATTCTAATCCAATTAGGGTTTTTAACCAATCTTGTGCATCCAAAAAGTGATTTTGTGTCATTGGTTGAACATTTAGGTCATTTTCGTCCTCCATAGGCTTATTCTAATCCAATTAGGGTTCTTAACCAATCTTGTGCATCAAATAAGTGCGTTTGTGTCATTGGTTGAACATTTAGGTCATTTTCGTCCTCCCTAGGCTTATTCTAATCCAACTAGGGTTTTTAACCAATCTTGTGCATCCTATAAGTGATTTTGTGTCATTGGTTGATCATTTAGGTCATTTTCGTTCTCAATAGGCTTATTCTAATCCAATAAGGGTTTTTAACCAATCTTGTGCATCCAATAAGTGCGTTTGTGTCATTGGTGTAACATTTAGGTCATTTTCGTCCTCCCTAGGCTTATTCTATTCCCATTAGGGTTTTTAGCCAATCTTGTGCATCCAATAAGTGATTTTGTATCATTGGTTGAACATTTAGGTTCTTTTCGTCCTCAATAGGCTTATTCTAATCCAATTAGGGTTTTTAACCAATCTTATACATCCAATAAATGCGTTTGTGTCATTTGTTGAACATTTAGGTCATTTTCGTCCACCCAAGGAATATTCTAATCCAATAAGGGTTTTTAACTAATCTTGTGAATCCAATAAGTGATTTTGTGTCATTGGTTGAACATTTAGGTCATTTTCGTCCTCAATAGGCTTATTCTAATCCAATTAGGGTTTTTAACCAATCTTCTGCATCCAATAAGTGCGTTTGTGTCATTGGTGTAACATTTAGGTCATTGTCGTCCTCCCTAGGCTTATTCTATTCCCATTAGGGTTTTTAGCCAATCTTGTGCATCCAATAAGTGATTTTGTGTCATTGGTTGAACATTTAGGTTCTTTTCGTCCTCAATAGGCTTATTCTAATCCAATTAGGGTTTTTAACCAATCTTATACATCCAATAAATGCGTTTGTGTCATTTGTTGAACATTTAGGTCATTTTCGTCCACCTAAGGAATATTCTAATCCAATAAGGGTTTTTAACTAATCTTGTGAATCCAATAAGTGATTTTGTGTCATTGGTTGAACATTTAGGTCATTTTCATCGTCCCAAGGCTTATACTAATCCAATTAGAGTTTTTAACCAATCTTGTGCATATAATAAGTGATTTTGTGTCATTGGTTGATCATTTAGGTCATTTTCGTCCTCAATAGGCTTATTCTAATCCAATAAGGGTTTTTAACTAATCTTGTGAATCCAATAAGTGATTTTGTGTCATTGGTTGAACATTTAGGTCATTTTCATCGTCCCAAGGCTTATACAAATCCAATTAGGGTTTTTAACCAATCTTGTGCATATAATAAGTGATTTTGTGTCATTGGTTGATCATTTAGGTCATTTTCGTCCTCAATAAGCTTATTCTAATCCAATTAGGGTTTTTAGCCAATCTTCTGCATCCAATAAGTTCGTTTTTGTCATTGGTTGAACATTTAGGTCGTTTTCGTCCTCCCTAGGCTTATTTTAATCCAATTAGGGTTTTTAACCAATCTTGTGCATCCAATAAGTGATTTTGTGTCATTGGTTGAACATTTAGGTCATTTTCGTCCTCCATAGGCTTATTCTAATCCAATTAGAGTTTTTAACCAATCTTGTGCATCCAATAAGTGCGTTTGTGTCATTGGTTGAACATTTAGGTCATTTTCGTTCTCCCTAGGCTTATTCTAATCCAATTAGGGTTTTTAACCAATCTTGTGCATCCTATAAGTGATTTTGTGTCATTGGTTGATCATTTAGGTCATTTTCGTTCTCAATAGGCTTATTCTAATTCAATTAGGGTTTTTAACCAATCTTATGCATCCAATAAGTGCGTTTGTGTCATTGGTTGAACATTTAGGTCATTTTCGTCCTTCCTAGGCCTATTCTAATCCAATTACGGGTTTTAACCAATCTTGTGCATCTAATAAGTGATTTTGTGTCATTGGTTGAACATTTAGGTCATTTTCGTCCTCAATATGCTTATTCTAATCCAATTAGGGTTTTTAACCATCTTGTGCATCCAATAAGTGATTTTGTGTCATTGGTTGAACATTTAGGTCATTTTTGTCCTCCATAGGCTTATTCTAATCCAATTAGGGTTTTTAACCAATCTTGTGCATCCGATAAGTGATTTTGTATCATTGGTTGAACATTTAGGTCATTTTCTTCCTCCATAGGCTTACTCTAATCCAATTAGGGTTTTTAACCAATCTTCTGCATCCAATAAGTGCGTTTGTGTCATTGGTGTAACATTTAGGTCATTTTCGTCCTCCCTAGGCTTATTCTATTCCCATTAGGGTTTTTAGCCAATCTTGTGCATCCAATAAGTGATTTTGTGTCATTGGTTGAACATTTAGGTTCTTTTCGTCCTTAATAGGCTTATTCTAATCCAATTAGGGTTTTTCACCAATCTTCTACATCCAATAAGTGCGTTTGTGGCATTTGTTGAACATTTAGGTCATTTTCGTCCACCCAAGGCTTATTCTAATCCAATAAGGGTTTTTAACTAATCTTGTGAATCCAATAAGTGATTTTGTGTCATTGGTTGAACATTTAGGTCATTTTCGTCCTTCCTAGGTCTATTCTAATCCAATTACGGTTTTTAACCAATCTTGTGCATCCAATAAGTGATTTTGTGTCATTGGTTGAACATTTAGGTCATTTTCATCGTCCCAAGGCTTATACTAATCCAATTAGGGTTTTTAACCAATCTTGTACATATAATAAGTGATTTTGTGTCATTGGTTGATCATTTAGGTCATTTTCGTCCTCAATAGGCTTATTCTAATCCAATAAGGGTTTTTAACTAATCTTGTGAATCCAATAAGTGATTTTGTGTCATTGGTTGAACATTTAGGTCATTTTCATCGTCCCAAGGCTTATACTAATCCAATTAGGGTTTTTAACCAATCTTGTGCATATAATAAGTCATTTTGTGTCATTGGTTGATCATTTAGGTCATTTTCGTCCTCAATAGGCTTATTCTAATCCAATAAGGGTTTTTAACTAATCTTGTGAATCCAATAAGTGATTTTGTGTCATTGGTTGATCATTTAGGTCATTTTCGTCCTCAATAAGCTTATTCTAATCCAATAAGGGTTTTTAGCCAATCTTCTGCATCCAATAAGTGCGTTTTTGTCATTGGTTGAACATTTAGGTCGTTTTCGTCCTCCCTAGGCTTATTTTAATCCAATTAGGGTTTTTAACCAATCTTGTGCATCCAATAAGTGATTTTGTGTCATTGGTTGAACATTTAGGTCATTTTCGTCCTCCATAGGCTTATTCTAATCCAATTAGGGTTTTTAACCAATCTTGTGCATCCAATAAGTGCGTTTGTGTCATTGGTTGAACATTTAGGTCATTTTCGTTCTCCCTAGGCTTATTCTAATCCAATTAGGGTTTTTAACCAATCTTGTGCATCCTATAAGTGATTTTGTGTCATTGGTTGATCATTTAGGTCATTTTCGTTCTCAATAGGCTTATTCTAATCCAATTAGGGTTTTTAACCAATCTTATGCATCCAATAAGTGCGTTTGTGTCATTGGTTGAACATTTAGGTCATTTTCGTCCTTCCTAGGCCTATTCTAATCCAATTACGGTTTTTAACCAATTTTGTGCATCCAATAAGTGATTTTGTGTCACTGGTTGAACATTTAGGTCATTTTCGTCCTCAATATGCTTATTCTAATCCAATTAGGGTTTTTAACCAATCTTATACATCCAATAAATGCGTTTGTGTCATTTGTTGAACATTTAGGTCATTTTCGTCCACCCAAGGAATATTCTAATCCAATAAGGGTTTTTAACTAATCTTGTGAATCCAATAAGTGATTTTGTGTCATTGGTTGAACATTTAGGTCATTTTCGTCCTCAATAGGCTTATTCTAATCCAATTAGGGTTTTTAACCAATCTTCTGCATCCAATAAGTGCGTTTGTGTCATTGGTTGAACATTTAGGTCATTTTCGTCCTCCCTAGGCTTATTCTAATCCAATTAGGGTTTTTAACCAATCTTGTGCATCCAATAAGTGTGTTTGTGTCATTGGTTTAACATTTAGGTCATTTTCGTCCTCCCTAGGCTTATTCTATTCCCATTAGGGATTTTAGCCAATCTTGTGCATCCAATAAGTGATTTTGTGTCATTGGTTGAACATTTAGGTTCTTTTCGTCCTCAATAGGCTTATTCTAATCCAACTAGGGTTTTTAACCAATCTTATACATCCAATAAATGCGTTTGTGTCATTTGTTGAACATTTAGGTCATTTTCGTCCACCTAAGGAATATTCTAATCCAATAAGGGTTTTTAACTAATCTTGTGAATCCAATAAGTGATTTTGTGTCATTGGTTGAACATTTAGGTCATTTTCATCGTCCCAAGGCTTATACTAATCCAATTAGAGTTTTTAACCAATCTTGTGCATATAATAAGTGATTTTGTGTCATTGGTTGATCATTTAGGTCATTTTCGTCCTCAATAGGCTTATTCTAATCCAATAAGGGTTTTTAACTAATCTTGTGAATCCAATAAGTGATTTTGTGTCATTGGTTGAACATTTAGGTCATTTTCATCGTCCCAAGGCTTATACAAATCCAATTAGGGTTTTTAACCAATCTTGTGCATATAATAAGTGATTTTGTGTCATTGGTTGATCATTTAGGTCATTTTCGTCCTCAATAAGCTTATTCTAATCCAATTAGGGTTTTTAGCCAATCTTCTGCATCCAATAAGTTCGTTTTTGTCATTGGTTGAACATTTAGGTCGTTTTCGTCCTCCCTAGGCTTATTTTAATCCAATTAGGGTTTTTAACCAATCTTGTGCATCCAATAAGTGATTTTGTGTCATTGGTTGAACATTTAGGTCATTTTCGTCCTCCATAGGCTTATTCTAATCCAATTAGGGTTTTTAACCAATCTTGTGCATCCAATAAGTGCGTTTGTGTCATTGGTTGAACATTTAGGTCATTTTCGTCCTCCCTAGGCTTATTCTAATCCAATTAGGGTTTTTAACCAATCTTGTGCATCCTATAAGTGATTTTGTGTCATTGGTTGATCATTTAGGTCATTTTCGTCCTCAATAAGCTTATTCTAATCCAATTAGGGTTTTTAGCCAATCTTCTGCATCCAATAAGTGCGTTTGTGTCATTGGTTGAACATTTAGGTCGTTTTCGTCCTCCCTAGGCTTATTCTAATCCAATTAGGGTTTTTAACCAATCTTGTGCATCCAATAAGTGATTTTGTGTCATTGGTTGAACATTTAGGTCATTTTTGTCCTCCATAGGCTTATTCTAATCCAATTAGGGTTCTTAACCAATCTTGTGCATCCAATAAGTGCGTTTGTGTCATTGGTTGAACATTTAGGTCATTTTCTTCCTCCCTAGGCTTATTCTAATCCAATTAGGGTTTTTAACCAATCTTGTGCATCCTATAAGTGATTTTGTGTCATTGGTTGATCATTTAGGTCATTTTCGTTCTCAATAGGCTTATTCTAATCCAATTAGGGTTTTTAACCAATCTTATGCATCCAATAAGTGCGTTTGTGTCATTGGTTGAACATTTAGGTCATTTTAGTCCTTCCTAGGCCTATTCTAATCCAATTACGGTTTTTTACCAATCTTGTGCATCCAATAAGTGATTTTGTGTCACTGGTTGAGTATTTAGGTCATTTTCGTCCTCAATATGCTTATTCTAATCCAATTAGGGTTTTTAACCAATCTTATACATCCAATAAATGCATTTGTGTCATTTGTTGAACATTTAGGTCATTTTCGTCCACCCAAGGAATATTCTAATCCAATAAGGGTTTTTAACTAATCTTGTGAATCCAATAAGTGATTTTGTGTCATTGGTTGAACATTTAGGTCATTTTCGTCCTCAATAGGCTTATTCTAATCCAATTAGGGTTTTTAACCAATCTTTCGCATCCAATAAGTGCGTTTGTGTCATTGGTTGAACATTTAAGTCATTTTCGTCCTCCCTAGGCTTATTCTAATCCAATTAGGGTTTTTAACCAATCTTGTGCATCCAATAAGTGATTTTGTGTTATTGGTTGAACATTTAGGTCATTTTCGTCCTCAATATGCTTATTCTAATCCAATTAGGGTTTTTAACCATCTTGTGCATCCAATAAGTGATTTTGTGTCATTGGTTGAACATTTAGGTCATTTTTGTCCTCCATAGGCTTATTCTAATCCAATTAGGGTTTTTAACCAATCTTGTGCATCCGATAAGTGATTTTGTATCATTGGTTGAACATTTAGGTCATTTTCTTCCTCCATAGGCTTACTCTAATCCAATTAGGGTTTTTAACCAATCTTCTGCATCCAATAAGTGCGTTTGTGTCATTGGTGTAACATTTAGGTCATTTTCGTCCTCCCTAGGCTTATTCTATTCCCATTAGGGTTTTTAGCCAATCTTGTGCATCCAATAAGTGATTTTGTGTCATTGGTTGAACATTTAGGTTCTTTTCGTCCTTAATAGGCTTATTCTAATCCAATTAGGGTTTTTCACCAATCTTCTACATCCAATAAGTGCGTTTGTGGCATTTGTTGAACATTTAGGTCATTTTCGTCCACCCAAGGCTTATTCTAATCCAATAAGGGTTTTTAACTAATCTTGTGAATCCAATAAGTGATTTTGTGTCATTGGTTGAACATTTAGGTCATTTTCGTCCTTCCTAGGTCTATTCTAATCCAATTACGGTTTTTAACCAATCTTGTGCATCCAATAAGTGATTTTGTGTCATTGGTTGAACATTTAGGTCATTTTCATCGTCCCAAGGCTTATACTAATCCAATTAGGGTTTTTAACCAATCTTGTACATATAATAAGTGATTTTGTGTCATTGGTTGATCATTTAGGTCATTTTCGTCCTCAATAGGCTTATTCTAATCCAATAAGGGTTTTTAACTAATCTTGTGAATCCAATAAGTGATTTTGTGTCATTGGTTGAACATTTAGGTCATTTTCATCGTCCCAAGGCTTATACTAATCCAATTAGGGTTTTTAACCAATCTTGTGCATATAATAAGTGATTTTGTGTCATTGGTTGATCATTTAGGTCATTTTCGTCCTCAATAAGCTTATTCTAATCCAATTAGGGTTTTTAGCCAATCTTCTGCATCCAATAAGTGCGTTTGTGTCATTGGTTGAACATTTAGGTCGTTTTCGTCCTCCCTAGGCTTATTCTAATCGAATTAGGGTTTTTAACCAATCTTGTGCATCCAATAAGTGCGTTTTTGTCATTGGTGTAACATTTAGGTCATTTTCGTCCTCCCTAGGCTTATTCTATTCCCATTAGGGTTTTTAGCCAATCTTGTGCATCCAATAAGTGATTTTGTGTCATTGGTTGAACATTTAGGTTCTTTTCGTCCTCAATAGGCTTATTCTAATCCAATTAGGGTTTTTAACCAATCTTATACATCCAATAAATGCGTTTGTGTCATTTGTTGAACATTTAGGTCATTTTCGTCCACCCAAGGAATATTCTAATCCAATAAGGGTTTTTAACTAATCTTGTGAATCCAATAAGTGATTTTGTGTCATTGGTTGAACATTTAGGTCATTTTCGTCCTCAATAGGCTTATTCTAATCCAATTAGGGTTTTTAACCAATCTTCTGCATCCAATAAGTGCGTTTGTGTCATTGGTTGAACATTTAGGTCATTTTCGTCCTCCCTAGGCTTATTCTAATCCAATTAGAGTTTTTAACCAATCTTGTGCATCCAATAAGTGCGTTTGTGTCATTGGTGTAACATTTAGGTCATTTTCGTCCTCCCTAGGCTTATTCTATTCCCATTAGGGTTTTTAGCCATTCTTGTGCATCCAATAAGTGATTTTGTGTCATTGGTTGAACATTTAGGTTCTTTTCGTCCTCAATAGGCTTATTCTAATCCAATTAGGGTTTTTAACCAATCTTATACATCCAATAAATGCGTTTGTGTCATTTGTTGAACATTTAGGTCATTTTCGTCCACCTAAGGAATATTCTAATCCAATAAGGGTTTTTAACTAATCTTGTGAATCCAATAAGTGATTTTGTGTCGTTGGTTGAACATTTAGGTCATTTTCATCGTCCCAAGGCTTATACTAATCCAATTAGAGTTTTTAACCAATCTTGTGCATATAATAAGTGATTTTGTGTCATTGGTTGATCATTTAGGTCATTTTCGTCCTCAATAGGCTTATTCTAATCCAATAAGGGTTTTTAACTAATCTTGTGAATCCAATAAGTGATTTTGTGTCATTGGTTGAACATTTAGGTCATTTTCATCGTCCCAAGGCTTATACTAATCCAATTAGGGTTTTTAACCAATCTTGTGCATATAATAAGTGATTTTGTGTCATTGGTTGATCATTTAGGTCATTGTCGTCCTCAATAAGCTTATTCTAATCCAATTAGGGTTTTTAGCCAATCTTCTGCATCCAATAAGTGCGTTTTTGTCATTGGTTGAACATTTAGGTCGTTTTCGTCCTCCATAGGCTTATTTTAATCCAATTAGGGTTTTTAACCAATCTTGTGCATCCAATAAGTGATTTTGTGTCATTGGTTGAACATTTAGGTCATTTTCGTCCTCCATAGGCTTATTCTAATCCAATTAGGGTTTTTAACCAATCTTGTGCATCCAATAAGTGCGTTTGTGTCATTGGTTGAACATTTAGGTCATTTTCGTTCTCCCTAGGCTTATTCTAACCCAATTAGTGTTTTTAACCAATCTTGTGCATCCTATAAGTGATTTTGTGTCATTGGTTGATCATTTAGGTCATTTTCGTTCTCAATAGGCTTATTCTAATCCAATTAGGGTTTTTAACCAATCTTATGCATCCAATAAGTGCGTTTGTGTCATTAGTTGAACATTTAGGTCATTTTCGTCCTTCCTAGGCCTATTCTAATCCAATTACGGTTTTTAACCAATCTTGTGCATCCAATAAGTGATTTTGTGTCATTGGTTGAACATTTTGGTCATTTTCGTCCTCAATATGCTAATTCTAATCCAATTAGGGTTTTTAACCAATCTTATACATCCAATAAATGCGTTTGTGTCATTTGTTGAACATTTAGGTCATTTTCGTCCACCTAAGGAATATTCTAATCCAATAAGGGTTTTTAACTAATCTTGTGAATCCAATAAGTGATTTTGTGTCATTGGTTGAACATTTAGGTCATTTTCATCGTCCCAAGGCTTATACTAATCCAATTAGAGTTTTTAACAAATCTTGTGCATATAATAAGTGATTTTGTGTCATTGGTTGATCATTTAGGTCATTTTCGTCCTCAATAGGCTTATTCTAATCCAATAAGGGTTTTTAACTAATCTTGTGAATCCAATAAGTGATTTTGTGTCATTGGTTGAACATTTAGGTCATTTTCATCGTCCCAAGGCTTATACTAATCCAATTAGGGTTTTTAACCAATCTTGTGCATATAATAAGTGATTTTGTGTCATTGGTTGATCATTTAGGTCATTTTCGTCCTCAATAAGCTTATTCTAATCCAATTAGGGTTTTTAGCCAATCTTCTACATCCAATAAGTGCGTTTTTGTCATTGGTTGAACATTTAGGTCGTTTTCGTCCTCCCTAAGCTTATTTTAATCCAATTAGGGTTTTTAACCAATCTTGTGCATCCAATAAGTGATTTTGTGTCATTGGTTGAACATTTAGGTCATTTTCGTCCTCCATAGGCTTATTCTAATCCAATTAGGGTTTTTAACCAATCTTGTGCATCCAATAAGTGCGTTTGTGTCATTGGTTGAACATTTAGGTCATTTTCGTTCTCCCTAGGCTTATTCTAATCCAATTAGGGTTTTTAACCAATCTTGTGCATCCTATAAGTGATTTTGTGTCATTGGTTGATCATTTAGGTCATTTTCGTTCTCAATAGGCTTATTCTAATCCAATTAGGGTTTTTAACCAATCTTATGCATCCAATAAGTGCGTTTGTGTCATTGGTTGAACATTTAGGTCATTTTCGTCCTTCCTAGGCCTATTCTAATCCAATTACGGTTTTTAACCAATCTTGTGCATCCAATAAGTGATTTTGTGTTATTGGTTGAACATTTAGGTCATTTTCGTCCTCAATATGCTTATTCTAATCCAATTAGGGTTTTTAACCATCTTGTGCATCCAATAAGTGATTTTGTGTCATTGGTTGAACATTTAGGTCATTTTTGTCCTCCATAGGCTTATTCTAATCCAATTAGGGTTTTTAACCAATCTTGTGCATCCGATAAGTGATTTTGTATCATTGGTTGAACATTTAGGTCATTTTCTTCCTCCATAGGCTTACTCTAATCCAATTAGGGTTTTTAACCAATCTTCTGCATCCAATAAGTGCGTTTGTGTCATTGGTGTAACATTTAGGTCATTTTCGTCCTCCCTAGGCTTATTCTATTCCCATTAGGGTTTTTAGCCAATCTTGTGCATCCAATAAGTGATTTTGTGTCATTGGTTGAACATTTAGGTTCTTTTCTTCCTTAATAGGCTTATTCTAATCCAATTAGGGTTTTTCACCAATCTTCTACATCCAATAAGTGCGTTTGTGTCATTTGTTGAACATTTAGGTCATTTTCGTCCACCCAAGGCTTATTCTAATCCAATAAGGGTTTTTAACTAATCTTGTGAATCCAATAAGTGATTTTGTGTCATTGGTTGAACATTTAGGTCATTTTCGTCCTTCCTAGGTCTATTCTAATCCAATTACGGTTTTTAACCAATCTTGTGCATCCAATAAGTGATTTTGTGTCATTGGTTGAACATTTAGGTCATTTTCATCGTCCCAAGGCTTATACTAATCCAATTAGGGTTTTTAACCAATCTTGTGCATATAATAAGTGATTTTGTGTCATTGGTTGATCATTTAGGTCATTTTCGTCCTCAATAAGCTTATTCTAATCCAATTAGGGTTTTTAGCCAATCTTCTGCATCCAATAAGTGCGTTTTTGTCATTGGTTGAACATTTAGGTCGTTTTCGTCCTCCATAGGCTTATTTTAATCCAATTAGGGTTTTTAACCAATCTTGTGCATCCAATAAGTGATTTTGTGTCATTGGTTGAACATTTAGGTCATTTTCGTCCTCCATAGGCTTATTCTAATCCAATTAGGGTTTTTAACCAATCTTGTGCATCCAATAAGTGCGTTTGTGTCATTGGTTGAACATTTAGGTCATTTTCGTTCTCCCTAGGCATATTCTAACCCAATTAGGGATTTTAACCAATCTTGTGCATCCTATAAGTGATTTTGTGTCATTGGTTGATCATTTAGGTCATTTTCGTTCTCAATAGGCTTATTCTAATCCAATTAGGGTTTTTAACCAATCTTATGCATCCAATAAGTGCGTTTGTGTCATTGGTTGAACATTTAGGTCATTTTCGTCCTTCCTAGGCCTATTCTAATCCAATTACGGTTTTTAACCAATCTTGTGCATCCAATAAGTGATTTTGTGTCACTGGTTGAACATTTAGGTCATTTTCGTCCTCAATATGCTTATTCTAATCCAATTAGGGTTTTTAACCAATCTTATACATCCAATAAATGCGTTTGTGTCATTTGTTGAAAATTTAGGTCATTTTCGTCCACCCAAGGAATATTCTAATCCAATAAGGGTTTTTAACTAATCTTGTGAATCCAATAAGTGATTTTGTGTCATTGGTTGAACATTTAGGTCATTTTCGTCCTCAATAGGCTTATTCTAATCCAATTAGGGTTTTTAACCAATCTTCTGCATCCAATAAGTGCGTTTGTGTCATTGGTGTAACATTTAGGTCATTTTCGTCCTCCCTAGGCTTATTCTATTCCCATTAGGGTTTTTAGCCAATCTTGTGCATCCAATAAGTGATTTTGTGTCATTGGTTGAACATTTAGGTTCTTTTCGTCCTCAATAGGCTTATTCTAATCCAATTAGGGTTTTTAACCAATCTTATACATCCAATAAATGCGTTTGTGTCATTTGTTGAACATTTAGGTCATTTTCGTCCACCTAAGGAATATTCTAATCCAATAAGGGTTTTTAACTAATCTTGTGAATCCAATAAGTGATTTTGTGTCATTGGTTGAACATTTAGGTCATTTTCATCGTCCCAAGGCTTATACTAATCCAATTAGAGTTTTTAACCAATCTTGTGCATATAATAAGTGATTTTGTGTCATTGGTTGATCATTTAGGTCATTTTCGTCCTCAATAGGCTTATTCTAATCCAATAAGGGTTTTTAACTAATCTTGTGAATCTAATAAGTGATTTTGTGTCATTGGTTGAACATTTAGGTCATTTTCATCGTCCCAAGGCTTATACTAATCCAATTAGGGTTTTTAACCAATCTTGTGCATATAATAAGTGATTTTGTGTCATTGGTTGATCATTTAGGTCATTTTCGTCCTCAATAAGCTTATTATAATCCAATTAGGGTTTTTAGCCAATCTTCTGCATCCAATAAGTGCGTTTGTGTCATTGGTTGAACATTTAGGTCGTTTTCGTCCTCCCTAGGCTTATTTTAATCCAATTAGGGTTTTTAACCAATCTTGTGCATCCAATAAGTGATTTTGTGTCATTGGTTGAACATTTAGGTCATTTTCGTCCTCCATAGGCTTATTCTAATCCAATTAGGGTTTTTAACCAATCTTGTGCATCCAATAAGTGCGTTTGTGTCATTGGTTGAACATTTAGGTCATTTTCGTTCTCCCTAGGCTTATTCTAATCCAATTAGGGTTTTTAACCAATCTTGTGCATCCTATAAGTGATTTTGTGTCATTGGTTGATCATTTAGGTCATTTTCGTTCTCAATAGGCTTATTCTAATCCAATTAGGGTTTTTAACCAATCTTATGCATCCAATAAGTGCGTTTGTGTCATTGGTTGAACATTTAGGTCATTTTCGTCCTTCCTAGGCCTATTCTAATCCAATTACGGTTTTTAACCAATCTTGTGCATCCAATAAGTGATTTTGTGTTATTGGTTGAACATTTAGGTCATTTTCGTCCTCAATATGCTTATTCTAATCCAATTAGGGTTTTTAACCATCTTGTGCATCCAATAAGTGATTTTGTGTCATTGGTTGAACATTTAGGTCATTTTTGTCCTCCATAGGCTTATTCTAATCCAATTAGGGTTTTTAACCAATCTTGTGCATCCGATAAGTGATTTTGTATCATTGGTTGAACATTTAGGTCATTTTCTTCCTCCATAGGCTTACTCTAATCCAATTAGGGTTTTTAACCAATCTTCTGCATCCAATAAGTGCGTTTGTGTCATTGGTGTAACATTTAGGTCATTTTCGTCCTCCCTAGGCTTATTCTATTCCCATTAGGGTTTTTAGCCAATCTTGTGCATCCAATAAGTGATTTTGTGTCATTGGTTGAACATTTAGGTTCTTTTCTTCCTTAATAGGCTTATTCTAATCCAATTAGGGTTTTTCACCAATCTTCTACATCCAATAAGTGCGTTTGTGTCATTTGTTGAACATTTAGGTCATTTTCGTCCACCCAAGGCTTATTCTAATCCAATAAGGGTTTTTAACTAATCTTGTGAATCCAATAAGTGATTTTGTGTCATTGGTTGAACATTTAGGTCATTTTCGTCCTTCCTAGGTCTATTCTAATCCAATTACGGTTTTTAACCAATCTTGTGCATCCAATAAGTGATTTTGTGTCATTGGTTGAACATTTAGGTCATTTTCATCGTCCCAAGGCTTATACTAATCCAATTAGGGTTTTTAACCAATCTTGTGCATATAATAAGTGATTTTGTGTCATTGGTTGATCATTTAGGTCATTTTCGTCCTCAATAAGCTTATTCTAATCCAATTAGGGTTTTTAGCCAATCTTCTGCATCCAATAAGTGCGTTTGTGTCATTGGTTGAACATTTAGGTCGTTTTCGTCCTCCCTAGGCTTATTTTAATCCAATTAGGGTTTTTAACCAATCTTGTGCATCCAATAAGTGATTTTGTGTCATTGGTTGAACATTTAGATCATTTTCGTCCTCCATAGGCTTATTCTAATCCAATTAGGGTTTTTAACCAATCTTGTGCATCCAATAAGTGCGTTTGTGTCATTGGTTGAACATTTAGGTCATTTTCGTCCTCCCTAGGCTTATTCTAATCCAATTAGGGTTTTTAACCAATCTTGTGCATATAATAAGTGATTTTTTGTCATTGGTTGATCATTTAGGTCATTTTCGTTCTCAATAGGCTTATTCTAATCCAATTAGGGTTTTTAACCAATCTTATGCATCCAATAAGTGCGTTTGTGTCATTGGTTGAACATTTAGGTCATTTTCGTCCTTCCTAGGCCTATTCTAATCCAATTACGGTTTTTAACCAATCTTGTGCATCCAATAAGTGATTTTGTGTCATTGGTTGAAAATTTAGGTCATTTTCGTCCTCAATATGCTTATTCTAATCCAATTAGGGTTTTTAACCAATCTTGTGCATCGAATAAGTGATTTTGTGTCATTGGTTGAACATTTAGGTCATTTTTGTCCTCCATAGGCTTATTCTAATCCAATTAGGGTTTTTAACCAATCTTGTGCATCCAATAAGTGATTTTGTATCATTGGTTGAACATTTAGGTCATTTTCTTCCTCCATAGGCTTACTCTAATCCAATTAGGGTTTTTAACCAATCTTCTGCATCCAATAAGTGCGTTTGTGTCATTGGTGTAAGATTTAGGTCATTTTCGTCCTCCCTAGGCTTATTCTATTCCCATTAGGGTTTTTTGCCAATCTTGTGCATCCAATAAGTGATTTTGTGTCATTGGTTGAACATTTAGGTTCGTTTCGTCCTTAATAGGCTTATTCTAATCCAATTAGGGTTTTTCACCAATCTTCTACATCCAATAAGTGCGTTTGTGTCATTTGTTGAACATTTAGGTCATTTTCATCCACCCAAGGCTTATTCTAATCCAATAAGGGTTTTTAACTAATCTTGTGAATCCAATAAGTGATTTTGTGTAATTGGTTGAACATTTAGGTCATTTTCGTCCTTCCTAGGTCTATTCTAATCCAATTACGGTTTTTAACCAATCTTGTGCATCCAATAAGTGATTTTGTGTCATTGGTTGAACATTTAGGTCGTTTTCGTCCTCCCTAGGCTTATTCTAATCCAATTAGGGTTTTTAACCAATCTTGTGCATCCAATAAGTGCGTTTTTGTCATTGGTGTAACATTTAGGTCATTTTCGTCCTCCCTAGGCTTATTCTATTCCCATTAGGGTTTTTAGCCAATCTTGTGCATCCAATAAGTGATTTTGTGTCATTGGTTGAACATTTAGGTTCTTTTCGTCCTCAATAGGCTTATTCTAATCCAATTAGGGTTTTTAACCAATCTTATACATCCAATAAATGCGTTTGTGTCATTTGTTGAACATTTAGGTCATTTTCGTCCACCTAAGGAATATTCTAATCCAATAAGGGTTTTTAAATAATCTTGTGAATCCAATAAGTGATTTTGTGTCATTGGTTGAACATTTAGGTCATTTTCATCGTCCCAAGGCTTATACTAATCCAATTAGAGTTTTTAACCAATCTTGTGCTTATAATAAGTGATTTTGTGTCATTGGTTGATCATTTAGGTCATTTTCGTCCTCAATAGGCTTATTCTAATCCAATAAGGGTTTTTAACTAATCTTGTGAATCCAATAAGTGATTTTGTGTCATTGGTTGAACATTTAGGTCATTTTCATCGTCCCAAGGCTTATACTAATCCAATTAGGGTTTTTAACCAATCTTGTGCATATAATAAGTGATTTTGTGTCATTGGTTGATCATTTAGGTCATTTTCGTCCTCAATAAGCTTATTCTAATCCAATTAGGGTTTTTAGCCAATCTTCTGCATCCAATAAGTGCGTTTGGGTCATTGGTTGAACATTTAGGTTGTTTTCGTCCTCCATAGGCTTATTTTAATCCAATTAGGGTTTTTAACCAATCTTGTGCATCCAATAAGTGATTTTGTGTCATTGGTTGAACATTTAGGTCATTTTCGTCCTCCATAGGCTTATTCTAATCCAATTAGGGTTTTTAACCAATCTTGTGCATCCAATAAGTGCGTTTGTGTCATTGGTTGAACATTTAGGTCATTTTCGTTCTCCCTAGGCATATTCTAACCCAATTAGGGATTTTAACCAATCTTGTGCATCCTATAAGTGATTTTGTGTCATTGGTTGATCATTTAGGTCATTTTCGTTCTCAATAGGCTTATTCTAATCCAATTAGGGTTTTTAACCAATCTTATGCATCCAATAAGTGCGTTTGTGTCATTGGTTGAACATTTAGGTCATTTTCGTCCTTCCTAGGCCTATTCTAATCCAATTACGGTTTTTAACCAATCTTGTGCATCCAATAAGTGCGTTTTTGTCATTGGTGTAACATTTAGGTCATTTTCGTCCTCCCTAGGCTTATTCTATTCCCATTATGGTTTTTAGCCAATCTTGTGCATCCAATAAGTGATTTTGTGTCATTGGTTGAACATTTAGGTTCTTTTCGTCCTCAATAGGCTTATTCTAATCCAATTAGGGTTTTTAACCAATCTTATACATCCAATAAATGCGTTTGTGTCATTTGTTGAACATTTAGGTCATTTTCGTCCACCCAAGGAATATTCTAATCCAATAAGGGTTTTTAACTAATCTTGTGAATCCAATAAGTGATTTTGTGTCATTGGTTGAACATTTAGGTCATTTTCGTCCTCAATAGGCTTATTCTAATCCAATTAGGGTTTTTAACCAATCTTATGCATCCAATAAGTGCGTTTGTGTCATTGGTTGAACATTTAGGTCATTTTCGTCCTTCCTAGGCCTATTCTAATCCAATTACGGTTTTTAACCAATCTTGTGCATCCAATAAGTGATTTTGTGTCACTGGTTGAACATTTAGGTCATTTTCGTCCTCAATATGCTTATTCTAATCCAATTAGGGTTTTTAACCAATCTTATACATCCAATAAATGCGTTTGTGTCATTTGTTGAACATTTAGGTCATTTTCGTCCACCCAAGGAATATTCTAATCCAATAAGGGTTTTTAACTAATCTTGTGAATCCAATAAGTGATTTTATGTCATTGGTTGAACATTTAGGTCATTTTCGTCCTCAATAGGCTTATTCTAATCCAATTAGGGTTTTTAACCAATCTTTTGCATCCAATAAGTGCGTTTGTGTCATTGGTTGAACATTTAGGTCATTTTCGTCCTCCCTAGGCTTATTCTAATCCAATTAGGGTTTTTAACCAATCTTGTGCATCCAATAAGTGCGTTTGTGTCATTGGTGTAACATTTAGGTCATTTTCGTCCTCCCTAGGCTTATTCTATTCCCATTAGGGTTTTTAGCCAATTTTGTGCATCCAATAAGTGATTTTGTGTCATTGGTTGAACATTTAGGTTCTTTTCGTCCTCAATAGGCTTATTCTAATCCAATTAGGGTTTTTAACCAATCTTATACATCCAATAAATGCGTTTGTGTCATTTGTTGAACATTTAGGTCATTTTCGTCCACCCAAGGCTTATTCTAATCCAATAAGGGTTTTTAACTAATCTTGTGAATCCAATAAGTGATTTTGTGTCATTAGTTGAACATTTAGGTCATTTTCGTCCTTCCTAGGTCTATTCTAATCCAATTACGGTTTTTAACCAATCTTGTGCATCCAATAAGTGATTTTGTGTCATTAGTTGAACATTTAGGTCATTTTCATCGTCCCAAGGCTTATACTAATCCAATTAGGGTTTTTAACCAATCTTGTGCATATAATAAGTCATTTTGTGTCATTGGTTGATCATTTAGGTCATTTTCGTCCTCAATAGGCTTATTCTAATCCAATAAGGGTTTTTAACTAATCTTGTGAATCCAATAAGTGATTTTGTGTCATTGGTTGAACATTTAGGTCATTTTCATCGTCCCAAGGCTTATACTAATCCAATTAGGGTTTTTAACCAATCTTGTGCATATAATAAGTGATTTTGTGTCATTGGTTGATCATTTAGGTCATTTTCGTCCTCAATAAGCTTATTCTAATCCAATTAGGGATTTTAGCCAATCTTCTGCATCCAATAAGTGCGTTTGTGTCATTGGTTGAACATTTAGGTCGTTTTCGTCCTCCCTAGGCTTATTCTAATCCAATTAGGGTTTTTAACCAATCTTGTGCATCCAAAAAGTGATTTTGTGTCATTGGTTGAACATTTAGGTCATTTTTGTCCTCCATAGGCTTATTCTAATCCAATTAGGGTTCTTAACCAATCTTGTGCATCCAATAAGTGCGTTTGTGTCATTGGTTGAACATTTAGGTCATTTTCGTCCTCCCTAGGCTTATTCTAATCCAATTAGGGTTTTTAACCAATCTTGTGCATCCTATAAGTGATTTTGTGTCATTGGTTGATCATTTAGGTCATTTTCGTTCTCAATAGACTTATTCTAATCCAATCAGGGTTTTTAACCAATCTTATGCATCCAATAAGTGCGTTTGTGTCATTGGTTGAACATTTAGGTCATTTTCGTCCTTCCTAGGCCTATTCTAATCCAATTACGGTTTTTAACCAATCTTGTGCATCCAATAAGTGATTTTGTGTCACTGGTTGAGTATTTAGGTCATTTTCGTCCTCAATATGCTTATTCTAATCCAATTAGGGTTTTTAACCAATCTTATACATCCAATAAATGCGTTTGTGTCATTTGTTGAATATTTAGGTCATTTTCGTCCACCCAAGGAATATTCTAATCCAATAAGGGTTTTTAACTAATCTTGTGAATCCAATAAGTGATTTTGTGTCATTGGTTGAACATTTAGGTCATTTTCGTCCTCAATAGGCTTATTCTAATCCAATTAGGGTTTTTAACCAATCTTCTGCATCCAATAAGTGCGTTTGTGTCATTGGTGTAACATTTAGGTCATTTTCGTCCTCCCTAGGCTTATTCTATTCCCATTAGGGTTTTTAGCCAATCTTGTGCATCCAATAAGTGATTTTGTGTCATTGGTTGAACATTTAGGTTCTTTTCGTCCTCAATAGGCTTATTCTAATCCAATTAGGGTTTTTAACCAATCTTATACATCCAATAAATGCGTTTGTGTCATTTGTTGAACATTTAGGTCATTTTCGTCCACCTAAGGAATATTCTAATCCAATAAGGGTTTTTAACTAATCTTGTGAATCCAATAAGTGATTTTGTGTCATTGGTTGAACATTTAGGTCATTTTCATCGTCCCAAGGCTTATACTAATCCAATTAGAGTTTTTAACCAATCTTGTGCATATAATAAGTGATTTTGTGTCATTGGTTGATCATTTAGGTCATTTTCGTCCTCAATAAGCTTATTCTAATCCAATTAGGGTTTTTAGCCAATCTTCTGCATCCAATAAGTGCGTTTTTGTCATTGGTTGAACATTTAGGTCGTTTTCGTCCTCCATAGGCTTATTTTAATCCAATTAGGGTTTTTAACCAATCTTGTGCATCCAATAAGTGATTTTGTGTCATTGGTTGAACATTTAGGTCATTTTCGTCCTCCATAGGCTTATTCTAATCTAATTAGGGTTTTTAACCAATCTTGTGCATCCAATAAGTGCGTTTGTGTCATTGGTTGAACATTTAGGTCATTTTCGTTCTCCCTAGGCTTATTCTAACCCAATTAGTGTTTTTAACCAATCTTGTGCATCCTATAAGTGATTTTGTGTCATTGGTTGATCATTTAGGTCATTTTCGTTCTCAATAGGCTTATTCTAATCCAATTAGGGTTTTTAACCAATCTTATGCATCCAATAAGTGCGTTTGTGTCATTGGTTGAACATTTAGGTCATTTTCGTCCTTCCTAGGCCTATTCTAATCCAATTACGGTTTTTAACCAATCTTGTGCATCCAATAAGTGATTTTGTGTCATTGGTTGAACATTTAGGTCATTTTCGTCCTCAATATGCTAATTCTAATCCAATTAGGGTTTTTAACCAATCTTATACATCCAATAAATGCGTTTGTGTCATTTGTTGAACATTTAGGTCATTTTCGTCCACCTAAGGAATATTCTAATCCAATAAGGGTTTTTAACTAATCTTGTGAATCCAATAAGTGATTTTGTGTCATTGGTTGAACATTTTGGTCATTTTCATCGTCCCAAGGCTTATACTAATCCAATTAGAGTTTTTAACAAATCTTGTGCATATAATAAGTGATTTTGTGTCATTGGTTGATCATTTAGGTCATTTTCGTCCTCAATAGGCTTATTCTAATCCAATAAGGGTTTTTAACTAATCTTGTGAATCCAATAAGTGATTTTGTGTCATTGGTTGAACATTTAGGTCATTTTCATCGTCCCAAGGCTTATACTAATCCAATTAGGGTTTTTAACCAATCTTGTGCATATAATAAGTGATTTTGTGTCATTGGTTGATCATTTAGGTCATTTTCGTCCTCAATAAGCTTATTCTAATCCAATTAGGGTTTTTAGCCAATCTTCTGCATCCAATAAGTGCGTTTTTGTCATTGGTTGAACATTTAGGTCGTTTTCGTCCTCCCTAAGCTTATTTTAATCCAATTAGGGTTTTTAACCAATCTTGTGCATCCAATAAGTGATTTTGTGTCATTGGTTGAACATTTAGGTCATTTTCGTCCTCCATAGGCTTATTCTAATCCAATTAGGGTTTTTAACCAATCTTGTGCATCCAATAAGTGCGTTTGTGTCATTGGTTGAACATTTAGGTCATTGTCGTTCTCCCTAGGCTTATTCTAATCCAATTAGGGTTTTTAACCAATCTTGTGCATCCTATAAGTGATTTTGTGTCATTGGTTGATCATTTAGGTCATTTTCGTTCTCAATAGGCTTATTCTAATCCAATTAGGGTTTTTAACCAATCTTATGCATCCAATAAGTGCGTTTGTGTCATTGGTTGAACATTTAGGTCATTTTCGTCCTTCCTAGGCCTATTCTAATCCAATTACGGTTTTTAACCAATTTTGTGCATCCAATAAGTGATTTTGTGTCACTGGTTGAACATTTAGGTCATTTTCGTCCTCAATATGCTTATTCTAATCCAATTAGGGTTTTTAACCAATCTTATACATCCAATAAATGCGTTTGTGTCATTTGTTGAACATTTAGGTCATTTTCGTCCACCCAAGGAATATTCTAATCCAATAAGGGTTTTTAACTAATCTTGTGAATCCAATAAGTGATTTTGTGTCATTGGTTGAACATTTAGGTCATTTTCGTCCTCAATAGGCTTATTCTAATCCAATTAGGGTTTTTAACCAATCTTCTGCATCCAATAAGTGCGTTTGTGTCATTGGTTGAACATTTAGGTCATTTTCGTCCTCCCTAGGCTTATTCTAATCCAATTAGGGTTTTTAACCAATCTTGTGCATCCAATAAGTGCGTTTGTGTCATTGGTGTAACATTTAGGTCATTTTTGTCCTCCCTAGGCTTATTCTATTCCCATTAGGGTTTTTGGCCATTCTTGTGCATCCAATAAGTGATTTTGTGTCATTGGTTGAACATTTAGGTTCTTTTCGTCCTCAATAGGCTTATTCTAATCCAATTAGGGTTTTTAACCAATCTTATACATCCAATAAATGCGTTTGTGTCATTTGTTGAACATTTAGGTCATTTTCGTCCACCTAAGGAATATTCTAATCCAATAAGGGTTTTTAACTAATCTTGTGAATCCAATAAGTGATTTTGTGTCATTGGTTGAACATTTAGGTCATTTTCATCGTCCCAAGGCTTATACTAATCCAATTAGAGTTTTTAACCAATCTTGTGCATATAATAAGTGATTTTGTGTCATTGGTTGATCATTTAGGTCATTTTCGTCCTCAATAGGCTTATTCTAATCCAATAAGGGTTTTTAACTAATCTTGTGAATCCAATAAGTGATTTTGTGTCATTGGTTGAACATTTAGGTCATTTTCATCGTCCCAAGGCTTATACTAATCCAATTAGGGTTTTTAACCAATCTTGTGCATATAATAAGTCATTTTGTGTCATTGGTTGATCATTTAGGTCATTTTCGTCCTCAATAGGCTTATTCTAATCCAATAAGGGTTTTTAACTAATCTTGTGAATCCAATAAGTGATTTTGTGTCATTGGTTGATCATTTAGGTCATTTTCGTCCTCAATAAGCTTATTCTAATCCAATAAGGGTTTTTAGCCAATCTTCTGCATCCAATAAGTGCGTTTTTGTCATTGGTTGAACATTTAGGTCGTTTTCGTCCTCCCTAGGCTTATTTTAATCCAATTAGGGTTTTTAACCAATCTTGTGCATCCAATAAGTGATTTTGTGTCATTGGTTGAACATTTAGGTCATTTTCGTCCTCCATAGGCTTATTCTAATCCAATTAGGGTTTTTAACCAATCTTGTGCATCCAATAAGTGCGTTTGTGTCATTGGTTGAACATTTAGGTCATTTTCGTTCTCCCTAGGCTTATTCTAATCCAATTAGGGTTTTTAACCAATCTTGTGCATCCTATAAGTGATTTTGTGTCATTGGTTGATCATTTAGGTCATTTTCGTTCTCAATAGGCTTATTCTAATCCAATTAGGGTTTTTAACCAATCTTATGCATCCAATAAGTGCGTTTGTGTCATTGGTTGAACATTTAGGTCATTTTCGTCCTTCCTAGGCCTATTCTAATCCAATTACGGTTTTTAACCAATCTTGTGCATCCAATAAGTGATTTTGTGTTATTGGTTGAACATTTAGGTCATTTTCGTCCTCAATATGCTTATTCTAATCCAATTAGGGTTTTTAACCATCTTGTGCATCCAATAAGTGATTTTGTGTCATTGGTTGAACATTTAGGTCATTTTTGTCCTCCATAGGCTTATTCTAATCCAATTAGGGTTTTTAACCAATCTTGTGCATCCGATAAGTGATTTTGTATCATTGGTTGAACATTTAGGTCATTTTCTTCCTCCATAGGCTTACTCTAATCCAATTAGGGTTTTTAACCAATCTTCTGCATCCAATAAGTGCGTTTGTGTCATTGGTGTAACATTTAGGTCATTTTCGTCCTCCCTAGGCTTATTCTATTCCCATTAGGGTTTTTAGCCAATCTTGTGCATCCAATAAGTGATTTTGTGTCATTGGTTGAACATTTAGGTTCTTTTCTTCCTTAATAGGCTTATTCTAATCCAATTAGGGTTTTTCACCAATCTTCTACATCCAATAAGTGCGTTTGTGTCATTTGTTGAACATTTAGGTCATTTTCGTCCACCCAAGGCTTATTCTAATCCAATAAGGGTTTTTAACTAATCTTGTGAATCCAATAAGTGATTTTGTGTCATTGGTTGAACATTTAGGTCATTTTCGTCCTTCCTAGGTCTATTCTAATCCAATTACGGTTTTTAACCAATCTTGTGCATCCAATAAGTGATTTTGTGTCATTGGTTGAACATTTAGGTCATTTTCATCGTCCCAAGGCTTATACTAATCCAATTAGGGTTTTTAACCAATCTTGTGCATATAATAAGTGATTTTGTGTCATTGGTTGATCATTTAGGTCATTTTCGTCCTCAATAAGCTTATTCTAATCCAATTAGGGTTTTTAGCCAATCTTCTGCATCCAATAAGTTCGTTTTTGTCATTGGTTGAACATTTAGGTCGTTTTCGTCCTCCCTAGGCTTATTTTAATCCAATTAGGGTTTTTAACCAATCTTGTGCATCCAATAAGTGATTTTGTGTCATTGGTTGAACATTTAGGTCATTTTCGTCCTCCATAGGCTTATTGTAATCCAATTAGAGTTTTTAACCAATCTTGTGCATCCAATAAGTGCGTTTGTGTCATTGGTTGAACATTTAGGTCATTTTCGTTCTCCCTAGGCTTATTCTAATCCAATTAGGGTTTTTAACCAATCTTGTGCATCCTATAAGTGATTTTGTGTCATTGGTTGATCATTTAGGTCATTTTCGTTCTCAATAGGCTTATTCTAATTCAATTAGGGTTTTTAACCAATCTTATGCATCCAATAAGTGCGTTTGTGTCATTGGTTGAACATTTAGGTCATTTTCGTCCTTCCTAGGCCTATTCTAATCCAATTACGGGTTTTAACCAATCTTGTGCATCTAATAAGTGATTTTGTGTCATTGGTTGAACATTTAGGTCATTTTCGTCCTCAATATGCTTATTCTAATCCAATTAGGGTTTTTAACCATCTTGTGCATCCAATAAGTGATTTTGTGTCATTGGTTGAACATTTAGGTCATTTTTGTCCTCCATAGGCTTATTCTAATCCAATTAGGGTTTTTAACCAATCTTGTGCATCCGATAAGTGATTTTGTATCATTGGTTGAACATTTAGGTCATTTTCTTCCTCCATAGGCTTACTCTAATCCAATTAGGGTTTTTAACCAATCTTCTGCATCCAATAAGTGCGTTTGTGTCATTGGTGTAACATTTAGGTCATTTTCGTCCTCCCTAGGCTTATTCTATACCCATTAGGGTTTTTAGCCAATCTTGTGCATCCAATAAGTGATTTTGTGTCATTGGTTAAACATTTAGGTTCTTTTCTTCCTTAATAGGCTTATTCTAATCCAATTAGGGTTTTTCACCAATCTTCTACATCCAATAAGTGCGTTTGTGTCATTTGTTGAACATTTAGGTCATTTTCGTCCACCCAAGGCTTATTCTAATCCAATAAGGGTTTTTAACTAATCTTGTGAATCCAATAAGTGATTTTGTGTCATTGGTTGAACATTTAGGTCATTTTCGTCCTTCCTAGGTCTATTCTAATCCAATTACGGTTTTTAACCAATCTTGTGCATCCAATAAGTGATTTTGTGTCATTGGTTGAACATTTAGGTCATTTTCATCGTCCCAAGGCTTATACTAATCCAATTAGGGTTTTTAACCAATCTTGTACATATAATAAGTGATTTTGTGTCATTGGTTGATCATTTAGGTCATTTTCGTCCTCAATAGGCTTATTCTAATCCAATAAGGGTTTTTAACTAATCTTGTGAATCCAATAAGTGATTTTGTGTCATTGGTTGAACATTTAGGTCATTTTCATCGTCCCAAGGCTTATACTAATCCAATTAGGGTTTTTAACCAATCTTGTGCATATTATAAGTGATTTTGTGTCATTGGTTGATCATTTAGGTCATTTTCGTCCTCAATAAGCTTATTCTAATCCAATTAGGGTTTTTAGCCAATCTTCTGCATCCAATAAGTGCGTTTGTGTCATTGGTTGAACATTTAGGTCGTTTTCGTCCTCCCTAGGCTTATTGTAATCCAATTAGGGTTTTTAACCAATCTTGTGCATCCAATAAGTGATTTTGTGTCATTGTTTGAACATTTAGGTCATTTTCGTCCTCCATAGGCTTATTCTAATGCAATTAGTGTTTTTAACCAATCTTGTGCATCCAATAAGTGCGTTTGTGTCATTGGTTGAACATTTAGGTCATTTTCGTCCTCCCTAGGCTTTTTCTAATCCAATTAGGGTTTTTAACCAATCTTGTGCATCCAATAAGTGATTTTATATCATTGGTTGAACATTTAGGTCATTTTCTTCCTCCATAGGCTTACTCTAATCCAATTAGGGTTTTTAACCAATCTTCTGCATCCAATAAGTGCGTTTGTGTCATTGGTGTAACATTTAGGTCATTTTCGTCCTCCCTAGGCTTATTCTATTCCCATTAGGGTTTTTAGCCAATCTTGTGCATCCAATAAGTGATTTTGTGTCATTGGTTGAACATTTAGGTTCTTTTCTTCCTTAATAGGCTTATTCTAATCCAATTAGGGTTTTTCACCAATCTTCTACATCCAATAAGTGCGTTTGTGTCATTTGTTGAACATTTAGGTCATTTTCGTCCACCCAAGGCTTATTCTAATCCAATAAGGGTTTTTAGCTAATCTTGTGAATCCAATAAGTGATTTTGTGTCATTGGTTGAACATTTAGGTCATTTTCGTCCTTCCTAGGTCTATTCTAATCCAATTACGGTTTTTAACAAATCTTGTGCATCCAATAAGTGATTTAGTGTCATTGGTTGAACATTTAGGTCATTTTCATCGTCCCAAGGCTTATACTAATCCAATTAGGGTTTTTAACCAATCTTGTGCATATAATAAGTGATTTTGTGTCATTGGTTGATCATTTAGGTGATTTTCGTCCTCAATAGGCTTATTCTAATCCAATAAGGGTTTTTAACTAATCTTGTGAATCCAATAAGTGATTTTGTGTCATTGGTTGAACATTTAGGTCATTTTCATCGTCCCAAGGCTTATACTAATCCAATTAGGGTTTTTAACCAATCTTGTGCATATTATAAGTGATTTTGTGTCATTGGTTGATCATTTAGGTCATTTTCGTCCTCAATAAGCTTATTCTAATCCAATTAGGGTTTTTAGCCAATCTTCTGCATCCAATAAGTGCGTTTGTGTCATTGGTTGAACATTTAGGTCGTTTTCGTCCTCCCTAGGCTTATTGTAATCCAATTAGGGTTTTTAACCAATCTTGTGCATCCAATAAGTGATTTTGTGTCATTGGTTGAACATTTAGGTCATTTTCGTCCTCCATAGGCTTATTCTAATGCAATTAGGGTTTTTAACCAATCTTGTGCATCCAATAAGTGCGTTTGTGTCATTGGTTGAACATTTAGGTCATTTTCGTCCTCCCTAGGCTTTTTCTAATCCAATTAGGGTTTTTAACCAATCTTGTGCATCCTATAAGTGATTTTGTGTCATTGGTTGATCATTTAGGTCATTTTCGTTCTCAATAGGCTTATTCTAATCCAATTAGGGTTTTTAACCAATCTTATGCATCCAATAAGTGCGTTTGTGTCATTGGTTGAACATTTAGGTCATTTTCGTCCTTCCTAGGCCTATTCTAATCCAATTACGGTTTTTAACCAATCTTGTGCATCCAATAAGTGATTTTGTGTCACTGGTTGAGTATTTAGGTCATTTTCGTCCTCAATATGCTTATTCTAATCCAATTAGGGTTTTTAACCAATCTTATACATCCAATAAATGCGTTTGTGTCATTTGTTGAATATTTAGGTCATTTTCGTCCACCCAAGGAATATTCTAATCCAATAAGGGTTTTTAACTAATCTTGTGAATCCAATAAGTGATTTTGTGTCATTGGTTGAACATTTAGGTCATTTTCGTCCTCAATAGGCTTATTCTAATCCAATTAGGGTTTTTAACCAATCTTCTGCATCCAATAAGTGCGTTTGTGTCATTGGTGTAACATTTAGGTCATTTTCGTCCTCCCTAGGCTTATTCTATTCCCATTAGGGTTTTTAGCCAATCTTGTGCATCCAATAAGTGATTTTGTGTCATTGGTTGAACATTTAGGTTCTTTTCGTCCTCAATAGGCTTATTCTAATCCAATTAGGGTTTTTAACCAATCTTATACATCCAATAAATGCGTTTGTGTCATTTGTTGAACATTTAGGTCATTTTCGTCCACCTAAGGAATATTCTAATCCAATAAGGGTTTTTAACTAATCTTGTGAATCCAATAAGTGATTTTGTGTCATTGGTTGAACATTTAGGTCATTTTCATCGTCCCAAGGCTTATACTAATCCAATTAGAGTTTTTAACCAATCTTGTGCATATAATAAGTGATTTTGTGTCATTGGTTGATCATTTAGGTCATTTTCGTCCTCAATAGGCTTATTCTAATCCAATAAGGGTTTTTAACTAATCTTGTGAATCCAATAAGTGATTTTGTGTCATTGGTTGAACATTTAGGTCATTTTCATCGTCCCAAGGCTTATACTAATCCAATTAGGGTTTTTAACCAATCTTGTGCATATAATAAGTGATTTTGTGTCATTGGTTGATCATTTAGGTCATTTTCGTCCTCAATAAGCTTATTCTAATCCAATTAGGGTTTTTAGCCAATCTTCTGCATCCAATAAGTGCGTTTGTGTCATTGGTTGAACATTTAGGTCGTTTTCGTCCTCCCTAGGCTTATTCTAATCCAATTAGGGTTTTTAACCAATCTTGTGCATCCAATAAGTGATTTTGTGTCATTGGTTGAACATTTAGGTCATTTTTGTCCTCCATAGGCTTATTCTAATCCAATTAGGGTTCTTAACCAATCTTGTGCATCCAATAAGTGCGTTTGTGTCATTGGTTGAACATTTAGGTCATTTTCTTCCTCCCTAGGCTTATTCTAATCCAATTAGGGTTTTTAACCAATCTTGTGCATCCTATAAGTGATTTTGTGTCATTGGTTGATCATTTAGGTCATTTTCGTTCTCAATAGGCTTATTCTAATCCAATTAGGGTTTTTAACCAATCTTATGCATCCAATAAGTGCGTTTGTGTCATTGGTTGAACATTTAGGTCATTTTAGTCCTTCCTAGGCCTATTCTAATCCAATTACGGTTTTTAACCAATCTTGTGCATCCAATAAGTGATTTTGTGTCACTGGTTGAGTATTTAGGTCATTTTCGTCCTCAATATGCTTATTCTAATCCAATTAGGGTTTTTAACCAATCTTATACATCCAATAAATGCATTTGTGTCATTTGTTGAACATTTAGGTCATTTTCGTCCACCCAAGGAATATTCTAATCCAATAAGGGTTTTTAACTAATCTTGTGAATCCAATAAGTGATTTTGTGTCATTGGTTGAACATTTAGGTCATTTTCGTCCTCAATAGGCTTATTCTAATCCAATTAGGGTTTTTAACCAATCTTTCGCATCCAATAAGTGCGTTTGTGTCATTGGTTGAACATTTAAGTCATTTTCGTCCTCCCTAGGCTTATTCTAATCCAATTAGGGTTTTTAACCAATCTTGTGCATCCAATAAGTGATTTTGTGTTATTGGTTGAACATTTAGGTCATTTTCGTCCTCAATATGCTTATTCTAATCCAATTAGGGTTTTTAACCATCTTGTGCATCCAATAAGTGATTTTGTGTCATTGGTTGAACATTTAGGTCATTTTTGTCCTCCATAGGCTTATTCTAATCCAATTAGGGTTTTTAACCAATCTTGTGCATCCGATAAGTGATTTTGTATCATTGGTTGAACATTTAGGTCATTTTCTTCCTCCATAGGCTTACTCTAATCCAATTAGGGTTTTTAACCAATCTTCTGCATCCAATAAGTGCGTTTGTGTCATTGGTGTAACATTTAGGTCATTTTCGTCCTCCCTAGGCTTATTCTATTCCCATTAGGGTTTTTAGCCAATCTTGTGCATCCAATAAGTGATTTTGTGTCATTGGTTAAACATTTAGGTTCTTTTCTTCCTTAATAGGCTTATTCTAATCCAATTAGGGTTTTTCACCAATCTTCTACATCCAATAAGTGCGTTTGTGTCATTTGTTGAACATTTAGGTCATTTTCGTCCACCCAAGGCTTATTCTAATCCAATAAGGGTTTTTAACTAATCTTGTGAATCCAATAAGTGATTTTGTGTCATTGGTTGAACATTTAGGTCATTTTCGTCCTTCCTAGGTCTATTCTAATCCAATTACGGTTTTTAACCAATCTTGTGCATCCAATAAGTGATTTAGTGTCATTGGTTGAACATTTAGGACATTTTCATCGTCCCAAGGCTTATACTAATCCAATTAGGGTTTTTAACCAATCTTGTGCATATAATAAGTGATTTTGTGTCATTGGTTGATCATTTAGGTCATTTTCGTCCTCAATAGGCTTATTCTAATCCAATAAGGGTTTTTAACTAATCTTGTGAATCCAATAAGTGATTTTGTGTCATTGGTTGAACATTTAGGTCATTTTCATCGTCCCAAGGCTTATACTAATCCAATTAGGGTTTTTAACCAATCTTGTGCATATAATAAGTGATTTTGTGTCATTGGTTGATCATTTAGGTCATTTTCGTCCTCAATAAGCTTATTCTAATCCAATTAGGGTTTTTAGCCAATCTTCTGCATCCAATAAGTGCGTTTGTGTCATTGGTTGAACATTTAGGTCGTTTTCGTCCTCCCTAGGCTTATTCTAATCCAATTAGGGTTTTTAACCAATCTTGTGCATCCAAAAAGTGATTTTGTGTCATTGGTTGAACATTTAGGTCATTTTTGTCCTCCATAGGCTTATTCTAATCCAATTAGGGTTCTTAACCAATCTTGTGCATCCAATAAGTGCGTTTGTTTCATTGGTTGAACATTTAGGTCATTTTCTTCCTCCCTAGGCTTATTCTAATCCAATTAGGGTTTTTAACCAATCTTGTGCATCCTATAAGTGATTTTGTGTCATTGGTTGATCATTTAGGTCATTTTCGTTCTCAATAGGCTTATTCTAATCCAATTAGGGTTTTTAACCAATCTTATGCATCCAATAAGTGCGTTTGTGTCATTGGTTGAACATTTAGGTCATTTTAGTCCTTCCTAGGCCTATTCTAATCCAATTACGGTTTTTAACCAATCTTGTGCATCCAATAAGTGATTTTGTGTCACTGGTTGAGTATTTAGGTCATTTTCGTCCTCAATATGCTTATTCTAATCCAATTAGGGTTTTTAACCAATCTTATACATCCAATAAATGCGTTTGTGTCATTTGTTGAACATTTAGGTCATTTTCGTCCACCCAAGGAATATTCTAATCCAATAAGGGTTTTTAACTAATCTTGTGAATCCAATAAGTGATTTTGTGTCATTGGTTGAACATTTAGGTCATTTTCGTCCTCAATAGGCTTATTCTAATCCAATTAGGGTTTTTAACCAATCTTTCGCATCCAATAAGTGCGTTTGTGTCATTGGTTGAACATTTAAGTCATTTTCGTCCTCCCTAGGCTTATTCTAATCCAATTAGGGTTTTTAACCAATCTTGTGCATCTAATAAGTGCGTTTGTGTCATTGGTGTAACATTTGGGTCATTTTCGTCCTCCCTAGGCTTATTCTATTCCCATTAGGGTTTTTAGCCAATTTTGTGCATCCAATAAGTGATTTTGTGTCATTGGTTGAACATTTAGGTTCTTTTCGTCCTCAATAGGCTTATTCTAATCCAATTAGGGTTTTTAACCAATCTTATACATCCAATAAATGCGTTTGTGTCATTTGTTGAACATTTAGGTCATTTTCGTCCACCCAAGGCTTATTCTAATCCAATAAGGGTTTTTAACTAATCTTGTGAATCCAATAAGTGATTTTTCTGTCATTAGTTGAACATTTAGGTCATTTTCGTCCTTCCTAGGTCTATTCTAATCCAATTACGGTTTTTAACCAATCTTGTGCATCCAATAAGTGATTTTGTGTCATTGGTTGAACATTTAGGTCATTTTCATCGTCCCAAGGCTTATACTAATCCAATTAGGGTTTTTAACCAATCTTGTGCATATAATAAGTCATTTTGTGTCATTGGTTGATCATTTAGGTCATTTTCGTCCTCAATAGGCTTATTCTAATCCAATAAGGGTTTTTAACTAATCTTGTGAATCCAATAAGTGATTTTGTGTCATTGGTTGAACATTTAGGTCATTTTCATCGTCCCAAGGCTTATACTAATCCAATTAGGGTTTTTAACCAATCTTGTGCATATAATAAGTCATTTTGTGTCATTGGTTGATCATTTAGGTCATTTTCGTCCTCAATAGGCTTATTCTAATCCAATAAGGGTTTTTAACTAATCTTGTGAATCCAATAAGTGATTTTGTGTCATTGGTTGATCATTTAGGTCATTTTCGTCCTCAATAAGCTTATTCTAATCCAATTAGGGTTTTTAGCCAATCTTCTGCATCCAATAAGTGCGTTTTTGTCATTGGTTGAACATTTAGGTCGTTTTCGTCCTCCCTAGGCTTATTTTAATCCAATTAGGGTTTTTAACCAATCTTGTGCATCCAATAAGTGATTTTGTGTCATTGGTTGAACATTTAGGTCATTTTCGTCCTCCATAGGCTTATTCTAATCCAATTAGGGTTTTTAACCAATCTTGTGCATCCAATAAGTGCGTTTGTGTCATTGGTTGAACATTTAGGTCATTTTCGTTCTCCCTAGGCTTATTCTAATCCAATTAGGGTTTTTAACCAATCTTGTGCATCCTATAAGTGATTTTGTGTCATTGGTTGATCATTTAGGTCATTTTCGTTCTCAATAGGCTTATTCTAATCCAATTAGGGTTTTTAACCAATCTTATGCATCCAATAAGTGCGTTTGTGTCATTGGTTGAACATTTAGGTCATTTTCGTCCTTCCTAGGCCTATTCTAATCCAATTACGGTTTTTAACCAATCTTGTGCATCCAATAAGTGATTTTGTGTCACTGGTTGAGTATTTAGGTCATTTTCGTCCTCAATATGCTTATTCTAATCCAATTAGGGTTTTTAACCAATCTTATACATCCAATAAATGCGTTTGTGTCATTTGTTGAATATTTAGGTCATTTTCGTCCACCCAAGGAATATTCTAATCCAATAAGGGTTTTTAACTAATCTTGTGAATCCAATAAGTGATTTTGTGTCATTGGTTGAACATTTAGGTCATTTTCGTCCTCAATAGGCTTATTCTAATCCAATTAGGGTTTTTAACCAATCTTTTGCATCCAATAAGTGCGTTTGTGTCATTGGTTGAACATTTAAGTCATTTTCGTCCTCCCTAGGCTTATTCTAATCCAATTAGGGTTTTTAACCAATCTTGTGCATCCAATAAGTGCGTTTGTGTCATTGGTGTAACATTTAGGTCATTTTCGTCCTCCCTAGGCTTATTCTATTCCCATTAGGGTTTTTAGCCAATTTTGTGCATCCAATAAGTGATTTTGTGTCATTGGTTGAACATTTAGGTTCTTTTCGTCCTCAATAGGCTTATTCTAATCCAATTAGGGTTTTTAACCAATCTTATACATCCAATAAATGCGTTTGTGTCATTTGTTGAACATTTAGGTCATTTTCGTCCACCCAAGGCTAATTCTAATCCAATAAGGGTTTTTAACCAATCTTGTGAATCCAATAAGTGATTTTGTGTCATTAGTTGAACATTTAGGTCATTTTCGTCCTTCCTAGGTCTATTCTAATCCAATTACGGTTTTTAACCAATCTTGTGCATCCAATAAGTGATTTTGTGTCATTGGTTGAACATTTAGGTCATTTTCATCGTCCCAAGGCTTATACTAATCCAATTAGGGTTTTTAACCAATCTTGTGCATATAATAAGTGATTTTGTGTCATTGGTTGATCATTTAGGTCATTTTCGTCCTCAATAAGCTTATTCTAATCCAATTAGGGTTTTTAGCCAATCTTCTGCATCCAATAAGTTCGTTTTTGTCATTGGTTGAACATTTAGGTCGTTTTCGTCCTCCCTAGGCTTATTTTAATCCAATTAGGGTTTTTAACCAATCTTGTGCATCCAATAAGTGATTTTGTGTCATTGGTTGAACATTTAGGTCATTTTCGTCCTCCATAGGCTTATTGTAATCCAATTAGAGTTTTTAACCAATCTTGTGCATCCAATAAGTGCGTTTGTGTCATTGGTTGAACATTTAGGTCATTTTCGTTCTCCCTAGGCTTATTCTAATCCAATTAGGGTTTTTAACCAATCTTGTGCATCCTATAAGTGATTTTGTGTCATTGGTTGATCATTTAGGTCATTTTCGTTCTCAATAGGCTTATTCTAATTCAATTAGGGTTTTTAACCAATCTTATGCATCCAATAAGTGCGTTTGTGTCATTGGTTGAACATTTAGGTCATTTTCGTCCTTCCTAGGCCTATTCTAATCCAATTACGGTTTTTAACCAATCTTGTGCATCCAATAAGTGATTTTGTGTCATTGGTTGAACATTTAGGTCATTTTCGTCCTCAATATGCTTATTCTAATCCAATTAGGGTTTTTAACCATCTTGTGCATCCAATAAGTGATTTTGTGTCATTGGTTGAACATTTAGGTCATTTTTGTCCTCCATAGGCTTATTCTAATCCAATTAGGGTTTTTAACCAATCTTGTGCATCCGATAAGTGATTTTGTATCATTGGTTGAACATTTAGGTCATTTTCTTCCTCCATAGGCTTACTCTAATCCAATTAGGGTTTTTAACCAATCTTCTGCATCCAATAAGTGCGTTTGTGTCATTGGTGTAACATTTAGGTCATTTTCGTCCTCCCTAGGCTTATTCTATTCCCATTAGGGTTTTTAGCCAATCTTGTGCATCCAATAAGTGATTTTGTGTCATTGGTTAAACATTTAGGTTCTTTTCTTCCTTAATAGGCTTATTCTAATCCAATTAGGGTTTTTCACCAATCTTCTACATCCAATAAGTGCGTTTGTGTCATTTGTTGAAAATTTAGGTCATTTTCGTCCACCCAAGGCTTATTCTAATCCAATAAGGGTTTTTAACTAATCTTGTGAATCCAATAAGTGATTTTGTGTCATTGGTTAAACATTTAGGTCATTTTCGTCCTTCCTAGGACTATTCTAATCCAATTACGGTTTTTAACCAATCTTGTGCATCCAATAAGTGATTTAGTGTCATTGGTTGAACATTTAGGTCATTTTCATCGTCCCAAGGCTTATACTAATCCAATTAGGGTTTTTAACCAATCTTGTGCATATAATAAGTGATTTTGTGTCATTGGTTGATCATTTAGGTCATTTTCGTCCTCAATAGGCTTATTCTAATCCAATAAGGGTTTTTAAGTAATCTTGTGAATCCAATAAGTGATTTTGTGTCATTGGTTGAACATTTAGGTCATTTTCATCGTCCCAAGGCTTATACTAATCCAATTAGGGTTTTTAACCAATCTTGTGCATATAATAAGTGATTTTGTGTCATTGGTTGATCATTTAGGTCATTTTCGTCCTCAATAAGCTTATTCTAATCCAATTAGGGATTTTAGCCAATCTTCTGCATCCAATAAGTGCGTTTGTGTCATTGGTTGAACATTTAGGTCGTTTTCGTCCTCCCTAGGCTTATTCTAATCCAATTAGGGTTTTTAACCAATCTTGTGCATCCAAAAAGTGATTTTGTGTCATTGGTTGAACATTTAGGTCATTTTTGTCCTCCATAGGCTTATTCTAATCCAATTAGGGTTCTTAACCAATCTTGTGCATCCAATAAGTGCGTTTGTGTCATTGGTTGAACATTTAGGTCATTTTCGTCCTCCCTAGGCTTATTCTAATCCAATTAGGGTTTTTAACCAATCTTGTGCATCCTATAAGTGATTTTGTGTCATTGGTTGATCATTTAGGTCATTTTCGTTCTCAATAGACTTATTCTAATCCAATTAGGGTTTTTAACCAATCTTATGCATCCAATAAGTGCGTTTGTGTCATTGGTTGAACATTTAGGTCATTTTCGTCCTTCCTAGGCCTATTCTAATCCAATTACGGTTTTTAACCAATCTTGTGCATCCAATAAGTGATTTTGTGTCACTGGTTGAGTATTTAGGTCATTTTCGTCCTCAATATGCTTATTCTAATCCAATTAGGGTTTTTAACCAATCTTATACATCCAATAAATGCGTTTGTGTCATTTGTTGAATATTTAGGTCATTTTCGTCCACCCAAGGAATATTCTAATCCAATAAGGGTTTTTAACTAATCTTGTGAATCCAATAAGTGATTTTGTGTCATTGGTTGAACATTTAGGTCATTTTCGTCCTCAATAGGCTTATTCTAATCCAATTAGGGTTTTTAACCAATCTTATGCATCCAATAAGTGCGTTTGTGTCATTGGTTGAACATTTAGGTCATTTTCGTCCTTCCTAGGCCTATTCTAATCCAATTACGGTTTTTAACCAATCTTGTGCATCCAATAAGTGATTTTGTGTCACTGGTTGAACATTTAGGTCATTTTCGTCCTCAATATGCTTATTCTAATCCAATTAGGGTTTTTAACCAATCTTATACATCCAATAAATGCGTTTGTGTCATTTGTTGAACATTTAGGTCATTTTCGTCCACCCAAGGAATATTCTAATCCAATAAGGGTTTTTAACTAATCTTGTGAATCCAATAAGTGATTTTGTGTCATTGGTTGAACATTTAGGTCATTTTCGTCCTCAATAGGCTTATTCTAATCCAATTAGGGTTTTTAACCAATCTTCTGCATCCAATAAGTGCGTTTGTGTCATTGGTTGAACATTTAGGTCATTTTCGTCCTTCCTAGGCCTATTCTAATCCAATTACGGTTTTTAACCAATCTTGTGCATCCAATAAGTGATTTTGTGTCATTGGTTGAACATTTAGGTCATTTTCGTCCTCAATATGCTTATTCTAATCCAATTAGGGTTTTTAACCATCTTGTGCATCCAATAAGTGATTTTGTGTCATTGGTTGAACATTTAGGTCATTTTTGTCCTCCATAGGCTTATTCTAATCCAATTAGGGTTTTTAACCAATCTTGTGCATCCGATAAGTGATTTTGTATCATTGGTTGAACATTTAGGTCATTTTCTTCCTCCATAGGCTTACTCTAATCCAATTAGGGTTTTTAACCAATCTTCTGCATCCAATAAGTGCGTTTGTGTCATTGGTGTAACATTTAGGTCATTTTCGTCCTCCCTAGGCTTATTCTATTCCCATTAGGGTTTTTAGCCAATCTTGTGCATCCAATAAGTGATTTTGTGTCATTGGTTGAACATTTAGGTTCTTTTCTTCCTTAATAGGCTTATTCTAATCCAATTAGGGTTTTTCACCAATCTTCTACATCCAATAAGTGCGTTTGTGTCATTTGTTGAACATTTAGGTCATTTTCGTCCACCCAAGGCTTATTCTAATCCAATAAGGGTTTTTAGCTAATCTTGTGAATCCAATAAGTGATTTTGTGTCATTGGTTGAACATTTAGGTCATTTTCGTCCTTCCTAGGTCTATTCTAATCCAATTACGGTTTTTAACAAATCTTGTGCATCCAATAAGTGATTTAGTGTCATTGGTTGAACATTTAGGTCATTTTCATCGTCCCAAGGCTTATACTAATCCAATTAGGGTTTTTAACCAATCTTGTGCATATAATAAGTGATTTTGTGTCATTGGTTGATCATTTAGGTGATTTTCGTCCTCAATAGGCTTATTCTAATCCAATAAGGGTTTTTAACTAATCTTGTGAATCCAATAAGTGATTTTGTGTCATTGGTTGAACATTTAGGTCATTTTCATCGTCCCAAGGCTTATACTAATCCAATTAGGGTTTTTAACCAATCTTGTGCATATAATAAGTGTTTTTGTGTCATTGGTTGATCATTTAGGTCATTTTCGTCCTCAATAAGCTTATTCTAATCCAATTAGGGTTTTTAGCCAATCTTCTGCATCCAATAAGTGCGTTTGTGTCATTGGTTGAACATTTAGGTCGTTTTCGTCCTCCCTAGGCTTATTCTAATCCAATTAGGGTTTTTAACCAATCTTGTGCATCCAAAAAGTGATTTTGTGTCATTGGTTGAACATTTAGGTCATTTTTGTCCTCCATAGGCTTATTCTAATCCAATTAGGGTTCTTAACCAATCTTGTGCATCCAATAAGTGCGTTTGTGTCATTGGTTGAACATTTAGGTCATTTTCTTCCTCCCTAGGCTTATTCTAATCCAATTAGGGTTTTTAACCAATCTTGTGCATCCTATAAGTGATTTTGTGTCATTGGTTGATCATTTAGGTCATTTTCGTTCTCAATAGGCTTATTCTAATCCAATTAGGGTTTTTAACCAATCTTATGCATCCAATAAGTGCGTTTGTGTCATTGGTTGAACATTTAGGTCATTTTAGTCCTTCCTAGGCCTATTCTAATCCAATTACGGTTTTTAACCAATCTTGTGCATCCAATAAGTGATTTTGTGTCACTGGTTGAGTATTTAGGTCATTTTCGTCCTCAATATGCTTATTCTAATCCAATTAGGGTTTTTAACCAATCTTATACATCCAATAAATGCATTTGTGTCATTTGTTGAACATTTAGGTCATTTTCGTCCACCCAAGGAATATTCTAATCCAATAAGGGTTTTTAACTAATCTTGTGAATCCAATAAGTGATTTTGTGTCATTGGTTGAACATTTAGGTCATTTTCGTCCTCAATAGGCTTATTCTAATCCAATTAGGGTTTTTAACCAATCTTTCGCATCCAATAAGTGCGTTTGTGTCATTGGTTGAACATTTAAGTCATTTTCGTCCTCCCTAGGCTTATTCTAATCCAATTAGGGTTTTTAACCAATCTTGTGCATCCAATAAGTGCGTTTGTGTCATTGGTGTAACATTTAGGTCATTTTCGTCCTCCCTAGGCTTATTCTATTCCCATTAGGGTTTTTAGCCAATTTTGTGCATCCAATAAGTGATTTTGTGTCATTGGTTGAACATTTAGGTTCTTTTCGTCCTCAATAGGCTTATTCTAATCCAATTAGGGTTTTTAACCAATCTTATACATCCAATAAATGCGTTTGTGTCATTTGTTGAACATTTAGGTCATTTTCGTCCACCCAAGGCTTATTCTAATCCAATAAGGGTTTTTAACTAATCTTATGAATCCAATAAGTGATTTTGTGTCATTAGTTGAACATTTAGGTCATTTTCGTCCTTCCTAGGTCTATTCTAATCCAATTACGGTTTTTAACCAATCTTGTGCATCCAATAAGTGATTTTGTGTCATTGGTTGAACATTTAGGTCATTTTCATCGTCCTAAGGCTTATACTAATCCAATTAGGGTTTTTAACCAATCTTGTGCATATAATAAGTCATTTTGTGTCATTGGTTGATCATTTAGGTCATTTTCGTCCTCAAAAGGCTTATTCTAATCCAATAAGGGTTTTTAACTAATCTTGTGAATCCAATAAATGATTTTGTGTCATTGGTTGAACATTTAGGTCATTTTCATCGTCCCAAGGCTTATACTAATCCAATTAGAGTTTTTAACCAATCTTGTGCATATAATAAGTGATTTTGTGTCATTGGTTGATCATTTAGGTCATTTTCGTCCTCAATAGGCTTATTGTAATCCAATAAGGGTTTTTAACTAATCTTGTGAATCCAATAAGTGATTTTGTGTCATTGGTTGAACATTTAGGTCATTTTCATCGTCCCAAGGCTTATACAAATCCAATTAGGGTTTTTAACCAATCTTGTGCATATAATAAGTGATTTTGTGTCATTGGTTGATCATTTAGGTCATTTTCGTCCTCAATAAGCTTATTCTAATCCAATTAGGGTTTTTAGCCAATCTTCTGCATCCAATAAGTTCGTTTTTGTCATTGGTTGAACATTTAGGTCGTTTTCGTCCTCCCTAGGCTTATTTTAATCCAATTAGGGTTTTTAACCAATCTTGTGCATCCAATAAGTGATTTTGTGTCATTGGTTGAACATTTAGGTCATTTTCGTCCTCCATAGGCTTATTCTAATCCAATTAGGGTTTTTAACCAATCTTGTGCATCCAATAAGTGCGTTTGTGTCATTGGTTGAACATTTAGGTCATTTTCGTCCTCCCTAGGCTTATTCTAATCCAATTAGGGTTTTTAACCAATCTTGTGCATCCAATAAGTGCGTTTGTGTCATTGGTGTAACATTTAGGTCATTTTCGTCCTCCCTAGGCTTATTCTATTCCCATTAGGGTTTTTAGCCAATTTTGTGCATCCAATAAGTGATTTTGTGTCATTGGTTGAACATTTAGGTTCTTTTCGTCCTCAATAGGCTTATTCTAATCCAATTAGGGTTTTTAACCAATCTTATACATCCAATAAATGCGTTTGTGTCATTTGTTGAACATTTAGGTCATTTTCGTCCACCCAAGGCTTATTCTAATCCAATAAGGGTTTTTAACTAATCTTGTGAATCCAATAAGTGATTTTGTGTCATTAGTTGAACATTTAGGTCATTTTCGTCCTTCCTAGGTCTATTCTAATCCAATTACGGTTTTTAACCAATCTTGTGCATCCAATAAGTGATTTTGTGTCATTGGTTGAACATTTAGGTCATTTTCATCGTCCCAAGGCTTATACTAATCCAATTAGGGTTTTTAACCAATCTTGTGCATATAATAAGTGATTTTGTGTCATTGGTTGATCATTTAGGTCATTTTCGTCCTCAATAAGCTTATTCTAATCCAATTAGGGATTTTAGCCAATCTTCTGCATCCAATAAGTGCGTTTGTGTCATTGGTTGAACATTTAGGTCGTTTTCGTCCTCCCTAGGCTTATTCTAATCCAATTAGGGTTTTTAACCAATCTTGTGCATCCAAAAAGTGATTTTGTGTCATTGGTTGAACATTTAGGTCATTTTTGTCCTCCATAGGCTTATTCTAATCCAATTAGGGTTCTTAACCAATCTTGTGCATCCAATAAGTGCGTTTGTGTCATTGGTTGAACATTTAGGTCATTTTCTTCCTCCCTAGGCTTATTCTAATCCAATTAGGGTTTTTAACCAATCTTGTGCATCCTATAAGTGATTTTGTGTCATTGGTTGATCATTTAGGTCATTTTCGTTCTCAATAGGCTTATTCTAATCCAATTAGGGTTTTTAACCAATCTTATGCATCCAATAAGTGCGTTTGTGTCATTGGTTGAACATTTAGGTCATTTTAGTCCTTCCTAGGCCTATTCTAATCCAATTACGGTTTTTAACCAATCTTGTGCATCCAATAAGTGATTTTGTGTCACTGGTTGAGTATTTAGGTCATTTTCGTCCTCAATATGCTTATTCTAATCCAATTAGGGTTTTTAACCAATCTTATACATCCAATAAATGCATTTGTGTCATTTGTTGAACATTTAGGTCATTTTCGTCCACCCAAGGAATATTCTAATCCAATAAGGGTTTTTAACTAATCTTGTGAATCCAATAAGTGATTTTGTGTCATTGGTTGAACATTTAGGTCATTTTCGTCCTCAATAGGCTTATTCTAATCCAATTAGGGTTTTTAACCAATCTTTCGCATCCAATAAGTGCGTTTGTGTCATTGGTTGAACATTTAAGTCATTTTCGTCCTCCCTAGGCTTATTCTAATCCAATTAGGGTTTTTAACCAATCTTGTGCATCCAATAAGTGCGTTTGTGTCATTGGTGTAACATTTAGGTCATTTTCGTCCTCCCTAGGCTTATTCTATTCCCATTAGGGTTTTTAGCCAATTTTGTGCATCCAATAAGTGATTTTGTGTCATTGGTTGAACATTTAGGTTCTTTTCGTCCTCAATAGGCTTATTCTAATCCAATTAGGGTTTTTAACCAATCTTATACATCCAATAAATGCGTTTGTGTCATTTGTTGAACATTTAGGTCATTTTCGTCCACCCAAGGCTAATTCTAATCCAATAAGGGTTTTTAACCAATCTTGTGAATCCAATAAGTGATTTTGTGTCATTAGTTGAACATTTAGGTCATTTTCGTCCTTCCTAGGTCTATTCTAATCCAATTACGGTTTTTAACCAATCTTGTGCATCCAATAAGTGATTTTGTGTCATTGGTTGAACATTTAGGTCATTTTCATCGTCCCAAGGCTTATACTAATCCAATTAGGGTTTTTAACCAATCTTGTGCATATAATAAGTCATTTTGTGTCATTGGTTGATCATTTAGGTCATTTTCGTCCTCAATAGGCTTATTCTAATCCAATAAGGGTTTTTAACTAATCTTGTGAATCCAATAAATGATTTTGTGTCATTGGTTGAACATTTAGGTCATTTTCATCGTCCCAAGGCTTATACTAATCCAATTAGAGTTTTTAACCAATCTTGTGCATATAATAAGTGATTTTGTGTCATTGGTTGATCATTTAGGTCATTTTCGTCCTCAATAGGCTTATTCTAATCCAATAAGGGTTTTTAACTAATCTTGTGAATCCAATAAGTGATTTTGTGTCATTGGTTGAACATTTAGGTCATTTTCATCGTCCCAAGGCTTATACAAATCCAATTAGGGTTTTTAACCAATCTTGTGCATATAATAAGTGATTTTGTGTCATTGGTTGATCATTTAGGTCATTTTCGTCCTCAATAAGCTTATTCTAATCCAATTAGGGTTTTTAGCCAATCTTCTGCATCCAATAAGTTCGTTTTTGTCATTGGTTGAACATTTAGGTCGTTTTCGTCCTCCCTAGGCTTATTTTAATCCAATTAGGGTTTTTAACCAATCTTGTGCATCCAATAAGTGATTTTGTGTCATTGGTTGAACATTTAGGTCATTTTCGTCCTCCATAGGCTTATTCTAATCCAATTAGAGTTTTTAACCAATCTTGTGCATCCAATAAGTGCGTTTGTGTCATTGGTTGAACATTTAGGTCATTTTCGTTCTCCCTAGGCTTATTCTAATCCAATTAGGGTTTTTAACCAATCTTGTGCATCCTATAAGTGATTTTGTGTCATTGGTTGATCATTTAGGTCATTTTCGTTCTCAATAGGCTTATTCTAATTCAATTAGGGTTTTTAACCAATCTTATGCATCCAATAAGTGCGTTTGTGTCATTGGTTGAACATTTAGGTCATTTTCGTCCTTCCTAGGCCTATTCTAATCCAATTACGGGTTTTAACCAATCTTGTGCATCTAATAAGTGATTTTGTGTCATTGGTTGAACATTTAGGTCATTTTCGTCCTCAATATGCTTATTCTAATCCAATTAGGGTTTTTAACCATCTTGTGCATCCAATAAGTGATTTTGTGTCATTGGTTGAACATTTAGGTCATTTTTGTCCTCCATAGGCTTGTTCTAATCCAATTAGGGTTTTTAACCAATCTTGTGCATCCGATAAGTGATTTTGTATCATTGGTTGAACATTTAGGTCATTTTCTTCCTCCATAGGCTTACTCTAATCCAATTAGGGTTTTTAACCAATCTTCTGCATCCAATAAGTGCGTTTGTGTCATTGGTGTAACATTTAGGTCATTTTCGTCCTCCCTAGGCTTATTCTATTCCCATTAGGGTTTTTAGCCAATCTTGTGCATCCAATAAGTGATTTTGTGTCATTGGTTGAACATTTAGGTTCTTTTCTTCCTTAATAGGCTTATTCTAATCCAATTAGGGTTTTTCACCAATCTTCTACATCCAATAAGTGCGTTTGTGTCATTTGTTGAACATTTAGGTCATTTTCGTCCACCCAAGGCTTATTCTAATCCAATAAGGGTTTTTAGCTAATCTTGTGAATCCAATAAGTGATTTTGTGTCATTGGTTGAACATTTAGGTCATTTTCGTCCTTCCTAGGTCTATTCTAATCCAATTACGGTTTTTAACCAATCTTGTGCATCCAATAAGTGATTTAGTGTCATTGGTTGAACATTTAGGTCATTTTCATCGTCCCAAGGCTTATACTAATCCAATTAGGGTTTTTAACCAATCTTGTGCATATAATAAGTGATTTTGTGTCATTGGTTGATCATTTAGGTGATTTTCGTCCTCAATAGGCTTATTCTAATCCAATAAGGGTTTTTAACTAATCTTGTGAATCCAATAAGTGATTTTGTGTCATTGGTTGAACATTTAGGTCATTTTCATCGTCCCAAGGCTTATACTAATCCAATTAGGGTTTTTAACCAATCTTGTGCATATAATAAGTGATTTTGTGTCATTGGTTGATCATTTAGGTCATTTTCGTCCTCAATAAGCTTATTCTAATCCAATTAGGGATTTTAGCCAATCTTCTGCATCCAATAAGTGCGTTTGTGTCATTGGTTGAACATTTAGGTCGTTTTCGTCCTCCCTAGGCTTATTCTAATCCAATTAGGGTTTTTAACCAATCTTGTGCATCCAAAAAGTGATTTTGTGTCATTGGTTGAACATTTAGGTCATTTTTGTCCTCCATAGGCTTATTCTAATCCAATTAGGGTTCTTAACCAATCTTGTGCATCCAATAAGTGCGTTTGTGTCATTGGTTGAACATTTAGGTCATTTTCTTCCTCCCTAGGCTTATTCTAATCCAATTAGGGTTTTTAACCAATCTTGTGCATCCTATAAGTGATTTTGTGTCATTGGTTGATCATTTAGGTCATTTTCGTTCTCAATAGGCTTATTCTAATCCAATTAGGGTTTTTAACCAATCTTATGCATCCAATAAGTGCGTTTGTGTCATTGGTTGAACATTTAGGTCATTTTAGTCCTTCCTAGGCCTATTCTAATCCAATTACGGTTTTTAACCAATCTTGTGCATCCAATAAGTGATTTTGTGTCACTGGTTGAGTATTTAGGTCATTTTCGTCCTCAATATGCTTATTCTAATCCAATTAGGGTTTTTAACCAATCTTATACATCCAATAAATGCATTTGTGTCATTTGTTGAACATTTAGGTCATTTTCGTCCACCCAAGGAATATTCTAATCCAATAAGGGTTTTTAACTAATCTTGTGAATCCAATAAGTGATTTTGTGTCATTGGTTGAACATTTAGGTCATTTTCGTCCTCAATAGGCTTATTCTAATCCAATTAGGGTTTTTAACCAATCTTTCGCATCCAATAAGTGCGTTTGTGTCATTGGTTGAACATTTAAGTCATTTTCGTCCTCCCTAGGCTTATTCTAATCCAATTAGGGTTTTTAACCAATCTTGTGCATCCAATAAGTGATTTTGTGTTATTGGTTGAACATTTAGGTCATTTTCGTCCTCAATATGCTTATTCTAATCCAATTAGGGTTTTTAACCATCTTGTGCATCCAATAAGTGATTTTGTGTCATTGGTTGAACATTTAGGTCATTTTTGTCCTCCATAGGCTTATTCTAATCCAATTAGGGTTTTTAACCAATCTTGTGCATCCGATAAGTGATTTTGTATCATTGGTTGAACATTTAGGTCATTTTCTTCCTCCATAGGCTTACTCTAATCCAATTAGGGTTTTTAACCAATCTTCTGCATCCAATAAGTGCGTTTGTGTCATTGGTGTAACATTTAGGTCATTTTCGTCCTCCCTAGGCTTATTCTATTCCCATTAGGGTTTTTAGCCAATCTTGTGCATCCAATAAGTGATTTTGTGTCATTGGTTGAACATTTAGGTTCTTTTCTTCCTTAATAGGCTTATTCTAATCCAATTAGGGTTTTTCACCAATCTTCTACATCCAATAAGTGCGTTTGTGTCATTTGTTGAACATTTAGGTCATTTTCGTCCACCCAAGGCTTATTCTAATCCAATAAGGGTTTTTAGCTAATCTTGTGAATCCAATAAGTGATTTTGTGTCATTGGTTGAACATTTAGGTCATTTTCGTCCTTCCTAGGTCTATTCTAATCCAATTACGGTTTTTAACAAATCTTGTGCATCCAATAAGTGATTTAGTGTCATTGGTTGAACATTTAGGTCATTTTCATCGTCCCAAGGCTTATACTAATCCAATTAGGGTTTTTAACCAATCTTGTGCATATAATAAGTGATTTTGTGTCATTGGTTGATCATTTAGGTGATTTTCGTCCTCAATAGGCTTATTCTAATCCAATAAGGGTTTTTAACTAATCTTGTGAATCCAATAAGTGATTTTGTGTCATTGGTTGAACATTTAGGTCATTTTCATCGTCCCAAGGCTTATACTAATCCAATTAGGGTTTTTAACCAATCTTGTGCATATAATAAGTGTTTTTGTGTCATTGGTTGATCATTTAGGTCATTTTCGTCCTCAATAAGCTTATTCTAATCCAATTAGGGTTTTTAGCCAATCTTCTGCATCCAATAAGTGCGTTTGTGTCATTGGTTGAACATTTAGGTCGTTTTCGTCCTCCCTAGGCTTATTCTAATCCAATTAGGGTTTTTAACCAATCTTGTGCATCCAAAAAGTGATTTTGTGTCATTGGTTGAACATTTAGGTCATTTTCGTCCTCCATAGGCTTATTCTAATCCAATTAGGGTTCTTAACCAATCTTGTGCATCCAATAAGTGCGTTTGTGTCATTGGTTGAACATTTAGGTCATTTTCGTCCTACCTAGGCTTATTCTAATCCAATTAGGGTTTTTAACCAATCTTGTGCATGCTATAAGTGATTTTGTGTCATTGGTTGATCATTTAGGTCATTTTCGTTCTCAATAGGCTTATTCTAATCCAATTAGGGTTTTTAACCAATCTTATGCATCCAATAAGTGCGTTTGTGTCATTGGTTGAACATTTAGGTCATTTTCGTCCTTCCTAGGCCTATTCTAATCCAATTACGGTTTTTAACCAATCTTGTGCATCCAATAAGTGATTTTGTGTCACTGGTTGAGTATTTAGGTCATTTTCGTCCTCAATATGCTTATTCTAATCCAATTAGGGTTTTTAACCAATCTTATACATCCAATAAATGCGTTTGTGTCATTTGTTGAATATTTAGGTCATTTTCGTCCACCCAAGGAATATTCTAATCCAATAAGGGTTTTTAACTAATCTTGTGAATCCAATAAGTGATTTTGTGTCATTGGTTGAACATTTAGGTCATTTTCGTCCTCAATAGGCTTATTCTAATCCAATTAGGGTTTTTAACCAATCTTTTGCATCCAATAAGTGCGTTTGTGTCATTGGTTGAACATTTAAGTCATTTTCGTCCTCCCTAGGCTTATTCTAATCCAATTAGGGTTTTTAACCAATCTTGTGCATCCAATAAGTGCGTTTGTGTCATTGGTGTAACATTTAGGTCATTTTCGTCCTCCCTAGGCTTATTCTATTCCCATTAGGGTTTTTAGCCAATTTTGTGCATCCAATAAGTGATTTTGTGTCATTGGTTGAACATTTAGGTTCTTTTCGTCCTCAATAGGCTTATTCTAATCCAATTAGGGTTTTTAACCAATCTTATACATCCAATAAATGCGTTTGTGTCATTTGTTGAACATTTAGGTCATTTTCGTCCACCCAAGG
>JBBPBP010000001.1:34762664-34773412 GCA_037974735.1 Cicer chorassanicum
CCAATCTTGTGCATCCAATAAGTGATTTTGTGTCATTGGTTGAAAATTTAGGTCATTTTCGTCCTCAATATGCTTATTCTAATCCAATTAGGGTTTTTAACCAATCTTGTGCATCGAATAAGTGATTTTGTGTCATTGGTTGAACATTTAGGTCATTTTTGTCCTCCATAGGCTTATTCTAATCCAATTAGGGTTTTTAACCAATCTTGTGCATCCAATAAGTGATTTTGTATCATTGGTTGAACATTTAGGTCATTTTCTTCCTCCATAGGATTACTCTAATCCAATTAGGGTTTTTAACCAATCTTCTGCATCCAATAAGTGCGTTTGTGTCATTGGTGTAACATTTAGGTCATTTTCGTCCTCCCTAGGCTTATTCTATTCCCATTAGGGTTTTTTGCCAATCTTGTGCATCCAATAAGTGATTTTGTGTCATTGGTTGAACATTTAGGTTCTTTTCGTCCTTAATAGGCTTATTCTAATCCAATTAGGGTTTTTCACCAATCTTCTACATCCAATAAGTGCGTTTGTGTCATTTGTTGAACATTTAGGTCATTTTCATCCACCCAAGGCTTATTCTAATCCAATAAGGGTTTTTAACTAATCTTGTGAATCCAATAAGTGATTTTGTGTAATTGGTTGAACATTTAGGTTAGTTTCGTCCTTCCTAGGTCTATTCTAATCCAATTACGGTTTTTAACCAATCTTGTGCATCCAATAAGTGATTTTGTGTCATTGGTTGAACATTTTGGTCATTTTCATCGTCCCAAGGCTTATACTAATCCAATTAGGGTTTTTAACCAATATTGTGCATATAATAAGTGATTTTGTGTGATTGGTTGATCATTTAGGTCATTTTCGTCTTCAATAGGCTTATTCTAATCCAATAAGGGTTTTTAACTAATCTTGTGAATCCAATAAGTGATCTTGTGTCATTGGTTGAACATTTAGGTCATTTTCATCGTCCCAAGGCTTATACTAATCCAATTAGGGTTTTTAACCAATCTTGTGCATATAATAAGTAATTTTGTGTCATTGGTTGATCATTTAGGTCATTTTCGTCCTCAATAAGCTTATTCTAATCCAATTAGGGTTTTTAGCCAATCTTCTGCATCCAATAAGTGCGTTTGTGTCATTGGTTGAACATTTAGGTCGTTTTCGTCCTCCCTAGGCTTATTCTAATCCAATTAGGGTTTTTAACCAATCTTGTGCATCCAATAAGTGATTTTGTGTCATTGGTTGAACATTTAGGTCATTTTCGTCCTCCATAGTCTTATTCTAATCCAATTAGGGTTTTTAACCAATCTTGTGCATCCAATAAGTGCGTTTGTGTCATTGGTTGAACATTTAGGTCATTTTCGTCCTTCCTAGGCCTATTCTAATCCAATTACGGTTTTTAACCAATCTTGTGCATCCAATAAGTGATTTTGTGTCACTGGTTGAACATTTAGGTCATTTTCGTCCTCAATATGCTTATTCTAATCCAATTAGGGTTTTTAACCAATCTTATACATCCAATAAATGCGTTTGTGTCATTTGTTGAACATTTAGGTCATTTTCGTCCACCCAAGGAATATTCTAATCCAATAAGGGTTTTTAACTAATCTTGTGAATCCAATAAGTGATTTTATGTCATTGGTTGAACATTTAGGTCATTTTCGTCCTCAATAGGCTTATTCTAATCCAATTAGGGTTTTTAACCAATCTTTTGCATCCAATAAGTGCGTTTGTGTCATTGGTTGAACATTTAGGTCATTTTCGTCCTCCCTAGGCTTATTCTAATCCAATTAGGGTTTTTAACCAATCTTGTGCATCCAATAAGTGCGTTTGTGTCATTGGTGTAACATTTAGGTCATTTTCGTCCTCCCTAGGCTTATTCTATTCCCATTAGGGTTTTTAGCCAATTTTGTGCATCCAATAAGTGATTTTGTGTCATTGGTTGAACATTTAGGTTCTTTTCGTCCTCAATAGGCTTATTCTAATCCAATTAGGGTTTTTAACCAATCTTATACATCCAATAAATGCGTTTGTGTCATTTGTTGAACATTTAGGTCATTTTCGTCCACCCAAGGCTTATTCTAATCCAATAAGGGTTTTTAACTAATCTTGTGAATCCAATAAGTGATTTTGTGTCATTAGTTGAACATTTAGGTCATTTTCGTCCTTCCTAGGTCTATTCTAATCCAATTACGGTTTTTAACCAATCTTGTGCATCCAATAAGTGATTTTGTGTCATTAGTTGAACATTTAGGTCATTTTCATCGTCCCAAGGCTTATACTAATCCAATTAGGGTTTTTAACCAATCTTGTGCATATAATAAGTCATTTTGTGTCATTGGTTGATCATTTAGGTCATTTTCGTCCTCAATAGGCTTATTCTAATCCAATAAGGGTTTTTAACTAATCTTGTGAATCCAATAAGTGATTTTGTGTCATTGGTTGAACATTTAGGTCATTTTCATCGTCCCAAGGCTTATACTAATCCAATTAGGGTTTTTAACCAATCTTGTGCATATAATAAGTGATTTTGTGTCATTGGTTGATCATTTAGGTCATTTTCGTCCTCAATAAGCTTATTCTAATCCAATTAGGGTTTTTAGCCAATCTTCTGCATCCAATAAGTTCGTTTTTGTCATTGGTTGAACATTTAGGTCGTTTTCGTCCTCCCTAGGCTTATTTTAATCCAATTAGGGTTTTTAACCAATCTTGTGCATCCAATAAGTGATTTTGTGTCATTGGTTGAACATTTAGGTCATTTTCGTCCTCCATAGGCTTATTGTAATCCAATTAGAGTTTTTAACCAATCTTGTGCATCCAATAAGTGCGTTTGTGTCATTGGTTGAACATTTAGGTCATTTTCGTTCTCCCTAGGCTTATTCTAATCCAATTAGGGTTTTTAACCAATCTTGTGCATCCTATAAGTGATTTTGTGTCATTGGTTGATCATTTAGGTCATTTTCGTTCTCAATAGGCTTATTCTAATTCAATTAGGGTTTTTAACCAATCTTATGCATCCAATAAGTGCGTTTGTGTCATTGGTTGAACATTTAGGTCATTTTCGTCCTTCCTAGGCCTATTCTAATCCAATTACGGTTTTTAACCAATCTTGTGCATCCAATAAGTGATTTTGTGTCATTGGTTGAACATTTAGGTCATTTTCGTCCTCAATATGCTTATTCTAATCCAATTAGGGTTTTTAACCATCTTGTGCATCCAATAAGTGATTTTGTGTCATTGGTTGAACATTTAGGTCATTTTTGTCCTCCATAGGCTTATTCTAATCCAATTAGGGTTTTTAACCAATCTTGTGCATCCGATAAGTGATTTTGTATCATTGGTTGAACATTTAGGTCATTTTCTTCCTCCATAGGCTTACTCTAATCCAATTAGGGTTTTTAACCAATCTTCTGCATCCAATAAGTGCGTTTGTGTCATTGGTGTAACATTTAGGTCATTTTCGTCCTCCCTAGGCTTATTCTATTCCCATTAGGGTTTTTAGCCAATCTTGTGCATCCAATAAGTGATTTTGTGTCATTGGTTGAACATTTAGGTTCTTTTCTTCCTTAATAGGCTTATTCTAATCCAATTAGGGTTTTTCACCAATCTTCTACATCCAATAAGTGCGTTTGTGTCATTTGTTGAACATTTAGGTCATTTTCGTCCACCCAAGGCTTATTCTAATCCAATAAGGGTTTTTAGCTAATCTTGTGAATCCAATAAGTGATTTTGTGTCATTGGTTGAACATTTAGGTCATTTTCGTCCTTCCTAGGTCTATTCTAATCCAATTACGGTTTTTAACAAATCTTGTGCATCCAATAAGTGATTTAGTGTCATTGGTTGAACATTTAGGTCATTTTCATCGTCCCAAGGCTTATACTAATCCAATTAGGGTTTTTAACCAATCTTGTGCATATAATAAGTGATTTTGTGTCATTGGTTGATCATTTAGGTGATTTTCGTCCTCAATAGGCTTATTCTAATCCAATAAGGGTTTTTAACTAATCTTGTGAATCCAATAAGTGATTTTGTGTCATTGGTTGAACATTTAGGTCATTTTCATCGTCCCAAGGCTTATACTAATCCAATTAGGGTTTTTAACCAATCTTGTGCATATAATAAGTGTTTTTGTGTCATTGGTTGATCATTTAGGTCATTTTCGTCCTCAATAAGCTTATTCTAATCCAATTAGGGTTTTTAGCCAATCTTCTGCATCCAATAAGTGCGTTTGTGTCATTGGTTGAACATTTAGGTCGTTTTCGTCCTCCCTAGGCTTATTCTAATCCAATTAGGGTTTTTAACCAATCTTGTGCATCCAAAAAGTGATTTTGTGTCATTGGTTGAACATTTAGGTCATTTTTGTCCTCCATAGGCTTATTCTAATCCAATTAGGGTTCTTAACCAATCTTGTGCATCCAATAAGTGCGTTTGTGTCATTGGTTGAACATTTAGGTCATTTTCTTCCTCCCTAGGCTTATTCTAATCCAATTAGGGTTTTTAACCAATCTTGTGCATCCTATAAGTGATTTTGTGTCATTGGTTGATCATTTAGGTCATTTTCGTTCTCAATAGGCTTATTCTAATCCAATTAGGGTTTTTAACCAATCTTATGCATCCAATAAGTGCGTTTGTGTCATTGGTTGAACATTTAGGTCATTTTAGTCCTTCCTAGGCCTATTCTAATCCAATTACGGTTTTTTACCAATCTTGTGCATCCAATAAGTGATTTTGTGTCACTGGTTGAGTATTTAGGTCATTTTCGTCCTCAATATGCTTATTCTAATCCAATTAGGGTTTTTAACCAATCTTATACATCCAATAAATGCATTTGTGTCATTTGTTGAACATTTAGGTCATTTTCGTCCACCCAAGGAATATTCTAATCCAATAAGGGTTTTTAACTAATCTTGTGAATCCAATAAGTGATTTTGTGTCATTGGTTGAACATTTAGGTCATTTTCGTCCTCAATAGGCTTATTCTAATCCAATTAGGGTTTTTAACCAATCTTTCGCATCCAATAAGTGCGTTTGTGTCATTGGTTGAACATTTAAGTCATTTTCGTCCTCCCTAGGCTTATTCTAATCCAATTAGGGTTTTTAACCAATCTTGTGCATCCAATAAGTGCGTTTGTGTCATTGGTGTAACATTTAGGTCATTTTCGTCCTCCCTAGGCTTATTCTATTCCCATTAGGGTTTTTAGCCAATTTTGTGCATCCAATAAGTGATTTTGTGTCATTGGTTGAACATTTAGGTTCTTTTCGTCCTCAATAGGCTTATTCTAATCCAATTAGGGTTTTTAACCAATCTTATACATCCAATAAATGCGTTTGTGTCATTTGTTGAACATTTAGGTCATTTTCGTCCACCCAAGGCTTATTCTAATCCAATAAGGGTTTTTAACCAATCTTGTGAATCCAATAAGTGATTTTGTGTCATTAGTTGAACATTTAGGTCATTTTCGTCCTTCCTAGGTCTATTCTAATCCAATTACGGTTTTTAACCAATCTTGTGCATCCAATAAGTGATTTTGTGTCATTGGTTGAACATTTAGGTCATTTTCATCGTCCCAAGGCTTATACTAATCCAATTAGGGTTTTTAACCAATCTTGTGCATATAATAAGTCATTTTGTGTCATTGGTTGATCATTTAGGTCATTTTCGTCCTCAATAGGCTTATTCTAATCCAATAAGGGTTTTTAACTAATCTTGTGAATCCAATAAGTGATTTTGTGTCATTGGTTGATCATTTAGGTCATTTTCGTCCTCAATAAGCTTATTCTAATCCAATAAGGGTTTTTAGCCAATCTTCTGCATCCAATAAGTGCGTTTTTGTCATTGGTTGAACATTTAGGTCGTTTTCGTCCTCCCTAGGCTTATTTTAATCCAATTAGGGTTTTTAACCAATCTTGTGCATCCAATAAGTGATTTTGTGTCATTGGTTGAACATTTAGGTCATTTTCGTCCTCCATAGGCTTATTCTAATCCAATTAGGGTTTTTAACCAATCTTGTGCATCCAATAAGTGCGTTTGTGTCATTGGTTGAACATTTAGGTCATTTTCGTTCTCCCTAGGCTTATTCTAATCCAATTAGGGTTTTTAACCAATCTTGTGCATCCTATAAGTGATTTTGTGTCATTGGTTGATCATTTAGGTCATTTTCGTTCTCAATAGGCTTATTCTAATCCAATTAGGGTTTTTAACCAATCTTATGCATCCAATAAGTGCGTTTGTGTCATTGGTTGAACATTTAGGTCATTTTCGTCCTTCCTAGGCCTATTCTAATCCAATTACGGTTTTTAACCAATTTTGTGCATCCAATAAGTGATTTTGTGTCACTGGTTGAACATTTAGGTCATTTTCGTCCTCAATATGCTTATTCTAATCCAATTAGGGTTTTTAACCAATCTTATACATCCAATAAATGCGTTTGTGTCATTTGTTGAACATTTAGGTCATTTTCGTCCACCCAAGGAATATTCTAATCCAATAAGGGTTTTTAACTAATCTTGTGAATCCAATAAGTGATTTTGTGTCATTGGTTGAACATTTAGGTCATTTTCGTCCTCAATAGGCTTATTCTAATCCAATTAGGGTTTTTAACCAATCTTCTGCATCCAATAAGTGCGTTTGTGTCATTGGTTGAACATTTAGGTCATTTTCGTCCTCCCTAGGCTTATTCTAATCCAATTAGGGTTTTTAACCAATCTTGTGCATCCTATAAGTGATTTTGTGTCATTGGTTGAACATTTAGGTCATTTTCGTCCTCCATAGGCTTATTCTAATCCAATTAGGGTTTTTAACCAATCTTGTGCATCCAATAAGTGCGTTTGTGTCATTGGTTGAACATTTAGGTCATTTTCGTCCTCCCTAGGCTTATTCTAATCCAATTAGGGTTTTTAACCAATCTTGTGCATCCTATAAGTGATTTTGTGTCATTGGTTGATCATTTAGGTCATTTTCGTTCTCAATAGGCTTATTCTAATCCAATTAGGGTTTTTAACCAATCTTATGCATCCAATAAGTGCGTTTGTGTCATTGGTTGAACATTTAGGTCATTTTCGTTCTTCCTAGGCCTATTATAATCCAATTACGGTTTCTAACCAATTTTGTGCATCCAATAAGTGATTTTGTGTCACTGGTTGAACCTTTAGGTCATTTTCGTCCTCAATATGCTTATTCTAATCCAATTAGGGGTTTTAACCAATCTTATACATCCAATAAATGCGTTTGTGTCATTTGTTGAACATTTAGGTCATTTTCGTCCACCCAAGGAACATTCTAATCCAATAAGGGTTTTTAACTAATCTTGTGAATCCAATAAGTGATTTTGTGTCATTGGTTGAACATTTAGGTCATTTTCGTCCTCAATAGGCTTATTCTAATCCAATTAGGGTTTTTAACCAATCTTGTGCATCCAATAAGTGCGTTTGTGTCATTGGTGTAACATTTAGGTCATTTTTGTCCTCCCTAGGCTTATTCTATTCCCATTAGGGTTTTTAGCCAATCTTGTGCATCCAATAAGTGATTTTGTGTCATTGGTTGAACATTTAGGTTCTTTTCGTCCTCAATAGGCTTATTCTAATCCAATTAGGGTTTTTAACCAATCTTATACATCCAATAAATGCGTTTGTGTCATTTGTTGAACATTTAGGTCATTTTCGTCCACCTAAGGAATATTCTAATCCAATAAGGGTTTTTAACTAATCTTGTGAATCCAATAAGTGATTTTGTGTCATTGGTTGAACATTTAGGTCATTTTCATCGTCCCAAGGCTTATACTAATCCAATTAGAGTTTTTAACCAATCTTGTGCATATAATAAGTGATTTTGTGTCATTGGTTGATCATTTAGGTCATTTTCGTCCTCAATAGGCTTATTCTAATCCAATAAGGGTTTTTAACTAATCTTGTGAATCCAATAAGTGATTTTGTGTCATTGGTTGAACATTTAGGTTCTTTTCGTCCTTAATAGGCTTATTCTAATCCAATTAGGGTTTTTCACCAATCTTCTACATCCAATAAGTGCGTTTGTGTCATTTGTTGAACATTTAGGTCATTTTCGTCCACCCAAGGCTTATTCTAATCCAATAAGGGTTTTTAACTAATCTTGTGAATCCAATAAGTGATTTTGTGTCATTGGTTGAACATTTAGGTCATTTTCGTCCTTCCTAGGTCTATTCTAATCCAATTACGGTTTTTAACCAATCTTGTGCATCCAATAAGTGATTTTGTGTCATTGGTTGAACATTTAGGTCATTTTCATCGTCCCAAGGCTTATACTAATCCAATTAGGGTTTTTAACCAATCTTGTGCATATAATAAGTGATTTTGTGTCATTGGTTGATCATTTAGGTCATTTTCGTCCTCAATAAGCTTATTATAATCCAATTAGGGTTTTTAGCCAATCTTCTGCATCCAATAAGTGCGTTTGTGTCATTGGTTGAACATTTAGGTCGTTTTCGTCCTCCCTAGGCTTATTTTAATCCAATTAGGGTTTTTAACCAATCTTGTGCATCCAATAAGTGATTTTGTGTCATTGGTTGAACATTTAGATCATTTTCGTCCTCCATAGGCTTATTCTAATCCAATTAGGGTTTTTAACCAATCTTGTGCATCCAATAAGTGCGTTTGTGTCATTGGTTGAACATTTAGGTCATTTTCGTCCTCCCTAGGCTTATTCTAATCCAATTAGGGTTTTTAACCAATCTTGTGCATATAATAAGTGATTTTTTGTCATTGGTTGATCATTTAGGTCATTTTCGTTCTCAATAGGCTTATTCTAATCCAATTAGGGTTTTTAACCAATCTTATGCATCCAATAAGTGCGTTTGTGTCATTGGTTGAACATTTAGGTCATTTTCGTCCTTCCTAGGCCTATTCTAATCCAATTACGGTTTTTAACCAATCTTGTGCATCCAATAAGTGATTTTGTGTCATTGGTTGAAAATTTAGGTCATTTTCGTCCTCAATATGCTTATTCTAATCCAATTAGGGTTTTTAACCAATCTTCTGCATCCAATAAGTGCGTTTGTGTCATTGGTGTAACATTTAGGTCATTTTCGTCCTCCCTAGGCTTATTATATTCCCATTAGGGTTTTTTGCCAATCTTGTGCATCCAATAAGTGATTTTGTGTCATTGGTTGAACATTTAGGTTCTTTTCGTCCTTAATAGGCTTATTCTAATCCAATTAGGGTTTTTCACCAATCTTCTACATCCAATAAGTGCGTTTGTGTCATTTGTTGAACATTTAGGTCATTTTCATCCACCCAAGGCTTATTCTAATCCAATAAGGGTTTTTAACTAATCTTGTGAATCCAATAAGTGATTTTGTGTAATTGGTTGAACATTTAGGTTAGTTTCGTCCTTCCTAGGTCTATTCTAATCCAATTACGGTTTTTAACCAATCTTGTGCATCCAATAAGTGATTTTGTGTCATTGGTTGAACATTTTGGTCATTTTCATCGTCCCAAGGCTTATACTAATCCAATTAGGGTTTTTAACCAATATTGTGCATATAATAAGTGATTTTGTGTGATTGGTTGATCATTTAGGTCATTTTCGTCTTCAATAGGCTTATTCTAATCCAATAAGGGTTTTTAACTAATCTTGTGAATCCAATAAGTGATCTTGTGTCATTGGTTGAACATTTAGGTCATTTTCATCGTCCCAAGGCTTATACTAATCCAATTAGGGTTTTTAACCAATCTTGTGCATATAATAAGTAATTTTGTGTCATTGGTTGATCATTTAGGTCATTTTCGTCCTCAATAAGCTTATTCTAATCCAATTAGGGTTTTTAGCCAATCTTCTGCATCCAATATGTGCGTTTGTGTCATTGGTTGAACATTTAGGTCGTTTTCGTCCTCCCTAGGCTTATTCTAATCCAATTAGGGTTTTTAACCAATATTGTGCATCCAATAAGTGATTTTGTGTCATTGGTTGAACATTTAGGTCATTTTCGTCCTCCCTAGGCTTATTCTAATCCAATTAGGGTTTTTAACCAATCTTGTGCATATAATAAGTGATTTTTTGTCATTGGTTGATCATTTAGGTCATTTTCGTTCTCAATAGGCTTATTCTAATCCAATTAGGGTTTTTAACCAATCTTATGCATCCAATAAGTGCGTTTGTGTCATTGGTTGAACATTTAGGTCATTTTCGTCCTTCCTAGGCCTATTCTAATCCAATTACGGTTTTTAACCAATCTTGTGCATCCAATAAGTGATTTTGTGTCATTGGTTGAAAATTTAGGTCATTTTCGTCCTCAATATGCTTATTCTAATCCAATTAGGGTTTTTAACCAATCTTCTGCATCCAATAAGTGCGTTTGTGTCATTGGTGTAACATTTAGGTCATTTTCGTCCTCCCTAGGCTTATTATATTCCCATTAGGGTTTTTTGCCAATCTTGTGCATCCAATAAGTGATTTTGTGTCATTGGTTGAACATTTAGGTTCTTTTCGTCCTTAATAGGCTTATTCTAATCCAATTAGGGTTTTTCACCAATCTTCTACATCCAATAAGTGCGTTTGTGTCATTTGTTGAACATTTAGGTCATTTTCATCCACCCAAGGCTTATTCTAATCCAATAAGGGTTTTTAACTAATCTTGTGAATCCAATAAGTGATTTTGTGTAATTGGTTGAACATTTAGGTCATTTTCGTCCTTCCTAGGTCTATTCTAATCCAATTACGGTTTTTAACCAATCTTGTGCATCCAATAAGTGATTTTGTGTCATTGGTTGAACATTT
>JBBPBP010000001.1:34773422-34827058 GCA_037974735.1 Cicer chorassanicum
ATCCAATTAGGGTTTTTAACCAATATTGTGCATCCAATAAGTGATTTTGTGTCATTGGTTGAACATTTAGGTCATTTTCGTCCTCCCTAGGCTTATTCTAATCCAATTAGGGTTTTTAACCAATCTTGTGCATATAATAAGTGATTTTTTGTCATTGGTTGATCATTTAGGTCATTTTCGTTCTCAATAGGCTTATTCTAATCCAATTAGGGTTTTTAACCAATCTTATGCATCCAATAAGTGCATTTGTGTCATTGGTTGAACATTTAGGTCATTTTCGTCCTTCCTAGGCCTATTCTAATCCAATTACGGTTTTTAACCAATCTTGTGCATCCAATAAGTGATTTTGTGTCATTGGTTGAAAATTTAGGTCATTTTCGTCCTCAATATGCTTATTCTAATCCAATTAGGGTTTTTAACCAATCTTCTGCATCCAATAAGTGCGTTTGTGTCATTGGTGTAACATTTAGGTCATTTTCGTCCTCCCTAGGCTTATTATATTCCCATTAGGGTTTTTTGCCAATCTTGTGCATCCAATAAGTGATTTTGTGTCATTGGTTGAACATTTAGGTTCTTTTCGTCCTTAATAGGCTTATTCTAATCCAATTAGGGTTTTTCACCAATCTTCTACATCCAATAAGTGCGTTTGTGTCATTTGTTGAACATTTAGGTCATTTTCATCCACCCAAGGCTTATTCTAATCCAATAAGGGTTTTTAACTAATCTTGTGAATCCAATAAGTGATTTTGTGTAATTGGTTGAACATTTAGGTCATTTTCGTCCTTCCTAGGTCTATTCTAATCCAATTACGGTTTTTAACCAATCTTGTGCATCCAATAAGTGATTTTGTGTCATTGGTTGAACATTTTGGTCATTTTCATCGTCCCAAGGCTTATACTAATCCAATTAGGGTTTTTAACCAATATTGTGCATATAATAAGTGATTTTGTGTGATTGGTTGATCATTTAGGTCATTTTCGTCTTCAATAGGCTTATTCTAATCCAATAAGGGTTTTTAACTAATCTTGTGAATCCAATAAGTGATCTTGTGTCATTGGTTGAACATTTAGGTCATTTTCATCGTCCCAAGGCTTATACTAATCCAATTAGGGTTTTTAACCAATCTTGTGCATATAATAAGTAATTTTGTGTCATTGGTTGATCATTTAGGTCATTTTCGTCCTCAATAAGCTTATTCTAATCCAATTAGGGTTTTTAGCCAATCTTCTGCATCCAATATGTGCGTTTGTGTCATTGGTTGAACATTTAGGTCGTTTTCGTCCTCCCTAGGCTTATTCTAATCCAATTAGGGTTTTTAACCAATATTGTGCATCCAATAAGTGATTTTGTGTCATTGGTTGAACATTTAGGTCATTTTCGTCCTCCATAGGCTTATTCTAATCCAAGTAGGGTTTTTAACCAATCTTGTGCATCCAATAAGTGTGTTTGTGTCATTGGTTGAACATTTAGGTCATTTTCGTCCTCCCTAGGCTTATTCTAATCCAATTAGGGTTTTTAACCAATCTTGTGCATCCTATAAGTGATTTTGTGTCATTGGTTGATCATTTAGGTCATTTTCGTTCTCAATAGGCTTATTCTAATCCAATTAGGGTTTTTAACCAATCTTATGCATCCAATAAGTGCGTTTGTGTCATTGGTTGAACATTTAGGTCATTTTCGTCCTTCCTAGGCCTATTCTAATCCAATTACGGTTTTTAACCAATTTTGTGCATCCAATAAGTGATTTTGTGTCACTGGTTGAACATTTAGGTCATTTTCGTCCTCAATATGCTTATTCTAATCCAATTAGGGTTTTTAACCAATCTTATACATCCAATAAATGCGTTTGTGTCATTTGTTGAACATTTAGGTCATTTTCGTCCACCCAAGGAATATTCTAATCCAATAAGGGTTTTTAACTAATCTTGTGAATCCAATAAGTGATTTTGTGTCATTGGTTGAACATTTAGGTCATTTTCGTCCTCAATAGGCTTATTCTAATCCAATTAGGGTTTTTAACCAATCTTCTGCATCCAATAAGTGCGTTTGTGTCATTGGTTGAACATTTAGGTCATTTTCGTCCTCCCTAGGCTTATTCTAATCCAATTAGGGTTTTTAACCAATCTTGTGCATCCTATAAGTGATTTTGTGTCATTGGTTGAACATTTAGGTCATTTTCGTCCTCCATAGGCTTATTCTAATCCAATTAGGGTTTTTAACCAATCTTGTGCATCCAATAAGTGCGTTTGTGTCATTGGTTGAACATTTAGGTCATTTTCGTCCTCCCTAGGCTTATTCTAATCCAATTAGGGTTTTTAACCAATCTTGTGCATCCTATAAGTGATTTTGTGTCATTGGTTGATCATTTAGGTCATTTTCGTTCTCAATAGGCTTATTCTAATCCAATTAGGGTTTTTAACCAATCTTATGCATCCAATAAGTGCGTTTGTGTCATTGGTTGAACATTTAGGTCGTTTTCGTCCTCCCTAGGCTTATTCTAATCCAATTAGGGTTTTTAACCAATCTTGTGCATCCAATAAGTGATTTTGTGTCATTGGTTGAACATTTAGGTCATTTTCGTCCTCCATAGGCTTATTCTAATCCAATTAGGGTTTTTAACCAATCTTGTGCATCCAATAAGTGCGTTTGTGTCATTGGTTGAACATTTAGGTCATTTTCGTCCTCCCTAGGCTTATTCTAATCCAATTAGGGTTTTTAACCAATCTTGTGCATCCTATAAGTGATTTTGTGTCATTGGTTGATCATTTAGGTCATTTTCGTCCTCAATAAGCTTATTCTAATCCAATTAGGGTTTTTAGCCAATCTTCTGCATCCAATAAGTGCGTTTGTGTCATTGGTTGAACATTTAGGTCGTTTTCGTCCTCCCTAGGCTTATTCTAATCCAATTAGGGTTTTTAACCAATCTTGTGCATCCAATAAGTGATTTTGTGTCATTGGTTGAACATTTAGGTCATTTTTGTCCTCCATAGGCTTATTCTAATCCAATTAGGGTTCTTAACCAATCTTGTGCATCCAATAAGTGCGTTTGTGTCATTGGTTGAACATTTAGGTCATTTTCTTCCTCCCTAGGCTTATTCTAATCCAATTAGGGTTTTTAACCAATCTTGTGCATCCTATAAGTGATTTTGTGTCATTGGTTGATCATTTAGGTCATTTTCGTTCTCAATAGGCTTATTCTAATCCAATTAGGGTTTTTAACCAATCTTATGCATCCAATAAGTGCGTTTGTGTCATTGGTTGAACATTTAGGTCATTTTAGTCCTTCCTAGGCCTATTCTAATCCAATTACGGTTTTTTACCAATCTTGTGCATCCAATAAGTGATTTTGTGTCACTGGTTGAGTATTTAGGTCATTTTCGTCCTCAATATGCTTATTCTAATCCAATTAGGGTTTTTAACCAATCTTATACATCCAATAAATGCATTTGTGTCATTTGTTGAACATTTAGGTCATTTTCGTCCACCCAAGGAATATTCTAATCCAATAAGGGTTTTTAACTAATCTTGTGAATCCAATAAGTGATTTTGTGTCATTGGTTGAACATTTAGGTCATTTTCGTCCTCAATAGGCTTATTCTAATCCAATTAGGGTTTTTAACCAATCTTTCGCATCCAATAAGTGCGTTTGTGTCATTGGTTGAACATTTAAGTCATTTTCGTCCTCCCTAGGCTTATTCTAATCCAATTAGGGTTTTTAACCAATCTTGTGCATCCAATAAGTGATTTTGTGTTATTGGTTGAACATTTAGGTCATTTTCGTCCTCAATATGCTTATTCTAATCCAATTAGGGTTTTTAACCATCTTGTGCATCCAATAAGTGATTTTGTGTCATTGGTTGAACATTTAGGTCATTTTTGTCCTCCATAGGCTTATTCTAATCCAATTAGGGTTTTTAACCAATCTTGTGCATCCGATAAGTGATTTTGTATCATTGGTTGAACATTTAGGTCATTTTCTTCCTCCATAGGCTTACTCTAATCCAATTAGGGTTTTTAACCAATCTTCTGCATCCAATAAGTGCGTTTGTGTCATTGGTGTAACATTTAGGTCATTTTCGTCCTCCCTAGGCTTATTCTATTCCCATTAGGGTTTTTAGCCAATCTTGTGCATCCAATAAGTGATTTTGTGTCATTGGTTGAACATTTAGGTTCTTTTCGTCCTTAATAGGCTTATTCTAATCCAATTAGGGTTTTTCACCAATCTTCTACATCCAATAAGTGCGTTTGTGGCATTTGTTGAACATTTAGGTCATTTTCGTCCACCCAAGGCTTATTCTAATCCAATAAGGGTTTTTAACTAATCTTGTGAATCCAATAAGTGATTTTGTGTCATTGGTTGAACATTTAGGTCATTTTCGTCCTTCCTAGGTCTATTCTAATCCAATTACGGTTTTTAACCAATCTTGTGCATCCAATAAGTGATTTTGTGTCATTGGTTGAACATTTAGGTCATTTTCATCGTCCCAAGGCTTATACTAATCCAATTAGGGTTTTTAACCAATCTTGTACATATAATAAGTGATTTTGTGTCATTGGTTGATCATTTAGGTCATTTTCGTCCTCAATAGGCTTATTCTAATCCAATAAGGGTTTTTAACTAATCTTGTGAATCCAATAAGTGATTTTGTGTCATTGGTTGAACATTTAGGTCATTTTCATCGTCCCAAGGCTTATACTAATCCAATTAGGGTTTTTAACCAATCTTGTGCATATTATAAGTGATTTTGTGTCATTGGTTGATCATTTAGGTCATTTTCGTCCTCAATAAGCTTATTCTAATCCAATTAGGGTTTTTAGCCAATCTTCTGCATCCAATAAGTGCGTTTGTGTCATTGGTTGAACATTTAGGTCGTTTTCGTCCTCCCTAGGCTTATTGTAATCCAATTAGGGTTTTTAACCAATCTTGTGCATCCAATAAGTGATTTTGTGTCATTGGTTGAACATTTAGGTCATTTTCGTCCTCCATAGGCTTATTCTAATGCAATTAGGGTTTTTAACCAATCTTGTGCATCCAATAAGTGCGTTTGTGTCATTGGTTGAACATTTAGGTCATTTTCGTCCTCCCTAGGCTTTTTCTAATCCAATTAGGGTTTTTAACCAATCTTGTGCATCCTATAAGTGATTTTGTGTCATTGGTTGATCATTTAGGTCATTTTCGTTCTCAATAGGCTTATTCTAATCCAATTAGGGTTTTTAACCAATCTTATGCATCCAATAAGTGCGTTTGTGTCATTGGTTGAACATTTAGGTCATTTTCGTCCTTCCTAGGCCTATTCTAATCCAATTACGGTTTTTAACCAATCTTGTGCATCCAATAAGTGATTTTGTGTCATTGGTTGAACATTTAGGTCATTTTCGTCCTCAATATGCTTATTCTAATCCAATTAGGGTTTTTAACCAATCTTGTGCAAAACAATAAGTGATTTTGTGTCATTGGTTGAACATTTAGGTCATTTTCGTCCTCCATAGGCTTATTCTAATCCAATTAGGGTTTTTAACCAATCTTGTGCATCCAATAAGTGATTTTATATCATTGGTTGAACATTTAGGTCATTTTCTTCCTCCATAGGCTTACTCTAATCCAATTAGGGTTTTTAACCAATCTTCTGCATCCAATAAGTGCGTTTGTGTCATTGGTGTAACATTTAGGTCATTTTCGTCCTCCCTAGGCTTATTCTATTCCCATTAGGGTTTTTAGCCAATCTTGTGCATCCAATAAGTGATTTTGTGTCATTGGTTGAACATTTAGGTTCTTTTCGTCCTTAATAGGCTTATTCTAATCCAATTAGGGTTTTTCACCAATCTTCTACATCCAATAAGTGCGTTTGTGTCATTTGTTGAACATTTAGGTCATTTTCGTCCACCCAAGGCTTATTCTAATCCAATAAGGGTTTTTAACTAATCTTGTGAATCCAATAAGTGATTTTGTGTCATTGGTTGAACATTTAGGTCATTTTCGTCCTTCCTAGGTCTATTCTAATCCAATTACGGTTTTTAACCAATCTTGTGCATCCAATAAGTGATTTTGTGTCATTGGTTGAACATTTAGGTCATTTTCATCGTCCCAAGGCTTATACTAATCCAATTAGGGTTTTTAACCAATATTGTGCATATAATAAGTGATTTTGTGTGATTGGTTGATCATTTAGGTCATTTTCGTCCTCATTAGGCTTATTCTAATCCAATAAGGGTTTTTAACTAATCTTGTGAATCCAATAAGTGATTTTGTGTCATTGGTTGAACATTTAGGTCATTTTCATCGTCCCAAGGCTTATACTAATCCAATTAGGGTTTTTAACCAATCTTGTGCATATAATAAGTGATTTTGTGTCATTGGTTGATCATTTAGGTCATTTTCGTCCTCAATAAGCTTATTCTAATCCAATTAGGGATTTTAGCCAATCTTCTGCATCCAATAAGTGCGTTTGTGTCATTGGTTGAACATTTAGGTCGTTTTCGTCCTCCCTAGGCTTATTCTAATCCAATTAGGGTTTTTAACCAATCTTGTGCATCCAAAAAGTGATTTTGTGTCATTGGTTGAACATTTAGGTCATTTTTGTCCTCCATAGGCTTATTCTAATCCAATTAGGGTTCTTAACCAATCTTGTGCATCCAATAAGTGCGTTTGTGTCATTGGTTGAACATTTAGGTCATTTTCGTCCTCCCTAGGCTTATTCTAATCCAATTAGGGTTTTTAACCAATCTTGTGCATCCTATAAGTGATTTTGTGTCATTGGTTGATCATTTAGGTCATTTTCGTTCTCAATAGACTTATTCTAATCCAATCAGGGTTTTTAACCAATCTTATGCATCCAATAAGTGCGTTTGTGTCATTGGTTGAACATTTAGGTCATTTTCGTCCTTCCTAGGCCTATTCTAATCCAATTACGGTTTTTAACCAATCTTGTGCATCCAATAAGTGATTTTGTGTCACTGGTTGAGTATTTAGGTCATTTTCGTCCTCAATATGCTTATTCTAATCCAATTAGGGTTTTTAACCAATCTTATACATCCAATAAATGCGTTTGTGTCATTTGTTGAATATTTAGGTCATTTTCGTCCACCCAAGGAATATTCTAATCCAATAAGGGTTTTTAACTAATCTTGTGAATCCAATAAGTGATTTTGTGTCATTGGTTGAACATTTAGGTCATTTTCGTCCTCAATAGGCTTATTCTAATCCAATTAGGGTTTTTAACCAATCTTCTGCATCCAATAAGTGCGTTTGTGTCATTGGTGTAACATTTAGGTCATTGTCGTCCTCCCTAGGCTTATTCTATTCCCATTAGGGTTTTTAGCCAATCTTGTGCATCCAATAAGTGATTTTGTGTCATTGGTTGAACATTTAGGTTCTTTTCGTCCTCAATAGGCTTATTCTAATCCAATTAGGGTTTTTAACCAATCTTATACATCCAATAAATGCGTTTGTGTCATTTGTTGAACATTTAGGTCATTTTCGTCCACCTAAGGAATATTCTAATCCAATAAGGGTTTTTAACTAATCTTGTGAATCCAATAAGTGATTTTGTGTCATTGGTTGAACATTTAGGTCATTTTCATCGTCCCAAGGCTTATACTAATCCAATTAGAGTTTTTAACCAATCTTGTGCATATAATAAGTGATTTTGTGTCATTGGTTGATCATTTAGGTCATTTTCGTCCTCAATAAGCTTATTCTAATCCAATTAGGGTTTTTAGCCAATCTTCTGCATCCAATAAGTGCGTTTGTGTCATTGGTTGAACATTTAGGTCGTTTTCGTCCTCCCTAGGCTTATTTTAATCCAATTAGGGTTTTTAACCAATCTTGTGCATCCAATAAGTGATTTTGTGTCATTGGTTGAACATTTAGATCATTTTCGTCCTCCATAGGCTTATTCTAATCCAATTAGGGTTTTTAACCAATCTTGTGCATCCAATAAGTGCGTTTGTGTCATTGGTTGAACATTTAGGTCATTTTCGTCCTCCCTAGGCTTATTCTAATCCAATTAGGGTTTTTAACCAATCTTGTGCATCCTATAAGTGATTTTGTGTCATTGGTTGATCATTTAGGTCATTTTCGTCCTCAATAAGCTTATTCTAATCCAATTAGGGTTTTTAGCCAATCTTCTGCATCCAATAAGTGCGTTTGTGTCATTGGTTGAACATTTAGGTCGTTTTCGTCCTCCCTAGGCTTATTCTAATCCAATTAGGGTTTTTAACCAATCTTGTGCATCCAATAAGTGATTTTGTGTCATTGGTTGAACATTTAGGTCATTTTCGTCCTCCATAGGCTTATTCTAATCCAATTAGGGTTTTTAACCAATCTTGTGCATCCAATAAGTGCGTTTGTGTCATTGGTTGAACATTTAGGTCATTTTCGTCCTCCCTAGGCTTATTATAATCCAATTAGGGTTTTTAACCAATCTTGTGCATCCTATAAGTGATTTTGTGTCATTGGTTGATCGTTTAGGTCATTTTCGTTCTCAATAGGCTTATTCTAATCCAATTAGGGTTTTTAACCAATCTTATGCATCCAATAAGTGCGTTTGTGTCATTGGTTGAACATTTAGGTCATTTTCGTCCTTCCTAGGCCTATTCTAATCCAATTACGGTTTTTAACCAATCTTGTGCATCCAATAAGTGATTTTGTGTCACTGGTTGAACATTTAGGTCATTTTCGTCCTCAATATGCTTATTCTAATCCAATTAGGGTTTTTAACCAATCTTATACATCCAATAAATGCGTTTGTGTCATTTGTTGAACATTTAAGTCATTTTCGTCCACCCAAGGAATATTCTAATCCAATAAGGGTTTTTAACTAATCTTGTGAATCCAATAAGTGATTTTGTGTCATTGGTTGAACATTTAGGTCATTTTCGTCCTCAATAGGCTTATTCTAATCCAATTAGGGTTTTTAACCAATCTTCTGCATCCAATAAGTGCGTTTGTGTCATTGGTTGAACATTTAGGTCATTTTCGTCCTCCCTAGGCTTATTCTAATCCAATTAGGGTTTTTAACCAATCTTGTGCATCCAATAAGTGCGTTTGTGTCATTGGTGTAACATTTAGGTCATTTTCGTCCTCCCTAGGCTTATTCTATTCCCATTAGGGTTTTTAGCCAATCTTGTGCATCCAATAAGTGATTTTGTGTCATTGGTTGAACATTTAGGTTCTTTTCGTCCTCAATAGGCTTATTCTAATCCAATTTGGGTTTTTAACCAATCTTATACATCCAATAAATGCGTTTGTGTCATTTGTTGAACATTTAGGTCATTTTCGTCCACCTAAGGAATATTCTAATCCAATAAGGGTTTTTAACTAATCTTGTGAATCCAATAAGTGATTTTGTGTCATTGGTTGAACATTTAGGTCATTTTCATCGTCCCAAGGCTTATACTAATCCAATTAGGGTTTTTAACTAATCTTGTGCATATAATAAGTGATTTTGTGTCATTGGTTGATCATTTAGGTCATTTTCGTCCTCAATAAGCTTATTCTAATCCAATTAGGGTTTTTAGCCAATCTTCTGCATCCAATAAGTGCGTTTGTGTCATTGGTTGAACATTTAGGTCGTTTTCGTCCTCCCTAGGCTTATTTTAATCCAATTAGGGTTTTTAACCAATCTTGTGCATCCAATAAGTGATTTTGTGTCATTGGTTGAACATTTAGATCATTTTCGTCCTCCATAGGCTTATTCTAATCCAATTAGGGTTTTTAACCAATCTTGTGCATCCAATAAGTGCTTTTGTGTCATTGGTTGAACATTTAGGTCATTTTCGTCCTCCCTAGGCTTATTCTAATCCAATTAGGGTTTTTAACCAATCTTGTGCATCCTATAAGTGATTTTGTGTCATTGGTTGATCATTTAGGTCATTTTCGTTCTCAATAGGCTTATTCTAATCCAATTAGGGTTTTTAACCAATCTTATGCATCCAATAAGTGCGTTTGTGTCATTGGTTGAACATTTAGGTCATTTTCGTCCACCCAAGGCTTATTCAAATCCAATAAGGGTTTTTAACTAATCTTGTGAATCCAATAAGTGATTTTGTGTCATTGGTTGAACATTTAGGTCATTTTCGTCTTTCCTAGGTCTATTCTAATCCAATTACGGTTTTTAACCAATCTTGTGCATCCAATAAGTGATTTTGTGTCATTGGTTGAACATTTAGGTCATTTTCATCGTCCCAAGGCTTAAACTAATCCAATTAGGGTTTTTAACTAATATTGTGCATATAATAAGTGATTTTGTGTGATTGGTTGATCATTTAGGTCATTTTCGTCCTCAATAGGCTTATTCTAATCCAATAAGGGTTTTTAACTAATCTTGTGAATCCAATAAGTGATTTTGTGTCATTGGTTGAACATTTAGGTCATTTTCATCGTCCCAAGGCTTATACTAATCCAATTAGGGTTTTTAACCAATCTTGTGCATATAATAAGTGATTTTGTGTCATTGGTTGATCATTTAGGTCATTTTCGTCCTCAATAAGCTTATTCTAATCCAATTAGGGTTTTTAGCCAATCTTCTGCATCCAATAAGTGCGTTTGTGTCATTGGTTGAACATTTAGGTCGTTTTCGTCCTCCCTAGGCTTATTCTAATCCAATTAGGGTTTTTAACCAATCTTGTGCATCCAATAAGTGATTTTGTGTCATTGGTTGAACATTTAGGTCATTTTCGTCCTCCATAGGCTTATTCTAATCCAATTAGGGTTTTTAACCAATCTTGTGCATCCAATAAGTGCGTTTATGTCATTGGTTGAACATTTAGGTCATTTTCGTCCTCCCTAGGCTTATTCTAATCCAATTAGGGTTTTTAACCAATCTTGTGCATCCTATAAGTGATTTTGTGTCATTGGTTGATCATTTAGGTCATTTTCGTTCTCAATAGGCTTATTCTAATCCAATTAGGGTTTTTAACCAATCTTATGCATCCAATAAGTGCGTTTGTGTCATTGGTTGAACATTTAGGTCATTTTCGTCCTTCCTAGGCCTATTCTAATCCAATTACGGTTTTTAACCAATCTTGTGCATCCAATAAGTGATTTTGTGTCACTGGTTGAACATTTAGGTCATTTTCGTCCTCAATATGCTTATTCTAATCCAATTAGGGTTTTTAACCAATCTTATACATCCAATAAATGCGTTTGTGTCATTTGTTGAACATTTAGGTCATTTTCGTCCACCCAAGGAATATTCTAATCCAATAAGGGTTTTTAACTAATCTTGTGAATCCAATAAGTGATTTTGTGTCATTGGTTGAACATTTAGGTCATTTTCGTCCTCAATAGGCTTATTCTAATCCAATTAGGGTTTTTAACCAATCTTCTGCATCCAATAAGTGCGTTTGTGTCATTGGTTGAACATTTAGGTCATTTTCGTCCTCCCTAGGCTTATTCTAATCCAATTAGGGTTTTTAACCAATGTTGTGCATCCAATAAGTGCGTTTGTGTCATTGGTGTAACATTTAGGTCATTTTCGTCCTCCCTAGGCTTATTCTATTCCCATTAGGGTTTTTAGCCAATCTTGTGCATCCAATAAGTGATTTTGTGTCATTGGTTGAACATTTAGGTTCTTTTCGTCCTCAATAGGCTTATTCTAATCCAATTAGGGTTTTTAACCAATCTTATACATCCAATAAATGCGTTTGTGTCATTTGTTGAACATTTAGGTCATTTTCGTCCACCTAAGGAATATTCTAATCCAATAAGGGTTTTTAACTAATCTTGGGAATCCAATAAGTGATTTTGTGTCATTGGTTGAACATTTAGGTCATTTTCATCGTCCCAAGGCTTATACTAATCCAATTAGAGTTTTTAACCAATCTTGTGCATATAATAAGTGATTTTGTGTCATTGGTTGATCATTTAGGTCATTTTCGTCCTCAATAGGCTTATTCTAATCCAATAAGGGTTTTTAACCAATCTTATGCATCCAATAAGTGCGTTTGTGTCATTGGTTGAACATTTAGGTCATTTTCGTCCTTCCTAGGCCTATTCTAATCCAATTACGGTTTTTAACCAATCTTATGCATCCAATAAGTGATTTTGTGTCATTGGTTGAACATTTAGGTCATTTTCGTCCTCAATATGTTTATTCTAATCCAATTAGGGTTTTTAACCAATCTTGTGCATCCAATAAGTGATTTTGTTTCATTGGTTGAACATTTAGGTCATTTTTGTCCTCCATAGGCTTATTCTAATCCAATTAGGGTTTTTAACCAATCTTGTGCATCCAATAAGTGATTTTGTATCATTGGTTGAACATTTAGGTCATTTTCTTCCTCCATAGGCTTACTCTAATCCAATTAGGGTTTTTAACCAATCTTCTGCATCTAATAAGTGCGTTTGTGTCATTGGTGTAACATTTAGGTCATTTTCGTCCTCCCTAGGCTTATTCTATTCCCATTAGGGTTTTTAGCCAATCTTGTGCATCCAATAAGTGATTTTGTGTCATTGGTTGAACATTTAGGTTCTTTTCGTCCTTAATAGGCTTATTCTAATCCAATTAGGGTTTTTCACCAATCTTCTACATCCAATAAGTGCGTTTGTGTCATTTGTTGAACATTTAGGTCATTTTCGTCCACCCAAGGCTTATTCTAATCCAATAAGGGTTTTTAACTAATCTTGTGAATCCAATAAGTGATTTTGTGTCATTGGTTGAACATTTAGGTCATTTTCGTCCTTCCTAGGTCTATTCTAATCCAATTACGGTTTTTAACCAATCTTGTGCATCCAATAAGTGATTTTGTGTCATTGGTTGAACATTTAGGTCATTTTCATCGTCCCAAGGCTTATACTAATCCAATTAGGGTTTTTAACCAATATTGTGCATATAATAAGTGATTTTGTGTGATTGGTTGATCATTTAGGTCATTTTCGTCCTCAATAGGCTTATTCTAATCCAATAAGGGTTTTTAACTAATCTTGTGAATCCAATAAGTGATTTTGTGTCATTGGTTGAACATTTAGGTCATTTTCATCGTCCCAAGGCTTATACTAATCCAATTAGGGTTTTTAACCAATCTTGTGCATATAATAAGTGATTTTGTGTCATTGGTTGATCATTTAGGTCATTTTCGTCCTCAATAAGCTTATTCTAATCCAATTAGGGTTTTTAGCCAATCTTCTGCATCCAATAAGTGCGTTTGTGTCATTGGTTGAACATTTAGGTCGTTTTCGTCCTCCCTAGGCTTATTCTAATCCAATTAGGGTTTTTAACCAATCTTGTGCATCCAATAAGTGATTTTGTGTCATTGGTTGAACATTTAGGTCATTTTCGTCCTCCATAGGCTTATTCTAATCCAATTAGGGTTTTTAACCAATCTTGTGCATCCAATAAGTGCGTTTGTGTCATTGGTTGAACATTTAGGTCATTTTCGTCCTCCCTAGGCTTATTCTATTCCCATTAGGGTTTTTAGCCAATCATGTGCATCCAATAAGTGATTTTGTGTCATTGGATGAACATTTAGGTTCTTTTCGTCCTTAATAGGCTTATTCTAATCCAATTAGGGTTTTTCACCAATCTTCTACATCCAATAAGTGCGTTTGTGTCATTTGTTGAACATTTAGGTCATTTTCGTCCACCCAAGGCTTATTCTAATCCAATAAGGGTTTTTAACTAATCTTATGCATCCAATAAGTGATTTTGTGTCATTGGTTGAACATTTAGATCATTTTCGTCGTCCATAGGCTTATTCTAATCCAATTAGGGTTTTTAACCAATCTTGTGCATCCAATAAGTGCTTTTGTGTCATTGGTTGAACATTTAGGTCATTTTCGTCCTCCATAGGCTTATTCTAATCCAATTAGGGTTTTTAACCAATCTTGTGCATCCTATAAGTGATTTTGTGTCATTGGTTGATCATTTAGGTCATTTTCGTTCTCAATAGGCTTATTCTAATCCAATTAGGGTTTTTAACCAATCTTATGCATCCAATAAGTGCGTTTGTGTCATTGGTTGAACATTTAGGTCATTTTCGTCCTTCCTAGGCCTATTCTAATCCAATTACGGTTTTTAACCAATCTTGTGCATCCAATAAGTGATTTTGTGTCACTGGTTGAACATTTAGGTCATTTTCGTCCTCAATATGCTTATTCTAATCCAATTAGGGTTTTTAACCAATCTTATACATCCAATAAATGCGTTTGTGTCATTTGTTGAACATTTAGGTCATTTTCGTCCACCCAAGGAATATTCTAATCCAATAAGGGTTTTTAACTAATCTTGTGAATCCAATAAGTGATTTTGTGTCATTGGTTGAACATTTAGGTCATTTTCGTCCTCAATAGGCTTATTCTAATCCAATTAGGGTTTTTAACCAATCTTCTGCATCCAATAAGTGCGTTTGTGTCATTGGTTGAACATTTAGGTCATTTTCGTCCTCCCTAGGCTTATTCTAATCCAATTAGGGTTTTTAACCAATCTTGTGCATCCAATAAGTGCGTTTGTGTCATTGGTGTAACATTTAGGTCATTTTCGTCCTCCCTAGGCTTATTCTATTCCCATTAGGGTTTTTAGCCAATTTTGTGCATCCAATAAGTGATTTTGTGTCATTGGTTGAACATTTAGGTTCTTTTCGTCCTCAATAGGCTTATTCTAATCCAATTAGGGTTTTTAACCAATCTTATACATCCAATAAATGCGTTTGTGTCATTTGTTGAACATTTAGGTCATTTTCGTCCACCCAAGGCTTATTCTAATCCAATAAGGGTTTTTAACCAATCTTGTGAATCCAATAAGTGATTTTGTGTCATTAGTTGAACATTTAGGTCATTTTCGTCCTTCCTAGGTCTATTCTAATCCAATTACGGTTTTTAACCAATCTTGTGCATCCAATAAGTGATTTTGTGTCATTGGTTGAACATTTAGGTCATTTTCATCGTCCCAAGGCTTATACTAATCCAATTAGGGTTTTTAACCAATCTTGTGCATATAATAAGTCATTTTGTGTCATTGGTTGATCATTTAGGTCATTTTCGTCCTCAATAGGCTTATTCTAATCCAATAAGGGTTTTTAACTAATCTTGTGAATCCAATAAGTGATTTTGTGTCATTGGTTGATCATTTAGGTCATTTTCGTCCTCAATAAGCTTATTCTAATCCAATAAGGGTTTTTAGCCAATCTTCTGCATCCAATAAGTGCGTTTTTGTCATTGGTTGAACATTTAGGTCGTTTTCGTCCTCCCTAGGCTTATTTTAATCCAATTAGGGTTTTTAACCAATCTTGTGCATCCAATAAGTGATTTTGTGTCATTGGTTGAACATTTAGGTCATTTTCGTCCTCCATAGGCTTATTCTAATCCAATTAGGGTTTTTAACCAATCTTGTGCATCCAATAAGTGCGTTTGTGTCATTGGTTGAACATTTAGGTCATTTTCGTTCTCCCTAGGCTTATTCTAATCCAATTAGGGTTTTTAACCAATCTTGTGCATCCTATAAGTGATTTTGTGTCATTGGTTGATCATTTAGGTCATTTTCGTTCTCAATAGGCTTATTCTAATTCAATTAGGGTTTTTAACCAATCTTATGCATCCAATAAGTGCGTTTGTGTCATTGGTTGAACATTTAGGTCATTTTCGTCCTTCCTAGGCCTATTCTAATCCAATTACGGTTTTTAACCAATCTTGTGCATCCAATAAGTGATTTTGTGTCATTGGTTGAACATTTAGGTCATTTTCGTCCTCAATATGCTTATTCTAATCCAATTAGGGTTTTTAACCATCTTGTGCATCCAATAAGTGATTTTGTGTCATTGGTTGAACATTTAGGTCATTTTTGTCCTCCATAGGCTTATTCTAATCCAATTAGGGTTTTTAACCAATCTTGTGCATCCGATAAGTGATTTTGTATCATTGGTTGAACATTTAGGTCATTTTCTTCCTCCATAGGCTTACTCTAATCCAATTAGGGTTTTTAACCAATCTTCTGCATCCAATAAGTGCGTTTGTGTCATTGGTGTAACATTTAGGTCATTTTCGTCCTCCCTAGGCTTATTCTATTCCCATTAGGGTTTTTAGCCAATCTTGTGCATCCAATAAGTGATTTTGTGTCATTGGTTGAACATTTAGGTTCTTTTCGTCCTTAATAGGCTTATTCTAATCCAATTAGGGTTTTTCACCAATCTTCTACATCCAATAAGTGCGTTTGTGGCATTTGTTGAACATTTAGGTCATTTTCGTCCACCCAAGGCTTATTCTAATCCAATAAGGGTTTTTAACTAATCTTGTGAATCCAATAAGTGATTTTGTGTCATTGGTTGAACATTTAGGTCATTTTCGTCCTTCCTAGGTCTATTCTAATCCAATTACGGTTTTTAACCAATCTTGTGCATCCAATAAGTGATTTTGTGTCATTGGTTGAACATTTAGGTCATTTTCATCGTCCCAAGGCTTATACTAATCCAATTAGGGTTTTTAACCAATCTTGTACATATAATAAGTGATTTTGTGTCATTGGTTGATCATTTAGGTCATTTTCGTCCTCAATAGGCTTATTCTAATCCAATAAGGGTTTTTAACTAATCTTGTGAATCCAATAAGTGATTTTGTGTCATTGGTTGAACATTTAGGTCATTTTCATCGTCCCAAGGCTTATACTAATCCAATTAGGGTTTTTAACCAATCTTGTGCATATAATAAGTGATTTTGTGTCATTGGTTGATCATTTAGGTCATTTTCGTCCTCAATAGGCTTATTCTAATCCAATAAGGGTTTTTAACTAATCTTGTGAATCCAATAAGTGATTTTGTGTCATTGGTTGAACATTTAGGTCATTTTCATCGTCCCAAGGCTTATACTAATCCAATTAGGGTTTTTAACCAATCTTGTGCATATAATAAGTGATTTTGTGTCATTGGTTGATCATTTAGGTCATTTTCGTCCTCAATAAGCTTATTCTAATCCAATTGAGGTTTTTAGCCAATCTTCTGCATCCAATAAGTGCGTTTGTGTCATTGGTTGAACATTTAGGTCGTTTTCGTCCTCCCTAGGCTTATTCTAATCCAATTAGGGTTTTTAACCAATCTTGTGCATCCTATAAGTGATTTTGTGTCATTGGTTGAACATTTAGGTCATTTTCGTTCTCCATAGGCTTATTCTAATCCAATTAGGGTTTTTAACCAATCTTGTGCATCCAATAAGTGCGTTTGTGTCATTGGTTGAACATTTAGGTCATTTTCGTCCTCCCTAGGCTTATTCTAATCCAATTAGGGTTTTTAACCAATCTTGTGCATCCTATAAGTGATTTTGTGTCATTGGTTGAACATTTAGGTCATTTTCGTCCTCCATAGGCTTATTCTAATCCAATTAGGGTTTTTAACCAATCTTGTGCATCCAATAAGTGCGTTTGTGTCATTGGTTGAACATTTAGGTCATTTTCGTCCTCCCTAGGCTTATTCTAATCCAATTAGGGTTTTTAACCAATCTTGTGCATCCTATAAGTGATTTTGTGTCATTGGTTGATCATTTAGGTCATTTTCGTTCTCAATAGGCTTATTCTAATCCAATTAGGGTTTTTAACCAATCTTATGCATCCAATAAGTGCGTTTGTGTCATTGGTTGAACATTTAGGTCATTTTCGTCCTTCCTAGGCCTATTCTAATCCAATTACGGTTTTTAACCAATTTTGTGCATCCAATAAGTGATTTTGTGTCACTGGTTGAACATTTAGGTCATTTTCGTCCTCAATATGCTTATTCTAATCCAATTAGGGTTTTTAACCAATCTTATACATCCAATAAATGCGTTTGTGTCATTTGTTGAACATTTAGGTCATTTTCGTCCACCCAAGGAATATTCTAATCCAATAAGGGTTTTTAACTAATCTTGTGAATCCAATAAGTGATTTTGTGTCATTGGTTGAACATTTAGGTCATTTTCGTCCTCAATAGGCTTATTCTAATCCAATTAGGGTTTTTAACCAATCTTCTGCATCCAATAAGTGCGTTTGTGTCATTGGTTGAACATTTAGGTCATTTTCGTCCTCCCTAGGCTTATTCTAATCCAATTAGGGTTTTTAACCAATCTTCTGCATCCAATAAGTGCGTTTGTGTCATTGGTTGAACATTTAGGTTATTTTCGTCCTCAATATGCTTATTCTAATCCAATAAGGGTTTTTTAACCAATCTTCTGCATCCAATAAGTGCGTTTCTGTCATTGGTTGAACATTTAGGTCATTTTCGTCCTCCCTAGGCTTATTCTAATCCAATTAGGGTTTTTAACCAATCTTGTGCATCCAATAAGTGATTGTGTGTCATTGGTTGAACATTTAGGTCATTTTCGTCCTCAATAGGCTTATTCTAATCCAATTAGGGTTTTTAACCAATCTTCTGCATCCAATAAGTGCGTTTGTGTCATTGGTTGAACATTTAGGTCATTTTCGTCCTCCCTAGGCTTATTCTAATCCAATTAGGGTTTTTAACCAATCTTCTGCATCCAATAAGTGCGTTTGTGTCATTGGTTGAACATTTAGGTCATTTTCGTCCTCCCTAGGCTTATTCTAATCCAATTAGGGTTTTTAACCAATCTTGTGCATCCAATAAGTGCGTTTGTGTCATTGGTGTAACATTTAGGTCATTTTCGTCCTCCCTAGGCTTATTCTATTCCCATTAGGGTTTTTAGCCAATCTTGTGCATCCAATAAGTGATTTTGTGTCATTGGTTGAACATTTAGGTTCTTTTCGTCCTTAATAGGCTTATTCTAATCCAATTAGGGTTTTTCACCAATCTTCTACATCCAATAAGTGCGTTTGTGTCATTTGTTGAACATTTAGGTCATTTTCGTCCACCCAAGGCTTATTCTAATCCAATAAGGGTTTTTAACTAATCTTGTGAATCCAATAAGTGATTTTGTGTCATTGGTTGAACATTTAGGTCATTTTCGTCCTTCCTAGGTCTATTCTAATCCAATTACGGTTTTTAACCAATCTTGTGCATCCAATAAGTGATTTTGTGTCATTGGTTGAACATTTAGGTCATTTTCATCGTCCCAAGGCTTATACTAATCCAATTAGGGTTTTTAACCAATCTTGTGCATATAATAAGTGATTTTGTGTCATTGGTTGATCATTTAGGTCATTTTCGTCCTCAATAAGCTTATTATAATCCAATTAGGGTTTTTAGCCAATCTTCTGCATCCAATAAGTGCGTTTGTGTCATTGGTTGAACATTTAGGTCGTTTTCGTCCTCCCTAGGCTTATTTTAATCCAATTAGGGTTTTTAACCAATCTTGTGCATCCAATAAGTGATTTTGTGTCATTGGTTGAACATTTAGATCATTTTCGTCCTCCATAGGCTTATTCTAATCCAATTAGGGTTTTTAACCAATCTTGTGCATCCAATAAGTGCGTTTGTGTCATTGGTTGAACATTTAGGTCATTTTCGTCCTCCCTAGGCTTATTCTAATCCAATTAGGGTTTTTAACCAATCTTGTGCATCCTATAAGTGATTTTGTGTCATTGGTTGAACATTTAGGTCATTTTCGTCCTTCCTAGGCCTATTCTAATCCAATTACGGTTTTTAACCAATCTTGTGCATCCAATAAGTGATTTTGTGTCATTGGTTGAACATTTAGGTCATTTTCGTCCTCAATATGCTTATTCTAATCCAATTAGGGTTTTTAACCAATCTTGTGCATCCAATAAATGATTTTGTGTCATTGGTTGAACATTTAGGTCATTTTCGTCCTCCATAGGCTTATTCTAATCCAATTAGGGTTTTTAACCAATCTTGTGCATCCAATAAGTGATTTTGTGTCATTGGTTGAACATTTAGGTCATTTTCGTCCTTGCTAGGTCTATTCTAATCCAATTACGGTTTTTAACCAATCTAGTGCATCCAATAAGTGATTTTGTGTCATTGGTTGAACATTTAGGTCATTTTCATCGTCCCAAGGCTTATACTAATCCAATTAGGGTTTTTAACCAATCTTGTGCATATAATAAGTGATTTTGTGTCATTGGTTGATTATTTAGGTCATTTTATCCTCAATAGGCTTATTCTAATCCAATAAGGGTTTTTAACTAATCTTGTGAATCCAATAAGTGATTTTGTGTCATTTGTTGAACATTTAGGTCATTTTCATCGTCCCAAGGCTTATACTAATCCAATTAGGGTTTTTAACCAATCTTGTGCATATTATAAGTGACTTTGTGTCATTGGTTGATCATTTAGGTCATTTTCGTCCTCAATAAGCTTATTCTAATCCAATTAGGGTTTTTAGCCAATCTTCTGCATCCAATAAGTGCGTTTGTGTCATTGGTTGAACATTTAGGTCGTTTTCGTCCTCCCTAGCCTTATTGTAATCCAATTAGGGTTTTTAACCAATCTTGTGAATCCAATAAGTGATTTTGTGTCATTGGTTGAACATTTAGGTCATTTTCGTCCTCCATAGGCTTATTCTAATGCAATTAGGGTTTTTAACCAATCTTGTGCATCCAATTAGTGCGTTTGTGTCATTGGTTGAACATTTAGGTCATTTTCGTCCTCCCTAGGCTTTTTCTAATCCAATTAGGGTTTTTAACCAATCTTGTGCATCCTATAAGTGATTTTGTGTCATTGGTTGATCATTTAGGTCATTTTCGTTCTCAATAGGCTTATTCTAATCCAATTAGGGTTTTTAACCAATCTTATGCATCCAATAAGTGCGTTTGTGTCATTGGTTGAACATTTAGGTCATTTTCGTCCTTCCTAGGCCTATTCTAATCCAATTACGGTTTTTAACCAATCTTGTGCATCCAATAAGTGATTTTGTGTCATTGGTTGAACATTTAGGTCATTTTCGTCCTCCATAGGCTTATTCTAATCCAATTAGGGTTTTTAACCAATCTTGTGCATCCAATAAGTGCGTTTGTGTCATTGGTTGAACATTTAGGTCATTTTCGTTCTCCCTAGGCTTATTCTAATCCAATTAGGGTTTTTAACCAATCTTGTGCATCCTATAAGTGATTTTGTGTCATTGGTTGATCATTTAGGTCATTTTCGTTCTCAATAGGCTTATTCTAATTCAATTAGGGTTTTTAACCAATCTTATGCATCCAATAAGTGCGTTTGTGTCATTGGTTGAACATTTAGGTCATTTTCGTCCTTCCTAGGCCTATTCTAATCCAATTACGGTTTTTAACCAATCTTGTGCATCCAATAAGTGATTTTGTGTCATTGGTTGAACATTTAGGTCATTTTCGTCCTCAATATGCTTATTCTAATCCAATTAGGGTTTTTAACCATCTTGTGCATCCAATAAGTGATTTTGTGTCATTGGTTGAACATTTAGGTCATTTTTGTCCTCCATAGGCTTATTCTAATCCAATTAGGGTTTTTAACCAATCTTGTGCATCCGATAAGTGATTTTGTATCATTGGTTGAACATTTAGGTCATTTTCTTCCTCCATAGGCTTACTCTAATCCAATTAGGGTTTTTAACCAATCTTCTGCATCCAATAAGTGCGTTTGTGTCATTGGTGTAACATTTAGGTCATTTTCGTCCTCCCTAGGCTTATTCTATTCCCATTAGGGTTTTTAGCCAATCTTGTGCATCCAATAAGTGATTTTGTGTCATTGGTTGAACATTTAGGTTCTTTTCGTCCTTAATAGGCTTATTCTAATCCAATTAGGGTTTTTCACCAATCTTCTACATCCAATAAGTGCGTTTGTGGCATTTGTTGAACATTTAGGTCATTTTCGTCCACCCAAGGCTTATTCTAATCCAATAAGGGTTTTTAACTAATCTTGTGAATCCAATAAGTGATTTTGTGTCATTGGTTGAACATTTAGGTCATTTTCGTCCTTCCTAGGTCTATTCTAATCCAATTACGGTTTTTAACCAATCTTGTGCATCCAATAAGTGATTTTGTGTCATTGGTTGAACATTTAGGTCATTTTCATCGTCCCAAGGCTTATACTAATCCAATTAGGGTTTTTAACCAATCTTGTACATATAATAAGTGATTTTGTGTCATTGGTTGATCATTTAGGTCATTTTCGTCCTCAATAGGCTTATTCTAATCCAATAAGGGTTTTTAACTAATCTTGTGAATCCAATAAGTGATTTTGTGTCATTGGTTGAACATTTAGGTCATTTTCATCGTCCCAAGGCTTATACTAATCCAATTAGGGTTTTTAACCAATCTTGTGCATATTATAAGTGATTTTGTGTCATTGGTTGATCATTTAGGTCATTTTCGTCCTCAATAAGCTTATTCTAATCCAATTAGGGTTTTTAGCCAATCTTCTGCATCCAATAAGTGCGTTTGTGTCATTGGTTGAACATTTAGGTCGTTTTCGTCCTCCCTAGGCTTATTGTAATCCAATTAGGGTTTTTAACCAATCTTGTGCATCCAATAAGTGATTTTGTGTCATTGGTTGAACATTTAGGTCATTTTCGTCCTCCATAGGCTTATTCTAATGCAATTAGGGTTTTTAACCAATCTTGTGCATCCAATAAGTGCGTTTGTGTCATTGGTTGAACATTTAGGTCATTTTCGTCCTCCCTAGGCTTTTTCTAATCCAATTAGGGTTTTTAACCAATCTTGTGCATCCTATAAGTGATTTTGTGTCATTGGTTGATCATTTAGGTCATTTTCGTTCTCAATAGGCTTATTCTAATCCAATTAGGGTTTTTAACCAATCTTATGCATCCAATAAGTGCGTTTGTGTCATTGGTTGAACATTTAGGTCATTTTCGTCCTTCCTAGGCCTATTCTAATCCAATTACGGTTTTTAACCAATCTTGTGCATCCAATAAGTGATTTTGTGTCATTGGTTGAACATTTAGGTCATTTTCGTCCTCAATATGCTTATTCTAATCCAATTAGGGTTTTTAACCAATCTTGTGCAAAACAATAAGTGATTTTGTGTCATTGGTTGAACATTTAGGTCATTTTCGTCCTCCATAGGCTTATTCTAATCCAATTAGGGTTTTTAACCAATCTTGTGCATCCAATAAGTGATTTTATATCATTGGTTGAACATTTAGGTCATTTTCTTCCTCCATAGGCTTACTCTAATCCAATTAGGGTTTTTAACCAATCTTGTGCATCCAATAAGTGCGTTTGTGTCATTGGTGTAACATTTAGGTCATTTTCGTCCTCCCTAGGCTTATTCTATTCCCATTAGGGTTTTTAGCCAATCTTGTGCATCCAATAAGTGATTTTGTGTCATTGGTTGAACATTTAGGTTCTTTTCGTCCTTAATAGGCTTATTCTAATCCAATTAGGGTTTTTCACCAATCTTCTACATCCAATAAGTGCGTTAATGGCATTTGTTGAACATTTAGGTCATTTTCGTCCACCCAAGGCTTATTCTAATCCAATAAGGGTTTTTAACCAATCTTGTGCATCCAATAAGTGATTTTGTGTCATTGGTTGAACATTTAGGTCATTTTCGTCCTTCCTAGGTCTATTCTAATCCAATTACGGTTTTTAACCAATCTTGTGCATCCAATAAGTGATTTTGTGTCATTGGTTGAACATTTAGGTCATTTTCATCGTCCCAAGGCTTATACTAATCCAATTAGGGTTTTTAACCAATCTTGTACATATAATAAGTGATTTTGTGTCATTGGTTGATCATTTAGGTCATTTTCGTCCTCAATAGGCTTATTCTAATCCAATAAGGGTTTTTAACTAATCTTGTGAATCCAATAAGTGATTTTGTGTCATTGGTTGAACATTTAGGTCATTTTCATCGTCCCAAGGCTTATACTAATCCAATTAGGGTTTTTAACCAATCTTGTGCATATTATAAGTGATTTTGTGTCATTGGTTGATCATTTAGGTCATTTTCGTCCTCAATAAGCTTATTCTAATCCAATTAGGGTTTTTAGCCAATCTTCTGCATCCAATAAGTGCGTTTGTGTCATTGGTTGAACATTTAGGTCGTTTTCGTCCTCCCTAGGCTTATTGTAATCCAATTAGGGTTTTTAACCAATCTTGTGCATCCAATAAGTGATTTTGTGTCATTGTTTGAACATTTAGGTCATTTTCGTCCTCCATAGGCTTATTCTAATGCAATTAGTGTTTTTAACCAATCTTGTGCATCCAATAAGTGCGTTTGTGTCATTGGTTGAACATTTAGGTCATTTTCGTCCTCCCTAGGCTTTTTCTAATCCAATTAGGGTTTTTAACCAATCTTGTGCATCCAATAAGTGATTTTATATCATTGGTTGAACATTTAGGTCATTTTCTTCCTCCATAGGCTTACTCTAATCCAATTAGGGTTTTTAACCAATCTTCTGCATCCAATAAGTGCGTTTGTGTCATTGGTGTAACATTTAGGTCATTTTCGTCCTCCCTAGGCTTATTCTATTCCCATTAGGGTTTTTAGCCAATCTTGTGCATCCAATAAGTGATTTTGTGTCATTGGTTGAACATTTAGGTTCTTTTCGTCCTTAATAGGCTTATTCTAATCCAATTAGGGTTTTTCACCAATCTTCAACATCCAATAAGTGCGTTTGTGGCATTTGTTGAACATTTAGGTCATTTTCGTCCACCCAAGGCTTATTCTAATCCAATAAGGGTTTTTAACTAATCTTGTGAATCCAATAAGTGATTTTGTGTCATTGGTTGAACATTTAGGTCATTTTCGTCCTTCCTAGGTCTATTCTAATCCAATTACGGTTTTTAACCAATCTTGTGCATCCAATAAGTGATTTTGTGTCATTGGTTGAACATTTAGGTCATTTTCATCGTCCCAAGGCTTATACTAATCCAATTAGGGTTTTTAACCAATCTTGTACATATAATAAGTGATTTTGTGTCATTGGTTGATCATTTAGGTCATTTTCGTCCTCAATAGGCTTATTCTAATCCAATAAGGGTTTTTAACTAATCTTGTGAATCCAATAAGTGATTTTGTGTCATTGGTTGAACATTTAGGTCATTTTCATCGTCCCAAGGCTTATACTAATCCAATTAGGGTTTTTAACCAATCTTGTGCATATAATAAGTGATTTTGTGTCATTGGTTGATCATTTAGGTTATTTTCGTCCTCAATAAGCTTATTCTAATCCAATTAGGGTTTTTAGCCCATCTTGTGCATCCTATAAGTGATTTTGTGTCATTGGTTGATCATTTAGGTCATTTTCGTTCTCAATAGGCTTATTCTAATCCAATTAGGATTTTTAACCAATCTTATGCATCCAATAAGTGCGTTTGTGTCATTGGTTGAACATTTAGGTCATTTTCGTCCTTCCTAGGCCTATTCTAATCCAATTACGGTTTTTAACCAATCTTGTGCATGCAATAAGTGATTTTGTGTCATTGGTTGAATATTTAGGTCATTTTCGTCCTCAATATGCTTATTCTAATCCAATTAGTGTTTTTAACCAATCTTGTGCATCCACTAAGTGATTTTGTGTCATTGGTTGAACATTTAGGTCATTTTCGTCCTCCATAGGCTTATTCTAATCCAATTAGGGTTTTTAACCAATCGTGTGCATCCAATAAGTGATTTTATATCATTGGTTGAACATTTAGGTCATTTTCTTCCTCCATAGGCTTACTCTAATCCAATTAGGGTTTTTAACCAATCTTCTGCATCCAATAAGTGCGTTTGTGTCATTGGTGTAACATTTAGGTCATTTTCGTCCTCCCTAGGCTTATTCTAATCAAACTAGGGTTTTTAACCAATCTTGTGCATCCAATAAGTGATTTTGTGTCATTGGTTGAACATTTAGGTCATTTTTGTCCTCTATAGGGTTATTCTAATCCAATTAGGGTTTTTATCAAAACTTGTGCATCGAATAAGTGATTTTGTGTCATTGGTTGAACATTTAGGTCATTTTCGTCCTCCGTAGGCTTATTCAAATCCAATTAGGGTTTTTAACCAATCTTGTGCATCCAATAAGTGTGTTTGTGTTATCGGTTGAACATTTAGGTCATATTCGTCCTCCCTAGGCTTATTCTAATCCAATTAGGGTTTTTAACCAATCTTGTGCATCCAATAAGTGATTTTGTGTCATTGGTTTAACATTTAGGTCATTTTCATCCTCTGTAGGCTTATTCAAATCCAATTAGGGTTTTTAACCAATCTTGTGCATCCAATAAGTGCGTTTATGTTATCGGTTGAACATTTAGGTCATTTTCGTCCTCCCTAGGCTTATTCTAATCCAATTAGGGTTTTTAACCAATCTTGTGCATCCAATAAGTGATTTTGTGTCATTGGTTGAACATTTTGCTTATTTTTGTCCTTAATAGGCTTATTCAAATCCTATTAGGAGTTTTAACCAATCTTCTACATCCAATAAGTGTGTTTGTGTCATTTGTTGAACATTTAGGTCATTTTCGTCCACCCAAGGCTTATTCTAATCCAATAAGGGTTTTTAACTAATCTTGTGAATCCAATAAGTGATTTTGTGTCATTGGTTGAACATTTAGGTCATTTTTGTCGTCGCAAGGCTTATTCTAATCCAATTAGCGATTTTAACCAATCTTGTGCATCCAATAAGTGATTTTGTGTCATTGGTTGAACATTTAGGTCATTTTCTTCCTCCATAGGCTTACTCTAATCCAATTAGGGTTTTTAACCAATCTTCTGCATCCAATAAGTGCGTTTGTGTCATTGGTGTAACATTTAGGTCATTTTCGTCCTCCCTAGGCTTATTCTATTCCCATTAGGATTTTTAGCCAATCTTGTGCATCCAATAAGTGATTTTGTGTCATTGGTTGAACATTTAGGTTCTTTTCGTCCTTAATAGGCTTATTCTAATCCAATTAGGGTTTTTCACCAATCTTCTACATCCAATAAGTGCGTTTGTGTCATTTGTTGAACATTTAGGTCATTTTCGTCCACCCAAGGCTTATTCTAATCCAATAAGGGTTTTTAACTAATCTTGTGAATCCAATAAGTGATTTTGTGTCATTGGTTGAACATTTAGGTCATTTTCGTCCTTCCTAGGCCTATTCTAATCCAATTACGGTTTTTAACCAATCTTGTGCATCCAATAAGTGATTTTGTGTCATTGGTTGAACATTTAGGTCATTTTCGTCCTCAATATGCTTATTCTAATCCAATTAGGGTTTTTAACCAATCTTGTGCATCCAATAAGTGATTTTGTGTCATTGGTTGATCATTTAGGTCATTTTCGTCCTCAATAGGCTTATTCTAATCCAACTAGGGTTTTTAACCAATCTTGGGCATCCAATAAGTGATTTTGTGTCATTGGTTGAACATTTAGGTCATTTTTAGCCTCCCTAGGGTTATTCTAATCCAATTAGGGTTTTAAACCAATCTTTTGCATCCAATAAGTGCGTTTGTGTCATTGGTTGAACATTTAGGTCGTTTTCGTCCTCCCTAGGCTTATTCTAATCAAACTAGGGTTTTTAACCAATCTTGTGCATCCAATAAGTGATTTTGTGTCATTGGTTGAACATTTAGGTCATTTTCAGCCTCCTTAGGGTTATTCTAATCCAATTAGGGTTTTCAACCAATCTTGTGTATCCAATAAATGCGTTTGTGTCATTGGTTGAACATTTAGGTCATTTTTGTCCTTTATAGGGTTATTCTAATCCAATTAGGGTTTTTATCAAAACTTGTGCATCGAATAAGTGATTTTGTGTCATTGGTTGAACATTTAGGTCATTTTCGTCCTCCGTAGGCTTATTCAAATCCAATTAGGGTTTTTAACCAATCTTGTGCATCCAATAAGTGTGTTTGTGTTATCGGTTGAACATTTAGGTCCTTTTCGTCCTCCCTAGGCTTATTCTAATCCAATTAGGGTTTTTAACCAATGTTGTGCATCCAATAAGTGATTTTGTGTCATTGGTTTAACATTTAGGTCATTTTCATCCTCTGTAGGCTTATTCAAATCCAATTAGGGTTTTTAACCAATCTTGTGCATCCAATAAGTGCGTTTATGTTATCGGTTGAACATTTAGGTCATTTTCGTCCTCCCTAGGCTTATTCTAATCCAACTAGGGTTTTTAACCAATCTTCTGCATCCAATAAGTGATTTTGTGTCATTGGTTGAACATTTTGCTTATTTTTGTCCTTAATAGGCTTATTCAAATCCTATTAGGAGTTTTAACCAATCTTCTACATCCAATAAGTGTGTTTGTGTCATTTGTTGAACATTTAGGTCATTTTCGTCCACCCAAGGCTTATTCTAATCCAATAAGGGTTTTTAACTAATCTTGTGAATCCAATAAGTGATTTTGTGTCATTGGTTGAACATTTAGGTCATTTTTGTCGTCGCAAGGCTTATTCTAATCCAATTAGCGATTTTAACCAATCTTGTGCATCCAATAAGTGATTTTGTGTCATTGGTTGAACATTTAGGTCATTTTCTTCCTCCATAGGCTTACTCTAATCCAATTAGGGTTTTTAACCAATCTTCTGCATCCAATAAGTGCGTTTGTGTCATTGGTGTAACATTTAGGTCATTTTCGTCCTCCCTAGGCTTATTCTATTCCCATTAGGGTTTTTAGCCAATCTTGTGCATCCAATAAGTGATTTTGTGTCATTGGTTGAACATTTAGGTTCTTTTCGTACTCAATAGGCTTATTCTAATCCAATTAGGGTTTTTCACCAATCTTCTACATCCAATAAGTGCGTTTGTGTCATTTATTGAACATTTAGGTCATTTTCGTCCACCCAAGGCTTATTCTAATCCAATAAGGGTTTTTAACTAATCTTGTGAATCCAATAAGTGATTTTGTGTCATTGGTTGAACATTTAGGTCATTTTCGTCGTCCTAAGGCTTATACTAATCCAATTAGGGTTTTTAATTAATCTTTTGCATATAATAAGTGATTTTGTGTCATTGGTTGATCATTTAGGTCATTTTCATCCTCAATAGGCTTATTCTAATCCAATTAGGGTTTTAAACCAATCTTCTGCATCCAATAAGTGCGTTTGTGTCATTGGTTGAACATTTAGGTCGTTTTCATCCTCCTTAGGCTTATTCTAATCCAACTAGGGTTTTTAACCAATCTTGTGCATCCAATAAGTGATTTTGTGTCATTGGTTGAACATTTAGGTCATTTTCAGCCTCCCTAGGGTTATTCTAATCCAATTAGGGTTTTCAACCAATCTTTTGTATCCAATAAATGCGTTTGTGTCATTGGTTGAACATTTAGGTCATTTTTGTCCTCTGTAGGGTTATTCTAATCCAATTAGGGTTTTTATCAAAACTTGTGCATCGAATAAGTGATTTTGTGTCATTGGTTGAACATTTAGGTCATTTTCGTCCTCCGTAGGCTTATTCAAATCCAATTAGGGTTTTTAACCAATCTTGTGCATCCAATAAGTGCGTTTGTGTTATCGGTTGAACATTTAGGTCATTTTCGTCCTCCCTAGGCTTATTCTAATCCAATTAGGGTTTTTAACCAATCTTGTGCATCCAATAAGTGATTTTGTGTCATTGGTTGAACATTTAGGTCATTTTCGTCCTCCGTAGGCTTATTCAAATCCAATTAGGGTTTTTAACCAATCTTGTGCATCCAATAAGTGCGTTTGTGTTATCGGTTGAACATTTAGGTAATTTTCGTCCTCCCTAGGCTTATTCTAATCCAATTAGGGTTTTTAACCAATCTTGTGCATCCAATAAGTGATTTTGTGTCATTGGTTGAACATTTTTCTTATTTTTGTCCTTAATAGGCTTATTCAAATCCTATTAGGAGTTTTAACCAATCTTCTACATCCAATAAGTGTGTTTGTGTCATTTGTTGAACATTTAGGTCATTTTCGTCCACCCAAGGCTTATTCTAATCCAATAAGGGTTTTTAACCAATCTTGTGCATACAATAAGTGATTTTGTGTCATTGGTTGGACATTTAGGTAATTTTCGTTCTCCCAAGGCTTATTCTAATCCAATTAAGGTTTTTAACAAATCTTGTGCATCCAATAAGTGCGTTTGTGTCATTGGTTGAACATTTAGGTCATTTTCGTCCTCCCTAGGCCTATTCTAATCCAATTACGGGTTTTAACCAATCTTGTGCATCTAATAATTGATTTTGTGTCATTGGTTGAACATTTAGGTCATTTTCGTCCTCCATAGGCTTATTCTAATCAATTAGGGTTTTTAACCAATCTTCTGCATCCAATAAGTGCGTTTGTGTCATTCGTTGAATATTTAGGTCATTTTCGTCCTCTCAAGGCTTATTCTAATCCAATTAGGGTTTTTAACCAATCTTGTGCATCCAATAAGTGATTTTGTGTCATTGGTTGAACATTTAGGTCATTTTCATCCTCCCTAGGCTTAAACTAATCCAATTAGAGGTTTTACCCAATCTTATGCATCCAATAAGTGCGTTTGTGTCATTGGTTGAACATTTAGGTCCTTTTCGTCCTCCCTAGCCCTATTTGAATCCAATTAGGGTTTTTATCCAATCTTGTGCATCCAATAAGTGATTTTGTGTCATTGGTTGAACATGTAGGTTATTTTCGTCCCTCCCCCAAGGCTTATTCTAATCCAATTTGGGTTTTAACGTTATTGGTTGAACATTTAGGTCATTTTCGTCCTCCCAAGGCTTAGTCTAATCCAATTTCGGTTTTTAACCAATCTGGTGAATGCAATAAGTGATTTGTGTCATTGGTTTCACATTTAGGTCATTTTCGTCCTCCCTAGGCTTATTCAAATCCAATTAGGGTTTTTAACTAATCTTGTGCATCCAATAAGTGCGTTTGTGTTATTGGTTGAACATTTAGGTCATTTTTGTCCTCCATAGGCTTATTCTAATCCAATTAGGGTTTTTAACCAATCTTGTGTATCCAATAAGAGATTTGTGTCATTGGTTGAACATTTAGGTCATTTTCGTCCACCCAAGGCTTATTCTAATCCAATTAGGGTTTTTATCCAATCTTGTGCATCCAATAAGTGATTTTGTGTCATTAGTTGAACATTTAGGTCATTTTCGTCCTCCATAGGCTTATTCTAATCCAATTTGGGTTTTTAACCATTCTTCTGCATTCAATCAGTGCGTTTGTGTTATTGGTTGAACATTTAGGTCATTTTCGTCCTCCATAGGCGTATTCTAATCCAATTAGGGTTTTTAACCAATCTTCTACATCCAATAAGTGTGTTTGTGTCATTTGTTGAACATTTAGGTCATTTTCGTCCACCCAAGGCTTATTCTAATCCAATAAGGGTTTTTAACTAATCTTGTGAATCCAATAAGTGATTTTGTGTCATTGGTTGAACATTTAGGTCATTTTTGTCGTCGCAAGGCTTATTCTAATCCAATTAGCGATTTTAACCAATCTTGTGCATCCAATAAGTGATTTTGTGTCATTGGTTGAACATTTAGGTCATTTTCTTCCTCCATAGGCTTACTCTAATCCAATTAGGGTTTTTAACCAATCTTCTGCATCCAATAAGTGCGTTTGTGTCATTGGTGTAACATTTAGGTCATTTTCGTCCTCCCTAGGCCTATTCTAATCCAATTAGGGTTTTTATCCAATCTTGTGCATCCAATAAGTGATTTTGTGTCATGAGTTGAACATTTAGGTCATTTTCTTCCTCCATAGGCTTATTCTAATCCAATTTGGGTTTTTAACCAATCTTCTGCATTCAATAAGTGCGTTTGTGTTATTTGTTGAACATTTAGGTCATTTTCGTCCTCCAAAGGCGTATTCTAATCCAATTAAGGTTTTTAACCAATCTTGTGGATCCAATAAGTGCGTTTGTGTCATTGGTTGATCATTTAGCTCATTTTCAGCCTACCTAGGGTTATACTAATCCAATTAGGGTTTTCAACCAATCTTGTGTATCCAATAAATGCGTTTGTGTCATTGGTTGAACATTTAGGTCATTTTCTTCCTCTATAGGGTTATTCTAATCCAATTAGGGTTTTTATCAAAACTTGTGCATCCAATAAGTGATTTTGTGTCATTGCTTGAACATTTAAGTCATTTTCATTCTTCTTAGGCTTATTCTAATCCAATTAGGGTTTTTAACTAATCTTGTGCATCCACGAAGTGATTTTGTGTCATTGGTTGAACATTTAGGTCATTTTCGTCCTCCATAGGCTTATTCTAATCCAATTATGGTTTTTAACCAATCTTCTGCATCCAATAAGTGCGTTTGTGTCATTGGTTGAACATTTAGGTCATTTTCGTCCTCCCTAGACTTATTCTAATCCAATTAGGGTTTTTAACCAATCTTGTGTATCCAATAAGAGATTTTGTGTCATTGGTTGAACATTTAGGTCATTTTCATCTACCCAAGGCTTATTCTAATCCAATTAGGGTTTTTACCCAATCTTGTGGATCCAATAAGTGGGTTTGTGTCATTGGTTGAACATTTAGGTCATTTTCTGCCTCCCTAGGGTTATTGTAATCCAATTAGGGTTTTCAATCAATCTTGTGTATCCAATAAATGCGTTTGTGTCATTGGTTGAACATTTAGGTCATTTTAGTCCTCCGTAGGGTTATTCTAATCCAATTAGGGTTTTTATCAAAACTTGTGCATCCAATATGTGATTTTGTGTCATTGGTTAAACATTTAGGTCATTTTCGTCCTCCCTATGCCTATTCTAATCCAATTAGGGTTTTTAAGCAAACTTCTGCATCCAATAAGTGCGTTTGTGTCATTGGTTGAACAGTTAGGTAATTTTCTTCCTCCCTAGGCTTATTTTATTCCAATTAGGGTTTTTAGCCAATCTTGTGCATCCAATAAGTGATTTTGTGTCATTGGTTGAACATTTAGGTCATTTTCGTCCTCCCAAGGGTTAGTCTAATCCAATTTCGGTTTTTAACCAATCTGGTGAATGCAATAAGTGATTTGTGTCATGGGTTGAACATTTAGGTCATTTTCGTCCTCCCTAGGCTTATTCAAATCCAATTAGGGTTTTTAACTAATCTTGTGCATCCAATAAGTGCGTTTGTGTTATTGGTTGAACATTTAGGTCATTTTTGTCCTCCATAGGCTTATTCTAATCCAATTAAGGTTTTTAACCAATCTTGTGTATCCAATAAGAGATTTGTGTGATTGGTTGAACATTTAGGTCATTTTCGTCCACCCAAGGCTTATTCTAATCCAATTAGGGTTTTTAACCAATCTTGTGGATCCAATAAGTGCGTTTGTGTCATTGGGTGAACATTTAGGTCATTTTCAGCCTCCCTAGGGTTATTCTAATCCAATTAGGGTTTTCAACCAATCTTGTGTATCCAATAAATGCGTTTGTGTCATTGGTTGAACATTTAAGTCATTTTCGTTCTTTATAGGGTTATTCTAATCCAATTAGGGTTTTTATCAAAACTTGTGCATCCAATAAGTGATTTTGTGTCATTGGTTGAACATTTAGTTCATTTTCGTCCTCCATAGGCTTATTCAAATCCAATTAGGGTTTATAACCAATCTTGTGCATCCAATAATTGCGTTTGTGTTATCGGTTGAACATTTAGGTCATTTTCGTCCTCCCTAGGCTTATTCTAATCCAATTAGGGTTTTTAACGAATCTTGTGCATCCAATAAGTGATCTTATGTCATTGGGTGAACCTTTAGGTCATTTTCGTCCTCCATAGGCTTATTCTAATCCAATTAAGGTTTTTAACCAATCTTGTGGATCCAATAAGTGCGTTTGTGTCATTGGTTGAACATTTAGATCATTTTCAGCCTCCCTAGGGTTATTCTAATCCAATTAGGGTTTTCAACCAATCTTGCGTATCCAATAAATGCGTTTGTGTCATTGGTTGAACATTTAGGTCATTTTTCTCCTCTGTAGGGTTATTCTAATCCAATTACGGTTTTTATCAAAACTTGTGCATCCAATAAGTGATTTTGTGTCATTGGTTGAACATTTAGGTCATTTTCGTCCTCCCTAGGCTAATTCAAATCCAATTAGGGTTTTTAACCAATCTTGTGCATCCAATAAGTGCGTTTGTGTTATCGGTTGAACATTTAGGTCATTTTCGTCCTCCCTAGGCTTATTCTAATCCAATTAGGGTTTTTAACCAATCTTGGGCAATCAAAAAGTGATTTTTTGTCATTGGTTGAACCTTTAGGTCATTTTCGTCCTCCATAGGCTTATTCTAATCCAATTAGGGTTTTTAACCAATCTTCTGCATCCAATAAGTGCGTTTGTGTCATTGGTTGAACATTTAGGTAATTTTCGTCCTCCCTAGGCTTATTCTATTCCAATTAGGGTTTTTAGCCAATCTTGTGCATCCAATAAGTGATTTAATGTCATTGGTTGAGCATTTAGGTTATTTTCGTCCTCAATAGGCTTATTCTAATCCAATTAGGGTTTTTAACCAATCTTGTGCATCCAATAAGTGCGTTTGTGTTATTTGTTGAACATTTAGGTCATTTTCGTCCACCCAAGGCTTATTCTAATCCAATTAGGGTTTTTAACCAATCTTGTGTATCCAATAAGAGATTTGTGTCATTGGTTGAACATTTAGGTCATTTTCGTCCACCCAAGGCTTATTCTAATCCAATTAGGGTTTTTAACCAATCTTGTGGATCCAATAAGTGCGTTTGTGTCATTGGGTGAACATTTAGGTCATTTTCAGCCTCCATAGGCTTATTCTAATCAAATTAGGGTTTTTAACCAATCTTCTGCATCCAATAAGTGCGTTTGTTTCATTGGTTGAACATTTAGGTCATTTTCGTCTTCCCTAGGCTTATTCTATTCCAATTAGGTTTTTAGCCAATCTTGTGCATCCAATAAGTGATTTTTTGTCATTGGTTGAACATTTAGGTCATTTTCGTCCTCAATAGGCTTATTCTAATCCAATTAAGGTTTTTAACCAATCTTCTGCATCCAATAAGTGCATTTGTGTCATTGGTTGAACATTTAGGTCATTTTCGTCCTCCCTAGGCCTATTCTAATCCAATTACTGTTTTTAACACATCTTGTGCATCCAATTAGTGATTTTCTGTCATTGGTTGAACATTTAGGTCATTTTTGTCCACCCAAGGCTTATTCTATTCCAATTAGGGTTTTTAACCAATCTTGTGAATCCAATAATTGATTTTGTGTCATTGGTTGAATATTTAGGTCATTTTCGTCCTCCCAAGTCTTATTCTAATATAATTAGAGGTTTAAGCCAATCTTATGCATCCAATAAGTGCGTTTGTGTCATTGGTTGAACATTTAGGTAATTTTCGTCCTCCCTAGGCTTATTTTATTCAAATTAGGGTTTTTAGCCCATCTTGTGCATCCAATAAGTGATTTTGTGTCATTGGTTGAACATTTAGGTCATTTTCGTCCTCCCAAGGCTTAGTCTAATCCAATTTCGGTTTTTAACCAATCTGGTGAATGCAATAAGTGATTTGTGTCATTGGTTTAACATTTAGGTCATTTTCGTCCTCCCTAGGCTTATTCAAATCCAATTAGGGTTTTTAACTAATCTTGTGCATCCAATAAGTGCGTTTGTGTTATTGGTTGAACATTTAGGTCATTTTTGTCCTCCATAGGCTTATTCTAATCCAATTAGGGTTTTTAACCAATCTTGTGTATCCAATAAGAGATTTGTGTCATTGGTTGAACATTTAGGTCATTTTCGTCCACCCAAGGCTTATTCTAATCCAATTAGGGTTTTTAACCAATCTTGTGGATCCAATAAGTGCGTTTGTGTCATTGGGTGAACATTTAGGTCATTTTCAGCCTCCCTAGGGTTATTCTAATCCAATTAGGGTTTTCAACCAATCTTGTGTATCCAATAAATGCGTTTGTGTCATTGGTTGAACATTTAGGTCATTTTCGTCCTTTATAGGGTTATTCTAATCCAATTAGGGTTTTTATCAAAACTTGTGCATCCAATAAGTGAATTTGTGTCATTGGTTGAACATTTAGTTCATTTTCGTCCTCCCTAGGCTTATTCAAATCCAATTAGGGTTTTTAACCAATCTTGTGCATCCAATAATTACGTTTGTGTTATCGGTTGAACATTAGGTCATTTTCGTCCTCCCTAGGCTTATTCTAATCCAATTAGGGTTTTTAACCAATCTTGTGCAATCAAAAAGTGATTTTGTGTCATTGGTTGAACCTTTAGGTCATTTTTGTCCTCCATAGGCTTATTCTAATCCAATTAGGGTTTTTAACCAATCTTCTGCATCCAATAAGTGCGTTTGTGTCATTGGTTGAACATTTAGGTAATTTTCGTCCTCCCTAGGCTTATTCTATTCCAATTAGGGTTTTTAGCCAATCTTGTGCATCCAATAAGTGATTTTGTGTAATTGGTTGAGCATTTAGGTGATTTTCGTCCTCAATAGGCTTATTCTAATCCAATTAGGGTTTTTAACTAATCTTCTGCATCCAATAAGTGCGTTTGTGTCATTTGTTGAACATTTAGGTCATTTTCGTCCACCCAAGGCTTATTCTAATCCAATAAGGGTTTTTAACTAATCTTGTGAATCCAATAAGTGATTTTGTGTCATTGGTTAAACATTTAGGTCATTTTCGTCGTCCCAAGGCTTATTCTAATCCAATTAGCGTTTTTAACCAATCTTGTGCATACAATAAGTGATTTTGTGTCATTGGTTGAACCTTTAGGTCATTTTCGTCCTCCATAGGCTTATTCTAATCCAATTAAGGTTTTTTACCAATCTTGTGGATCCAATAAGTGCGTTTGTGTCATTGGTTGAACATTTAGGTCATTTTCGTCCTCCCTAGGCCTATTCTAATCCAATTACGGTTTTTAACACATCTTGTGCATCCAATTAGTGATTTTCTGTCATTGGTTGAACATTTAGGTCATTTTTGTCCACCCAAGGCTTATTCTATTCCAATTAGGGTTTTTAACCAATCTTGTGAATCCAATAATTGATTTTGTGTCATTGGTTGAATATTTAGGTCATTTTCGTCCTCCCAAGTCTTATTCTAATCCAATTAGAGGTTTAAGCCAATCTTATGCATCCAATAAGTGCGTTTGTGTCATTGGTTGATTATTTAGGTAATTTTTGTCCTCCCTAGGCTTATTTTATTCCAATTAGGGTTTTTAGCCAATCTTGTGCATCCAATAAGTGATTTTGTGTCATTGGTTGAACATTTAGGTCATTTTCGTCCTCCCAAGGCTTAGTCTAATCCAATTTCGATTTTTAACCAATCTGGTGAATGCAATAAGTGATTTGTGTCATTGGTTGAACATTTGGGTCATTTTCTTCCTCCCTAGACTTATTCTAATCCAATTAGAGTTTTTAACCAATCTTGTGTATCCAATAAGAGATTTTGTGTCATTGCTTGAACATTTAGGTCATTTTCATCTACCCAAGGCTTATTCTAATCCAATTAGGGTTTTTAACCAATCTTGTGGATCCAATAAGTGGGTTTGTGTCATTGGTGGAACATTTAGGTCATTTTCGTCTTCCATAGGCGTATTGTAATCCAATTAGGGTTTTCAACCAATCTTGTGCATCCAATAAGTGCGTTTGTGTCATTGGTTGAACATTTGGGTCATTTTCGTCCTCTCTAGACTTATTCTAATCCAATTAGGGTTTTTATCAAAACTTGTGCATCCAATAAGTGATTTTGTGTCATTGGTTGAACATTTAGGTCATTTTCTACCTCCCTAGGCCTATTCTAATCCAATTAGGGTTTTTAACCAATCTTGTGGATCCAATAAGTCGGTTTGTGTCATTGGTTGAACATTTAGGTCATTTTCGTCCTCCATAGGCGTATTCTAATCCAATTAGGGTTTTCAACCAATCTTGTGCATCCAATAAGTGCGTTTGTGTCATTGGTTGAACATTTAGGTCATTTTCGTCCTCCCTAGGCTTATTCTAATCCAACTAGGATTTGTAACCAATCTTGTGCATCCAATAAGTGATTTTGTGTCATTGGTTGAACATTTCGATCATTTTCGTCCTCCCTAGGCCTATTCTAATCCAATAAGGGTTTTTAACGAATCTTGTGGATCCAATAAGTCGGTTTGTGTCATTGGTTGAACATTTAGGTCATTTTCCTCCTCCATAGGCGTATTCTAATCCAATTAGGGTTTTCAACCAATCTTGTGCATCCAATAAGTGCGTTTGTGTCATTGGTTGAACATTTGGGTCATTTTCGTCCTCCCTAGACTTATTCTAATACAATTAGTGTTTTTATCAAAACTTGTGCATCCAATAAGTGATTTTGTGTCATTGGTTGAATATTTAGGTCATTTTCGTCCTCCCTAGGCCTATTCTAATCCAATTAGGGTTTTTATCCAATCTTTTGCATTCAATAAGTGCGTTTGTGTCATTGGTTGAACATTTAGGTCATTTTCGTCCTCCCTAGGGTTATTCTAATCCAACTAGGGTTTGTAACCAATCTTGTGCATCCAATAAGTGATTTTGTGTCATTGGTTGAACATTTCGGTCATTTTCGTCCTCCCAACGCTTAGTCTAATCCAATTAGAGTTTTTAACCAATCTTGTGAATGCAATAAGTGATTTGTGTCATTGGTTGAATATTTAAGTCATTTTCGTCCTCCCTAGGCTTATTCAAATCCAATTAGGGTTTTTAACCAATCTTGTGCATCCAATAAGTGCATTTGTGTTATTGGTTGAACATTTAGGTCATTTTTGTCTTCCATAGGCTTATTCTAATCCAATTAGGGTTTTTAACCAATCTTGTGTATCCAATAAGAGATTTGTGTCATTGGTTGAACATTTAGGTCATTTTCGTCCACCCAAGGCTTATTCTAATCCAATTAGGGTTTTTAACCAATCTTGTGGATCCAATAAGTGCGTTTGTGTCATTGGGTGAACATTTAGGTCATTTTCAGCCTCCCTAGGGTTATTCTAATCCAATTAGGGTTTTCAACCAATCTTGTGCATCCAATAAGTGCGTTTGTGTCATTGGTTGAACATTTGGGTCATTTTTGTCCTCTCTAGACTTATTCTAATCCAATTAGGGTTTTTATCAAAACTTGTGCTTCCAATAAGTGATTTTGTGTCATTGGTTGAACATTTAGGTCATTTTCGTCCTCCCAAGGCCTATTCTAATCCAATTAGGGTTTTTAACCAATCTTGTGGATCCAATAAGTCAGTTTGTGTCATTGGTTGAACATTTAGGTCATTTTCGTCCTCCATAGGCGTATTCTAATCCAATTAGGGTTTTCAACCAATCTTGTGCATCCAATAAGTGCGTTTGTCTCATTGGTTGAACATTTGGGTCATATTCGTCCTCCCTAGACTTATTCTAATCCAATTAGTGTTTTTATCAAAACTTGTGCATCCAATAAGTGATTTTGTGTCATTGGTTGAATATTTAGTTCATTTTCGTCCTCCCTAGGCCTATTCTAATCCAATTAGGGTTTTTATCCAATCTTTTGCATCCAATAAGTGCGTTTGTGTCATTGGTTGAACATTTAGGTCATTTTTGTCCTCCCTAGGCTTATTCTAATCCAACTAGGAATTCTAACCAATCTTGTGCATCCAATAAGTGATTTTGTGTCATTGGTTGAACATTTCGGTCATTTTCGTCCTCCCAACGCTTAGTCTAATCCAATTAGAGTTTTTAACCAATCTGGTGAATGCAATAAGTGATTTGTGTCATTGGTTGAACATTTAAGTCATTTTCGTCCTCCATAGGCTTATTCAAATCCAATTAGGGTTTTTAACCAATCTTGTGCATCCAATAAGTGCGTTTGTGTTATTGGTTGAACATTTAGGTCATTTTCAGCCTCCCTAGGGTTATTCTAATCCAATTAGGGTTTTCAACCAATCTTGTGTATCCAATAAATGCGTTTGTGTCATTGGTTGAACATTTAGGTCATTTTCGTCCTCTATAGGGTTATTCTAATCCAATTAGGGTTTTTATCAAAACTTGTGCATCCAATAAGTGATTTTGTGTCATTGGTTGAACATTTAGTTCATTTTCGTCCTCCCTAGGCTTATTCAAATCCAATTAGGGTTTTTAACCAATCTTGTGCATCCAATAATTGCGTTTGTGTTATCGGTTGAACATTTAGGTCATTTTCGTCCTCCCTAGGCTTATTCTAATCCAATTAGGGTTTTTAACCAATCTTGTGCATCCAATAAGTGATCTTGTGTCATTGGTTGAACCTTTAGGTCATTTTCGTCCTCCATAGGCTTTTTCTAATCCAATTAAGGTTTTTAACCAATCTTGTGGATCCAATAAGTGCGTTTGTGTCATTGGTTGAACATTTAGGTCATTTTCAGCCTCCCTAGGGTTATTCTAATCCAATTAGGGTTTTCAACCAATCTTGTGTATCCAATAAATGCGTTTGTGTCATTGGTTGAACATTTAGGTCATTTTCGTCCTCTATAGGGTTATTCTAATCCAATTACGGTTTTTATCAAAACTTGTGCATCCAATTAGTGATTTTATGTCATTGGTTGAACATTTAGGTCATTTTCGTCCTCCCTAGGCTTATTCAAATCCAATTAGGGTTTTTAACCAATCTTGTGCATCCAATAAGTGCGTTTGTGTTATCGGTTGAACATTTAGGTGATTTTCGTCCTCCCTAGGCTTATTCTAATCCAATTAGGGTTCTTAACCAATCTTGTGCATCCAAAAAGTGATTTTGTGTCATTGGTTGAACCTTTAGGTCATTTTGGTCCTCCATAGGCTTATTCTAATCCAATTAGGGTTTTTAACCAAATCTTCTGCATCCAATAAGTGCGTTTGTGTCATTGGTTGAACATTTAGGTAATTTTCGTCCTCCCTAGGCTTATTCCATTCCAATTAGGGTTTTTAGTCAATCTTGTGCATCCAATAAGTGATTTTGTGTCACTGGTTGAACATTTAGGTTATTTTCGTCCTCAATAGGCTTATTCTAATCCAATTAGGGTTTTTAACCAATCTTCTGCATCCAATAAGTGCCTTTGTGTCATTTGTTGAACATTTAGGTCATTTTCGTCCACCCAAGGCTTATTCTAATCCAATAAGGGTTTTTAACTAATCTTGTGAATCAAATAAGTGATTTTGTGTCATTGGTTGAACATTTAGGTCATTTTCGTCCTCCCAAGGCTTATTCTAATCCAATTAGCGTTTTTAACCAATCTTGTGCATACAATAAGTGATTTTGTGTCATTGGTTTAACATTTAGGTCATTTTCGTCCTCCATAGGCTTATTCTAATCCAATTAGGGTTTTTAACCAATCTTCTACATCCAATAAGTGCGTTTGTGTCATTGGTTTAACATTTAGGTCATTTTCGTCCTCCCTAGGCTTATTCTATTCCAATTAGGGTTTTTAGCCAATCTTGTGCATCCAATATGTGATTTTGTGTCATTGGTTGAACATTTATGTCATTTTCGTCCTCAATAGGCTTATTCTAATCCAATTAGGGTTTTTAACCAATCTTCTGCATCCAATAAGTGCGTTTGTGTCATTGGTTGAACATTTAGGTCATTTTCGTCCTATATAGGCCTATTCTAATCCAATTAGGGTTTTTAACCAATCTTGTGGATCCAATAAGTGCGTTTGTGTCATTGGTTGAACATTTGGGTCATTTTCTTCCTCCCTAGACTTATTCTAATCCAATTAGGGTTTTTAACCAATCTTGTGTATCCAATAAGAGATTTTGTGTCATTGGTTGAACATTTAGGTCATTTTCATCTACCCAAGGCTTATTCTAATCCAATTAGGGTTTATAACCAATCTTGTGGATCCAATAAGTGGGTTTGTGTCATTGGTTGAACATTTAGGTCATTTTCGTCTTCCAAAGGCGTATTCTAATCCAATTAGGGTTTTCAACCAATCTTGTGTATCCAATAAATGCGTTTGTGTCATTGGTTGAACATTCAGGTCATTTTCGTGCTCTGTAGGGTTATTCTAATCCAATTAGGGTTTTTATCAAAACTTGTGCATCCAATAAGTGATTTTGTGTCATTGGTTGAACATTTAGGTCATTTTCGTCCTCCCTAGGCTTATTCAAATCCAATTAGGGTTTTTAACCAATCTTGTGCATCCAATAAGTGCGTTTGTGTTATCGGTTGAACATTTAGGTCATTTTCGTCCTCCCTAGGCTTATTCTAATCCAATTAGGCTTTTTAACCAATCTTGTGTATCCAATGAGAGATTTTGTGTCATTGGTTGAACATTTAGGTCATTTTCATCTACCCAAGGCTTATTCTAAACCAATTAGGGGTTTTAACGAATCTTGTGGATCCAATAAGTGGGTTTGTCTCATTGGTTGAATATTTAGGTCATTTTCGTCTTCCATATGCGTATTCTAATCCAATTAGGGTTTTCAACCAATCTTGTGGATCCAATAAGTGCGTTTGTGTCATTGGTTGAACATTTGGGTCATTTTCGTCCTCCCTAGACTTATTCTAATCCAATTAGGGTTTTTAACCAATCTTGTGTATCCAATAAGAGATTTTGTGTCATTGGTTGAACATTTAGGTCATTTTCATCTACCCAAGGCTTATTCTAATCCAATTAGGGTTTTTAACCAATCTTGTGGATTCAATAAGTGAGTTTGTGTCATTGGTTGAACATTTAGGTCATTTTTCGTCTTCCATAGGCGTATTCTAATCCAATTAGGGTTTTCAACCAATCTTGTGCATCCAATAAGTGCGTTTGTGTCATTGGTTGAACATTAGGGTCATTTTCGTCCTCCCTAGACTTATGCTAATCTAATTACGGTTTTTATCAAAACTTGTGCATCCAATAAGTGATTTTGTGTCATTGGTTGAACATTTAGGTCATTTTCGTCCTTCCTAGGCTTATTCAAATCCAATTAGGGTTTTTAACCAATCTTGTGCATCCAATAAGTGCGTTTGTGTTATCGGTTGAACATTTAGGTCATTTTCGTCCTCCCTAGGCTTATTCTAATCCAATTAGGGTTTTTAACCAATCTTGTGTATCCAATGAGAGATTTTGTGTCATTGGTTGAACATTTAGGTCATTTTCATCTACCCAAGGCTTATTCTAAACCAATTAGGGGTTTTAACCAATCTTGTGGATCCAATAAGTGGGTTTGTTTCATTGGTTAGATATTTAGGTCATTTTCGTCTTCCATATGCGTATTCTAATCCAATTAGGGTTTTCAACCAATCTTGTGGATCCAATAAGTGCGTTTGTGTCATTGGTTGAACATTTGGGTCATTTTCGTCCTCCCTAGACTTATTCTAATCCAATTAGGGTTTTTAACATTTAGGTCATTTTCATCTACCCAAGGCTTATTCTAATCCAATTAGGGTTTTTAACCAATCTTGTGGATTCAATAAGTGAGTTTGTGTCATTGGTTGAACATTTAGGTCATTTTTCGTCTTCCATAGGCGTATTCTAATCCAATTAGGGTTTTCAACCAATCTTGTGCATCCAATAAGTGCGTTTGTGTCATTGGTTGAACATTAGGGTCATTTTCGTCCTCCCTAGACTTATGCTAATCTAATTAGGGTTTTTATCAAAACTTGTGCATCCAATAAGTGATTTTGTGTCATTGGTTGAACATTTAGGTCATTTTCGTCCTCCCTATGCTTATTCTAATCCAATTAGGGTTTTTAACCAATCTTGTGCATCCAATAAGTGATCTTGTGTCATTGGTTGAACCTTTAGTTCATTTTCGTCCTCCATAGGCTTATTCTAATCCAATTAAGGTTTTAAACCAATCTTGTGCATCCAATAAGTGTGTTTGTGTCATTGGTTGAACATTTAGGTCATTTTCAGCCTCCCTAGGGTTATTCTAATCCAATTAGGATTTTCAACCAATCTTGTGTATCCAATAAATGCGTTTGTGTCATTGGTTGACCATTTAGGTCATTTTTGTCCTCTGTAGGGTTATTCTAATGCAATTACGGTTTTTATCAAAAACTTGTGCATCCAATAAGTGATTTTGTGTCATTGGTTGAAAATTTAGGTCATTTTCGTCCTCCCTAGGCTTATTCAAATCCAATTAGGGTTTTTAACCAATCTTGTGCATCCAATAAGTGCGTTTGTGTTATCGGTTGAACATTTAGGTCATTTTCGTCCTCCATAGGCGTATTCTAATCCAATAAGGGTTTTTAACTAATCTTGTGAATCCAATAAGTGTGTTTGTGTCATTGGTTGAACATTTAGGTCATTTTCGTCCTCCTTAGGCTTATTCTAATCCAATTCGGGTTTTTAACCAATCTTGTGCATCCAATAAGTGATTTTGTGTCATTGGTTGAACATTTAGGTCATTTTCGTCCTCAATATGCTTATTCTAATCCAAGTAAGGTTTTTAACCAATCTTCTGCATCCAATAAGTGCGTTTGTGTCATTGGTTGAACATTTAGGTCATTTTCGTCCTCCCTAGGCCTATTCTAATCCAATTTCGGTTTTTAACCAATCTTGTGCATCCAATAAGTGATTTTGTGTCATTGGTTGAACATTTAGGTCATTTTCGTCCTCCATAGACTTATTCTAATCCAATTAGGGTTTGTAACCAATCTTTTGTATCCAATAAGAGATTTGTATCAATGGTTGAACATTTAGGTCATTTTCGTCCACCCAAGGCTTATTCTAATCCAATTAGGGTTTTCAACCAATCTTGTGCATCCAATAAGTGATTTTGTGTCATTGGTTGAACATTTAGGTCATTTTCAGCCTCCCTAAGGTTATTCTAATCCAATTAGGGTTTTTAACCAATCTTGTGCATCCAAAAAGTGTGTTTGTGTTATCGGTTGAACATTTAGGTCATTTTCGTCTTCCCTAGGCTTATTCTAATCCAATTAGCATTTTTAACCAATCTTGTGCATCCAATAAGTGATCTTGTGTCATTGGTTGAACCTTTAGGTCATTTTCGTCCTCCATAGGCTTATTCTAATCCATTTTGGGTTTTTAACCAATCTTCTGCATTCAATAAGTGCGTTTGTGTTATTGGTTGAACATTTAGGTCATTTTCGTCCTCCATAGGCGTATTCTAATCCAATAAGGGATTTTAACTAATCTTGTGAATCCAATAAGTGCGTTTGTGTCATTGGTTGAACATTTAGGTCATTTTCGTCCTCCTTAGGCTTATTCAAATCAAATTAGGGTTTTTAACCAATCTTGTGCATCCAATAAGTGATTTTGTGTCATTGGTTGAACCTTTAGGTCATTTTCGTCCTCCATAGGCTTATTCTAATCCAATTAGGGTTTTTAACTAATCTTCTGCATCCAATAAGTGCATTTGTGTCATTGGTTGAACATTTAGGTCATTTTCGTCCTCCCTAGGCCTATTCTAATTCAATTACGGTTTTTAACCAATCTCGTGCATCCAATAAGTGATTTTGTGTCATTGGTTGAACATTTAGGTCATTTTCGTCCTCCTTAGGCTTATTCTAATCCAATTAGGGTTTTTAACCAATCTTCTGCATCCAATAAGTGATTTTGTGTCATTGGTTGAACCTTTAGGTCATTTTCATCTTCCATAGGCTTATTCTAATCCAATTAGGGTTTTTAACCAATCTTCTACATCCAATAAGTGCGTTTCTGTCATTGGATGAACATTTAGGTCATTTTCGTCCTCCCTAGGCTTATTCTATTCCTATTAGGGTTTTTAGCCAATCTTGTGCATCCAATAAGTGATTTTGTGTCATTGGTTGAACATTTAGGTTATTTTCGTCCTCAATAGGCTTATTCTAATCCAATTAGGGTTTTTAACCAATCTTCGACATCCAATAAGTGCGTTTGTGTCATTTGTTGAACATTTAGGTCATTTTCGTCCACCCAAGGCTTATTCTAATCCAATTAGGGTTTTTAACCAATCTTGTGCATCCAATAAGTGCGTTTGTGTTATCGGTTGAACATTTAGGTCATTTTCGTCCTCCCTAGGCTTATTCTAATCCAATTAGGGTTTTTAACCAATCTTGTGCATCCAATAAGTGATCTTGTGTCATTGGTTGAACCTTTAGGTCATTTTCGTCCTCCATTGGCTTATTCTAATCCAATTAAGGTTTTTAACCAATCTTGTGGATCCAATAAGTGCGTTTGTGTCATTGGTTGAACATTTAGGTCATTTTCAGCCTACCTAGGGTTATTCTAATCCAATTTGGGTTTTCAACCAATGTTGTGTATCCAATAAATGCGTTTGTGTTATCGGTTGAACATTTAGGTCATTTTCTTCCTCTCTAGGCTTATTCTAATCCAATTAGGGTTTTTAACCAATCTTGTGCATCCAATAAGTGATTTTGTGTCATTGGTTGAACCTTTAGGTCATTTTCGTCCTCCATAGGCTTATTCGAATCCAATTAGGGTTTTTTTATCAAAACTTGTGCTTTCAATAAGTGATTTTGTGTCATTGGTTGAACATTTAGGTCATTTTCGTCCTCCCTAGGCTTATTCTAATCCAATAAGGGTTTTTATCCAATCTTGTGCATCCAATAAGTGATTTTGTGTCATTAGTTGAACATTTAGGTCATTTTCGTCCTCCATAGGCTTATTCTAATCCAATTTGGGTTTTTAACCAATCTTCTGCATTCAATAAGTGCGTTTGTGTTATTGGTTGAACATTTAGGTCATTTTCGTCCTCCATAGGCGTATTCTAATCCAATAAGGGTTTTTAACTAATCTTGTGAATCCAATAAGTGCGTTTGTGTCATTGGTTGAACATTTAGGTCATTTTCGTCCTCCTTAGGCTTATTCAAATCCAATTAGGGTTTTTAACCAATCTTGTGCATCCAATAAGTGATTTTGTGTCATTGGTTGAACCTTTAGGTCATTTTTGTCCTCCATAGGCTTATTCTAATCCAATTAGGGTTTTTAACTAATCTTCTGCATCCAATAAGTGCATTTGTGTCATTGGTTGAACATTGAGATCATTTTCGTCCTCCCTAGGCCTATTCTAATCCAAATACGGTTTTTAACCAATCTCGTGCATCCAATAAGTGATTTTGTGTCATTGGTTGAACATTTAGGTCATTTTCGTCCTCCTTAGGCTTATTCTAATCCAATTAGGGTTTTCAACCAATCTTGTGCATCCAATAAGTGCGTTTGTGTCATTGGTTGAACATTTGGGTCATTTTCGTCCTCCCTAGACTTATTCTAATCCAATTAGTGTTTTCATAAAAACTTGTGCATCCAATAAGTGATTTTGTGTCATTGGTTGAATATTTAGTTCATTTTCGTCCTCCCTAGGCCTATTCTAATCCAATTAGGGTTTTTATCCAATCTTTTGCATTCAATAATTGCGTTTGTGTCATTGGTTGAACATTTAGGTCATTTTCGTCCTCCCTAGGCTTATTCTAATCCAACTAGGGTTTGTAACCAATCTTGTGCATCCAATAAGTGATTTTGTGTCATTGGTTGAACATTTCGGTCATTTTCGTCCTCCCTAGACTTATTCTAATCCAATTAGTGTTTTCATAAAAACTTGTGCATCCAATAAGTGATTTTGTGTCATTGGTTGAATATTTAGTTCATTTTCGTCCTCCCTAGGCCTATTCTAATCCAATTAGGGTTTTTATCCAATCTTTTGCATCCAATAAGTGCGTTTGTGTCCTCCATAGGCTTATTCTAATCCAATTAGGGTTTTTAACCAATCTTGTGTATCCAATAAGAGATTTGTGTCATTGGTAGAACATTTAGGTCATTTTCGTCCACCCAAGGCTTATTCTAATCCAATTAGGGTTTTTAACCAATCTTGTGGATCCAATAAGTGCGTTTGTGTCATTGGGTGAACATTTAGGTCATTTTCAGCCTCCCTAGGGTTTTTCTAATCCAATTAGGGTTTTCAACCAATCTTGTGCATCCAATAAGTGCGTTTGTGTCATTGGTTGAACATTTGGGTCATTTTTGTCCTCTCTAGACTTATTCTAATCCAATTAGGGTTTTTAGCAAAACTTGTGCTTCCAATAAGTGATTTTGTGTCATTGGTTGAACATTTAGGTCATTTTCGTCCTCCCTAGGCCTATTCTAATCCAATTAGGGTTTTTAACCAATCTTGTGGATCCAATTAGTTAGTTTGTGTTATCGGTTGAACATTTAGGTCATTTTCGTCCTCCCTAGGCTTATTCTAATCCAATTAGGGTTCTTAACCAATCTTCTGCATCCAATAAGTGCCTTTGTGTCATTTGTTGAACATTTAGGTCATTTTCGTCCACCCTAGGCTTATTCTAATCCAATAAGGGTTTTTAACTAATCTTGTGAATCAAATAAGTGATTTTGTGTCATTGGTTGAACATTTAGGTCATTTTCGTCCTCCCAAGGCTTATTCTAATCCAATTAGCGTTTTTAACCAATCTTGTGCATACAATAAGTGATTTTGTGTCATTGGTTGAACATTTAGGTCATTTTCGTCCTCCATAGGCTTATTCTAATCCAATTAGGGTTTTTAACCAATCTTCTACATCCAATAAGTGCGTTTGTGTCATTGGTTGAACATTTAGGTCATTTTCGTCCTCCCTAGGCTTATTCTATTCCAATTAGGGTTTTTAGCCAATCTTGTGCATCCAATATGTGATTTTGTGTCATTGGTTGAACATTTAGGTCATTTTCGTCCTTAATAGGCCTATTCTAATCCAATTAGGGATTTTAACCAATCTTGTGGATCCAATAAGTGCGTTTGTGTCATTGGTTGAACATTTGGGTCATTTTCTTCCTCCCTAGACTTATTCTAATCCAATTAGGGTTTTTAACCAATCTTGTGTATCCAATAAGAGATTTTGTGTCATTGGTTGAACATTTAGGTCATTTTCATCTACCTAAGGCTTATTCTAATCCAATTAGGGTTTTTAACCAATCTTGTGGTTCCAATAAGTGGGTTTGTTTCATTGGTTGAACATTTAGGTCATTTTCGTCTTCCAAAGGCGTATTCTAATCCAATTAGGGTTTTCAACCAATCTTGTGTATCCAATAAATGCGTTTGTGTCATTGGTTGAACATTCAGGTCATTTTCGTGCTCTGTAGGGTTATTCTAATCCAATTAGGGTTTTTATCAAAACTTGTGCATCCAATAAGTGATTTTGTGTCATTGGTTGAACATTTAGGTCATTTTCGTCCTCCCTAGGCTTATTCAAATCCAATTAGGGTTTTTAACCAATCTTGTGCATCCAATAAGTACGTTTGTGTTATCGGATGAACATTTAGGTCATTTTCGTCCTCCCTAGGCTTATTCTAATCCAATTAGGGTTTTTAACCAATCTTGTGTATCCAATGAGAGATTTTGTGTCATTGGTTGAACATTTAGGTCATTTTCATCTACCCAAGGCTTATTCTAAACCAATTAGGGGTTTTAACCAATCTTGTGGATCCAATAAGTGGGTTTGTCTCATTGTTTGAATATTTAGGTCATTTTCGTCTTCCATATGCGTATTCTAATCCAATTAGGGTTTTCAACCAATCTTGTGGATCCAATAAGTGCGTTTGTGTCATTGGTTGAACATTTGGGTCATTTTCGTCCTCCCTAGACTTATTCTAATCCAATTAGGGTTTTTAACCAATCTTGTGTATCCAATAAGAGATTTTGTGTCATTGGTTGAACATTTAGGTCATTTTCATCTACCCAAAGCTTATTCTAATCCAATTAGGGTTTTTAACCAATCTTGTGCATTCAATAAGTGGGTTTGTGTCATTGGTTGAACATTTAGGTCATTTTTCGTCCTCCATAGGCTTATTCTAATCCAATTAGGGTTTGTAACCAATCTTCTGTATCCAATAAGAGATTTGTGTCATTGGTTGAACATTTAGGTCATTTTCGTCCACCCAAGGCTTATTCTAATCCAATTAGGGTTTTTAACCAATCTTGTGCATCCAATAAGTGATTTTGTGTTATTGGTTGAACATTTAGGTCATTTTCAGCCTCCCTAGGGTTATTCTATTCCAATTAGGGTTTTCAACCAATCTTGTGTATCCAACAAATGCGTTTGTGTCATTGGTTGAACATTTAGGTCATTTTCGTCCTCTATAGGGTTATTCTAATCCAATTACGGTTTTTATCAAAACTTGTGCATCCAATAAGTGATTTTGTGTCATTGGTTGAACATTTAGGTCATTTTCGTCCTCCCTAGGCTTATTCAAATCCAATTAGGGTTTTTAACCAATCTTGTGCATCCTATAAGTGCGTTTGTGTTATCGGTTGAACATTTAGGTCATTTTCGTTCTCCTTAGGCTTATTCTAATCCAATTAGGGTTTTTAACCAATCTTGTGCATCATATAAGTGATTTTGTGTCATTGGTTGAACATTTAGGTCAATTTCGTCGTCCCAAGGCTTATTCTAATCCAATTAGCGTTTTTAACCTATATTGTGCATACAATAAGTGATTTTGTGTCATTGGTTGGACATTTAGGTCATTTTCGCCCTCCATAGGCTTATTCTAATCCAATTACGGTTTTTATCAAAACTTGTGCATCCAATAAGTGATTTTGTGTCATTGGTTGAACATTTAGGTCATTTTCGTCCTCCATAGGCGTATTCTAATCCAATAAGGGTTTTTAACTAATCTTGTGAATCCAATAAGTGCGTTTGTGTCGTTGGTTGAACATTTAGGTAATTTTCGTCCTCCCTAGGCCTATTCTAATCCAATTTCGGTTTTTAACCAATCTTGTGCATCCAATAAGTGATTTTGTGTCATTGGTTGAACATTTAGGTCATTTTCGTCCTCCATAGGCTTATTCTAATCCAATTAGGGTTTGTAACCAATCTTTTGTATCCAATAAGAGATTTGTGTCAATGGTTGAACATTTAGGTCATTTTCGTCCTCCCTAGGCTTATTCTAATCCAATTAGGGTATTTAACCAATCTTGTGCATCCAATAAGTGCGTTTGTGTTATCGGTTGAACATTTAGGTCATTTTCGTCTTCCCTAGGCTTATTCTAATCCAATTAGGATTTTTAACCAATCTTGTGCATCCAATAAGTGATCTTGTGTCATTTGGTTGAACATTTAGGTCATTTTCAGCCTCCCTAAGGTTATTCTAATCCAATTAGGGTTTTCAACCAATCTTGTGTATCCAACAAATGCGTTTGTTTCATTGGTTGAACATTTAGGTCATTTTCGTCCTCTGTAGGGTTATTCTAATCCAATTAGGGTTTTTATCAAAACTTGTGCATCCAATAAGTGATTTTGTGTCATTGGTTGAACATTTAGTTCATTTTCGTCCTCCCTAGGCTTATTCAAATCCAATTAGGGTTTTTAACCAATCTTGTGCATCCAAAAAGTGCGTTTGTGTTATCGGTTGAACATTTAGGTCATTTTCGTCTTCCCTAGGCTTATTCTAATCCAATTAGGATTTTTAACCAATCTTGTGCATCCAATAAGTGATCTTGTGTCATTGGTTGAACCTTTAGGTCATTTTCGTCCTCCATAGGCTTATTCTAATCCAATTAAGGTTTTTAACAAATCTTGTGGATCCAATAAGTGCGTTTGTGTCATTGGTTGAACATTTAGGTCATTTTCAGCCTCCCTAGGGTTATTCTAATCCAATTAGGGTTTTCAACCAATCTTGTGAATCCAATAAGTGATTTTATGTCATTGGTTGAACATTTAGGTCATTTTCGTCGTCCCAAGGCTTATTCTAATCCAATTAGCGTTTTTAACCAATCTTGTGCATCCAATAAGTGATTTTGTGTCATTGGTGGAACATTTATGTCGTTTTCGTCCTCCCTAGGCTTATTCAAATCCAATTAGGGTTTTTAACCAATCTTGTGCATCCAATAAGTGCGTTTGTGTTATCGGTTGAACATTTAGGTCATTTTCGTTCTCCTTAGGCTTATTCTAATCCAATCAGGGTTTTTAACCAATCTTGTGCATCCAATAAGTGATTTTGTGTCATTGGTTGAACATTTAGTTCATTTTCGTCCTCCCTAGGCTTATTCAAATCCAATTAGGGTTTTTAACCAATCTTGTGCATCCAATAAGTGCGTTTGTGTTATCGGTTGAACATTTAGGTCATTTTCGCCCTCCATAGGCTTATTCTAATCCAATTAGGATTTTTAACCAATCTTGTGCATCCAATAAGTGATCTTGTGTCATTCGTTGAACATTTAGGTCATTTTCGTCCTTCATAGGCTTATTCTAATCCAATTAAGGTTTTTAACAAATCTTGTGGATCCAATAAGTGCGTTTGTGTCATTGGTTGAACATTTAGGTCATTTTCGTCCTCCCTAGGCTTATTCTATTCCAATTAGGGTTTTTAGCCAATCTTGTGCATCAAATAAGTGATTTTGTGTCATTGGTTGAACATTTAGGTTGTTTTCGTCCTCAATAGGCTTATTCTAATCCAATTAGGGTTTTTAACTAATCTTCTGCATCCAATAAGTGCGTTTGTGTCATTTGTTGAACATTTAGGTCATTTTCGTCCACTCAAGGCTTATTCTATTCCAATAAGAGTTTTTAACTAATCTTGTGAATCCAATAAGTAATTTTGTGTCATTGGTTGATTATTTAGGTCATTTTCGTCGTCCCAAGGCTTATTCTAATCCAATTAGCGTTTTTAACCAATATTGTGCATACAATAAGTGATTTTGTGTCATTGGTTGGACATTTAGGTCATTTTCGCCCTCCATAGGCTTATTCTAATCCAATTCAGGTTTTTAACCAATCTTGTGGATCCAATAAGTGCGTTTGTGTCATTGGTTGAACATTTAGGTCATTTTCAGCCTACCTCGGGTTATTCTAATCCAATTAGGGTTTTCAACCAATCTTGTGTATCCAATAAATGCGTTTGTGTCATTGGTTGAACATTTAGGTCATTTTCGTCCTCTGTAGGGTTATTCTAATCCAATTAGGGTTTTTTTTATCAAAACTTGTGCTTTCAAAAAGTGATTTTGTGTCATTGGTTGAACATTTAGGTCATTTTCGTCCTCCCTAGGCTTATTCTAATCCAATTAGGGTTTTTATCCAATCTTGTGCATCCAATAAGTGATTTTGTGTCATTAGTTGAACATTTCGGTCATTTTCGTCCTCCATAGGCTTATTCTAATCCAATTTGGGTTTTTAACCAATCTTCTGCATTCAATAAGTGCGTTTGTGTTATTGGTTGAACATTTAGGTCATTTTCATCCTCCATAGGCGTATTCTAATCCAATAAGGGTTTTTAACTAATCTTGTGAATCCAATAAGTGCGTTTGTGTCATTGGTTGAACATTTAGGTCATTTTCGTCCTCCTTAGGCATATTCAAATCCAATTAGGGTTTTTAACCAATCTTGTGCATCCAATAAGTGATTTTGTGTCATTGGTTGAACCTTTAGGTCATTTTCGTCCTCTATAGGCTTATTCTAATCCAATTAGGGTTTTTAACTAATCTTCTGCATCCAATAAGTGCATTTGTGTCATTGGTTGAACAATTAGATCATTTTCGTCCTCCCTATGCCTATTCTAATCCAATTACGATTTTTAACCAATCTCGTGCATCCAATAAGTGATTTTGTGTCATTGGTTGAACATTTAGGTCATTTTCGTCCTCCTTAGGCTTATTCTAATCCAATTAGGGTTTTTAACCAATCTCCTGCATCCAATAAGTGATTTTGTGTCATTGGTTGAACCTTTAGGTCATTTTCGTCTTCCATAGGCTTATTCTATTCCAATTAGGGTTTTTAGCCAATCTTGTGCATCCAATAAGTGATTTTGTGTCATTGGTTGAACATTTAGGTTATTTTCGTCCTCAATAGGCTTATTCTAATCCAATTAGGGTTTTTAACCAATCTTCGGCATCCAATAAGTTCGTTTGTGTCATTTGTTGAACATTTAGGTCATTTTCGTCCACCCAAGGCTTATTCTAATCCAATTAGGGTTTTTAACCAATCTTGTGCATCCAATAAGTGCGTTTGTGTTATCGGTTGAACATTTAGGTCATTTTCGTCCTCCCTAGGCTTATTCTAATCCAATTAGGGTTTTTAACCAATCTTGTGCATCCAATAAGTGAT
>JBBPBP010000001.1:34827140-34852951 GCA_037974735.1 Cicer chorassanicum
AATAAGTGATCTTGTGTCATTGGTTGAACCTTTAGGTCATTTTCGTCCTCCATAGGCTTATTCTAATCCAATTAAGGTTTTTAACCAATCTTGTGGATCCAATAAGTGCGTTTGTGTCATTGGTTGAACATTTAGGTCATTTTCAGCCTACCTAGGGTTATTCTAATACAATTTCGGTTTTCAACCAATCTTGTGTATCCAATAAATGCGTTTGTGTTATCGGTTGAACATTTAGGTCATTTTCTTCCTCCCTAGGCTTATTCTAATCCAATTAGGGTTTTTAACCAATCTTGTGCATCCAATAAGTGATTTTGTGTCATTAGTTGAACCTTTAGGTCATTTTCGTCCTCCATAGGCTTATTCTAATCCAATTAGGGTTTTTTTTATCAAAACTTGTGCTTTCAATAAGTGATTTTGTGTCATTGGTTGAATATTTAGGTCATTTTCGTCCTCCCTAGGCTTATTCTAATCCAATTAGGGTTTTTATCCAATCTTGTGCATCCAATAAGTGATTTTATGTCATTAGTTGAACATTTAGGTCATTTTCGTCCTCCATAGGCTTATTCTAATCCAATTTGGGTTTTTAACCAATCTTCTGCATTCAATAAGTGCGTTTGTGTTATTGGTTGAACATTTAGGTCATTTTCGTCCTCCATAGGCGTATTCTAATCCAATAAGGGTTTTTAACTAATCTTGTGAATCCAATAAGTGCGTTTGTGTCATTGGTTGAACATTTAGGTCATTTTCGTCCTCCTTAGGCTTATTCAAATCCAATTAGGGTTTTTAACCAATCTTGTGCATCCAATAAGTGATTTTGTGTCATCGGTTGAACCTTTAGGTCATTTTCGTCCTCCATAGGCTTATTCTAATCCAATTAGGGTTTTTAACTAATCTTCTGCATCTAATAAGTGCATTTGTGTCATTGGTTGAACATTTAGGTCATTTTCGTCCAACCTAGGCCTATTCTAATCGAATTACGGTTTTTAACCAATCTCGTGCATCCAATAAGTGATTTTTTGTCATTGGTTGAACATTTAGGTCATTTTCGTCCTCCTTAGGCTTATTCTAATCCAATTAGGGTTTTTAACCAATCTTCTGCATCTTATAAGTGATTTTGTGTCATTGGTTGAACCTTTAGGTCATTTTCGTCTTCCATAGGCTTATTCTAATCCAATTAGGGTTTTTAACCAATCTTCTACATCCAATAAGTGCGTTTGTGTCATTGGTTGAACATTTAGGTCATTTTCGTCCTCCCTAGGCTTATTCTATTCCAATTAGGGTTTTTAGCCAATCTTGTGCATCCAATAAGTGATTTTGTGTCATTGGTTGAACATTTAGGTTATTTTCGTCCTCAATAGGCTTATTCTAATCCAATTAGGGTTTTTAACCAATCTTCGGCATCCAATAAGTGCGTTTGTGTCATTTGTTGAACATTTAGGTCATTTTCGTCCACCCAAGGCTTATTCTAATCCAATTAGGGTTTTTAACCAATCTTGTGCATCCAATAAGTGCGTTTGTGTTATTGGTTGAACATTTAGGTCATTTTCGTCCTCCCTAGGCTTATTCTAATCCAATTAGGGTTTTTAACCAATCTTGTGCATCCAATAAGTGATCTTGTGTCATTGGTTGAACCTTTAGGTCATTTTCGTCCTCCATAGGCTTATTCTAATCCAATTAAGGTTTTTAACCAATCTTGTGGATCCAATAAGTGCGTTTGTGTCATTGGTTGAACATTTAGGTCATTTTCAGCCTACCTAGGGTTATTCTAATCTAATTTGGGTTTTCAACCAATCTTGTGTATCCAATAAATGCGTTTGTGTTATCGGTTGAACATTTAGGTCATTTTCTTCCTCCCTAGGCTTATTCTAATCCAATTAGGGTTTTTAACCAATCTTGTGCATCCAATAAGTGATTTTGTGTCATTGGTTGAACCTTTAGGTCATTTTCGTCCTCCATTGGCTTATTCTAATCCAATTAGGGTTTTTAACCAATCTTCTGCATCCAATAAGTGCGTTTGTGTCATTGGTTGAACATTTAGGTCATTTTCGTCTTCCCTAGGCTTATTCTATTCTAATTAGGGTTTTTAACCAATCTCGTGCATCCAATAAGTGATTTTGTGTCATTGGTTGAACATTTAGGTTATTTTCGTCCTCAATAGGCTTATTCTAATCCAATTAGGGTTTTTAACCAATCTTCTGCATCCAATAAGTGCGTTTGTGTCATTTGTTGAACATTTAGGTCATTTTCGTCCACCCAAGGCTTATTCTAATCCAATTAGGGTTTTTAACCAATCTTCTACATCCAATAAGTGCGCTTGTCTCATTGGTTGAACATTTAGGTCATTTTCGTCCTCCCAAGGCTTATTCTATTCCAATTAGGGTTTTTAGCCAATCTTGTGCATCCAATAAGTGATTTTGTGTCATTGGTTGAACATTTAGGTTATTTTCGTCCTCAATAGGCTTATTCTAATCCAATTAGGGTTTTTAACCAATCTTCTGCATCCAATAAGTGCGTTTGTGTCATTTGTTGAACATTTAGGTCATTTTCGTCCACCCAAGGCTTATTCTAATCCAATTAGGATTTTTAACCAATCTTGTGCATCCAATAAGTGCGTTTGTGTTATCGGTTGAACATTTAGGTCATTTTCGTCCTCCCTAGGCTTATTCTAATCCAATTAGGGTTTTTAACCAATCTTGTGCATCAAATAAGTGATCTTGTGTCATTGGTTGAACCTTTAGGTCATTTTCGTCCTCCATAGGCTTATTCTAATCCAATTAAGGTTTTTAACCAATCTTGTGGATCCAATAAGTGCGTTTGTGTCATTGGTTGAACATTTAGGTCATTTTCAGCCTACCTAGGGTTATTCTAATCCAATTTGGGTTTTCAACCAATCTTGTGTATCCAATAAATGCGTTTGTGTTATCGGTTGAACATTTAGGTCATTTTCTTCCACCCTAGGCTTATTCTAATCCAATTAGGGTTTTTAACCAATCTTGTGCATCCAATAAGTGATTTTGTGTCATTGGTTGAACATTTAGGTCATTTTCTTCCTTCCTAGGCTTCTTTAAATCCCATTAGGGTTTTTACCCAATCTTGTGCATCCAATAAGTGTGTTTGTGACATTGGTTGAACATTTAGCTCATTTTCGTCCTCCCTAGGCCTAATCTAATCCAATTACGGTTTTTAACCAATCTTGTGCATCCAATAAATGATTTTGTGTCATTGGTTGAATATTTAGGTCATTTACGTCCTCCCTATGCTTATTCTAATCCCATTAGAGGTTTTACCCAATCTTATGCATCCAATAAGTGCGTTTGTGTCATTGGTTGAACATTTAGGTCTTTTTCGTCCTCCCTAGCCCTATTTTAATCCAATTAGGGTTTTTAACCAATCTAGTGCATCCAATAAGTGATTTTGTGTCATTGGTTGAACATGTAGGTTATTTTCGTCCCCCCCAAGGCTTATTCTAATCCATTTTGGGTTTTTAACCAATCTTGTGCATTCAATAAGAGATTTTATGTCATTGGATGAACATTTAGGTCTTTTTCGTCCTCCGTAGGCTTATTCAAATCTAATTAGAGTTTTTAACCTATCTTGTGTATCCAATAAGTGCGTTTGTGACATTGGTTGAACATTTAGGTCATTTTCGTCCTCCCTAGGCCTATTCTAATCCAAATAGTGATTTTAACCAATCTTGTGCATCCAATAAGTGCGTTTGTGTCATTGGTTGAACATTTAGGTCATTTTCGTCCTCCCTAGGCTTATTCTAATCCAATTAGGGTTTTAAACAATCTTGTGCATCCAATAAGTGATTTTGTGTCATTAGTTGAACATTTAGGTCATTTTCGTTCTCCATAGGCTTATTCTAATCCAATTTGGGTTTTTACCCAATCTTATGCATTCAATAAGTGCGTTTGTGTTATTGGCTGAACATTTAGGTCATTTTCGTCCTCCATAGGCGTATTCTAATCCAATTAGGGTTTTTAACCAATCTTGTGCATCCAATCAGTGCGTTTGTGTCGTTGGTTGAACATTTAGGTCATTTTCGTCCTCCCTAGACTTATTCTAATCCAATTAGGGTTTTTAACCAATCTTGTGTATCCAATAAGAGATTTTGTGTCATTGGTTGAACATTTAGGTTGTTTTCATCCACCCAAGGCTTATTCTAATCCAATTAGGGTAATTAACCAATCTTGTGGATCCAATAAGTGGGTTTTGTGTCATTGGTTGAACATTTAGGTCATTTTCTGCCTCCCTAGGTTTATTCTAATCCAATTAGGGTTTTCAACCAATCTTGTGTATCCAATAAATACGTTTGTGTCATTGGTTGAACATTTAGGTCATTTTCGTCCTCCGTAGGGTTATTCTAACCCAATTAGTGTTTTTATCAAAACTTGTGCATCCAATAAGTGATTTTGTGTCATTTGTTGAACATTTAGGTCATTTTCTTCCTCCCTAGGCTTATTCAAATCCGATTAGGGTTTTTAACCAATCTTTTGCAACATATAAGTGCGTTTTTGTTGTTGGTTGAACATTTAGGTCATTTTCGTCTTCCATAGGCTTATTCTAATCCAATTAGGGGTTTTAACTAATCTTGTGTATCCAATAAGAGATTTTTATCATTGGTTGAACATTTAGGTCATTTTCATTCACCCAAGGCTTATTTAAATCCCATTAGGGTTTTTACCCAATCTTGTGCATCCAATAAGTGATTTGGTGTCATTTGTTGAACATTTAGGTCATTTTCATCCTCCCTAGGCTTATTCAAAATCAATTAGGGTTTTTAACCAATCTTTTGCAACATATAAGTGCGTTTGTGTTATTGGTTGAACATTTAGGTCATTTTCGTCTTCCATAGGCTTATTCTAATCCAATTAGGGGTTTTAACCAATCTTGTGTATCCAATAAGAGATTTTTATCATTGGTTGAACATTTAGGTCATTTTCGTCCACCCAAGGCTTATTCTAATCCAATTATGGTTTTTAACCAATCTTGTGGATCCAATAAGTGATTTTGTGTCATTGGTTAAATATTTAGGTCATTTTCGTCCTCCCTAGGCTTATTCAAATCCAATTAGGGTTTTTAACCAATCTTGTGCATCCAATATGTGCGTTTGTGTTATTGGTTGAACATTTAGGTCATTTTCGTCCTCCCAAGTTTTATTCTAATCCAATGAGAGGTTTTAGCCAATCTTATGCATCCAATAAGTGTGTTTGTGTCATTGGTTGAACATTTAGGTCATTTTCTGCCTTCCTAGGCTTCTTTAAATCCCATTAGGGTTTTTACCCAATCTTGTGCATCCAATAAGTGTGTTTGTGACATTGGTTGAACATTTAGGTCATTTTCTGCCTCCCTAGGTTTATTCTAATCCAATTAGGGTTTTCAACCAATCTTGTGTATCCAATAAATACGTTTGTGTCATTGGTTGAACATTTAGGTCATTATCGTCCTCCGTAGGGTTATTCTAACCCAATTAGGGTTTTCATCAAAACTTGTGCATCCAATAAGTGATTTTGTGTCATTTGTTGAACATTTAGGTCATTTTCTTCCTCCCTAGGCTTATTCAAATCCGATTAGGGTTTTTAACCAATCTTTTGCAACATATAAGTGCGTTTGTGTTGTTGGTTGAACATTTAGGTCACTTTCGTCTTCCATAGGCTTATTCTAATCCAATTAGGGGTTTTAACTAATCTTGTGTATCCAATAAGAGATTTTTATCATTGGTTGAACATTTAGGTCATTTTCATTCACCCAAGGCTTATTCTAATCCAATTATGGTTTTTAACCAATCTTGTGGATCCAATAAGTGCGTTTGTGTCATTGGTTGAACAATTAGGTCATTTTCAGCCTCCCTAGGGTTATTCTAATCCAATTAGGGTTTTTAGCCAGTCTTGTGCATCCAATAAGTGATTTTGTGTCATTGGTTAAATATTTAGGTCATTTTCGTCCTCCCGAGGCTTATTCAAATCCAATTAGGGTTTTTAACCAATCTTGTGCATCCAATAAGTTCGTTTGTGTTATTGGTTGAACATTTAGGTCATTTTCGTCCTCCCTAGGCTTATTCTAATCCAATTAGGGTTTTTAACCAATCTTGTGCATCCACGAAGTGATTTTGTGTCATTGGTTGAACATTTAGGTCATTTTCGTCCTCCATAGGCTTATTCTAATCCAATTAGGGTTATTAACCAATCTTCTGCATCCAATAAGTGGGTTTGTTTCATTGGTTGAACATTTAGGTCATTTTCGTCCTCCCTAGACTTATTCTAATCCAATTAGGGTTTTTAACCAATCTTGTGTATCCAATAAATACGTTTGTGTCATTGGTTGAACATTTAGGTCATTTTCGTCCTCCATAGGGTTATTCTAATCCAATTAGGGATTTTATCAAAACTTGTGCATCCAATAAGTGATTTTGTGTCATTTGTTGAACATTTAGGTCTTTTTCATTCTCCCTAGGCTTATTCAAATCCGATTAGGGTTTTTACCCAATCTTGTGCATCCAATAAGTGCGTTTGTGTTATTGGTTGAACATTTAGGTCATTTTCGTCCTCCCAAGTTTTATTCTAATCCAATGAGAGGTTTTAGCCAATCTTATGCATCCAATAAGTGTGTTTGTGTCATTGGTTGAACATTTAGGTCATTTTCTGCCTTCCTAGGCTTCTTTAAATCCCATTAGGGTTTTTACCCAATCTTGTGCATCCAATAAGTGTGTTTGTGACATTGGTTGAACATTTAGGTCATTTTCGTCCTCCCTAGGCCTATTCTAATTCAATTACGGTTTTTAACCAATCTTGTGCATCCAATAAGTGATTTTGTGTCATTGGTTGAATATTTAGGTCATTTACGTCCTCCCTAGGCTTATTCTAATCCCATTAGTGGTCTTACCCAATCTTATGCATCCAATAAGTGCGTTTGTGTCATTGGTTGAACATTTAGGTCCTTTTCGTCCTGCCTAGCCCTATTTTAATCCAATTAGGGTTTTTAACCAATCTAGTGCATCCAATAGGTGATTTTGTGTCATTGGTTGAACATGTAGGTTATTTTCGTCCCCCCCAAGGCTTATTCTAATCCATTTTGGGTTTTTAACCAATCTTGTGCATTCAATAAGAGATTTTATGTTATTGGATGAACATTTAGGTCTTTTTCGTCCTCCGTAGGCTTATTCAAATCTAATTAGAGTTTTTAACCAATCTTGTGTATCCAATAAGTGCGTTTGTGACATTGGTTGAACATTTAGGTCATTTTCGTCCTCCCTAGGCCTATTCTAATCCAATTAGGGATTTTAACCAATCTTGTGCATCCAATAAGTGCGTTTGTGTCATTGGTTGAACATTTAGGTCATTTTCGTCCTCCCTAGGCTTATTCTAATCCAATTAGGGTTTTAAACAATCTTGTGCATCCAATAAGTGATTTTGTGTCATTAGTTGAACATTTAGGTCATTTTCATCCTCCATAGGCTTATTCTAATCCAATTTGGGTTTTTAACCAATCTTCTGCATTCAATAAGTGCGTTTGTGTTATTGGTTGAACATTTAGGTCATTTTCGTCCTCCATAGGCGTATTCTAATCCAATTAGGGTTTTTAACCAATCTTGTGCATCCAAAAGGTGCGTTTGTGTCGTTGGTTGAACATTTAGGTCATTTTCGTCCTCCCTAGGCTTACTCAAATCCAATTAGGGTTTTTAACCAATCTTGTGCATCCAATAAGTGCGTTTGTGTTATTGGTTGAACATTTAGGTCATTTTCGTCCTCCCTAGGCTTATTCTAATCCAATTAGGGTTTTTAACCAATCTTGTGCATCCACGAAGTGATTTTGTGTCATTGGTTGAACATTTAGGTCATTTTCGTCCTCCATAGGCTTATTCTAATCCAATTAGGGTTTTTAACCAATCTTCTGCATCCAATAAGTGCGTTTGTGTCATTGGTTGAACATTTAGGTCATTTTCGTCCTCCCTAGACTTATTCTAATCCAATTAGGGTTTTTAACCAATCTTGTGTATCCAATAAGAGATTTTGTGTCATTGGTTGAACATTTAGGTCATTTTCATCCACCCTAGGCTTATTCTAATCCAATTAGGGTAATTAACCAATCTTGTGGATCCAAAAAGTGGGTTTGTGTCATTGGTTGAACATTTAGGTCATTTTCTGCCTTCCTTTGGTTATTCTAATCCAATTAGGGTTTCCAACCAATCTTGTGTATCCAATAAATACGTTTGTGTCATTGGTTGAACATTTAGGTCATTTTCGTCCTCCGTAGGGTTATTCTAATCCAATTAGGGATTTTATCAAAACTTGTGCATCCAATAAGTGATTTTGTTTCATTTGTTGAACATTTAGGTCATTCTCATCCTCCCTAGGCTTATTCAAAATCAATTAGGGTTTTTAACCAATCTTTTGCAACATATAAGTGCTTTTGTGTTATTGGTTGAACATTTAGGTCATTTTCGTCTTCCATAGGCTTATTCTAATCCAAGTAGGGGTTTTAACCAATCTTGTGTATCCAATAAGAGATTTTTATCATTGGTTGAACATTTAGGTCATTTTCGTCCACCCAAGGCTTATTCTAATCCTATTATGGTTTTTAACCAATCTTGTGGATCCAATAAGTGATTTTGTGTCATTGGTTAAATATTTAGGTCATTTTCGTCCTCCCTAGGCTTATTCAAATCCAATTAGGGTTTTTAACCAATCTTGTGCATCCAATAAGTGCGTTTGTGTTATTGGTTGAACATTTAGGTCATTTTCGTCCTCCCAAGTTTTATTCTAATCCAATGAGAGGTTTTAGCCAATCTTATGCATCCAATAAGTGTGTTTGTGTCATTGGTTGAACATTTAGGTCATTTTCTACCTTCCTAGGCTTCTTTAAATCCCATTAGGGTTTTTACCCAATCTTGTGCATCCAATAAGTGTGTTTGTGACATTGGTTGAACATTTAGGTCATTTTCTGCCTCCCTAGGTTTATTCTAATCCAATTAGGGTTTTCAACCAATCTTGTGAATCCAATAAATACGTTTGTGTCATTGGTTGAACATTTAGGTCATTTTCGTCCTCCGTAGGGTTATTCTAACCCAATTAGGGTTTTCATCAAAACTTGTGCATCCAATAAGTGATTTTGTGTCATTTGTTGAACATTTAGGTCATTTTCTTCCTCCCTAGGCTTATTCAAATCCGATTAGGGTTTTTAACCAATCTTTTGCAACATATAAGTGCGTTTGTGTTGTTGGTTGAACATTTAGGTCATTTTCGTCTTCCATAGGCTTATTCTAATCCAATTAGGGGTTTTAACCAATCTTGTGTATCCAATAAGAGATTTTTATCATTGGTTGAACATTTAGGTCATTTTCGTCCACCCAAGGCTTATTCTAATCCAATTATGGTTTTTAACCAATCTTGTGGATCCAATAAGTGCGTTTGTGTCATTGGTTGAACATTTAGTTCATTTTCAGCCTCCCTAGGGTTATTGTAATCCAATTAGGGTTTTTACCCAATCTTGTGCATCCAATAAGTGATTTTGTGTCATTGGTTAAATATTTAGGTCATTTTCGTCCTCCCTAGGCTTATTCAAATCCAATTAGGGTTTTTAACCAATCTTGTGCATCCAATAAGTGCGTTTGTGTTATTGGTTGAACATTTAGGTCATTTTCGTCCTCCCAAGTTTTATTCTAATCCAATGAGAGGTTTTAGCCAATCTTATGCATCCAATAAGTGTGTTTGTGTCATTGGTTGAACATTTAGGTCATTTTCTGCCTTCCTAGGCTTCTTTAAATCCCATTAGGGTTTTTACCCAATCTTGTGCATCCAATAAGTGTGTTTGTGACATTGGTTGAACATTTAGGTCATTTTCGTCCTCCCGAGGCCTATTCTAATTCAATTACGGTTTTTAACCAATCTTGTGCATCCAATAAGTGATTTTGTGTCATTGGTTGAATATTTAGGTCATTTACGTCCTCCCTAGGCTTATTCTAATCCCATTAGAGGTCTTACCCAATCTTATGCATCCAATAAGTGCGTTTGTGTCATTGGTTGAACATTTAAGTCCTTTTCGTCCTGCCTAGCCCTATTTTAATCCAATTAGGGTTTTTAACCAATCTAGTGCATCCAATAAGTGATTTTGTGTCATTGGTTGAACATGTAGGTTATTTTCGTCCCCCCCAAGGCTTATTCTAATCCATTTTGGGTTTTTAACCAATCTTGTGCATTCAATAAGAGATTTTATGTTATTGGATGAACATTTAGGTCTTTGTCGTCCTCCGTAGGCTTATTCAAATCTAATTAGAGTTTTTAACCAATCTTGTGTATCCAATAAGTGCGTTTGTGACATTGGTTGAACATTTAGGTCATTTTCGTCCTCCCTAGGCCTATTCTAATCCAATTAGGGATTTTAACCAATCTTGTGCATCCAATAAGTGCGTTTGTGTCATTGGTTGAACATTTAGGTCATTTTCGTCCTCCCTAGGCTTATTCTAATCCAATTAGGGTTTTAAACAATCTTGTGCATCCAATAAGTGATTTTGTGTCATTAGTTGAACATTTAGGTCATTTTCATCCTCCATAGGCTTATTCTAATCCAATTTGGGTTTTTAACCAATCTTCTGCATTCAATAAGTGCGTTTGTGTTATTGGTTGAACATTTAGGTCATTTTTGTCCTCCATAGGCGTATTCTAATCCAATTAGGGTTTTTAACCAATCTTGTGCATCCAAAAGGTGCGTTTGTGTCGTTGGTTGAACATTTAGGTCATTTTCGTCCTCCCTAGGCTTATTCAAATCCAATTAGGGTTTTTAACCAATCTTGTGCATCCAATAAGTGCGTTTGTGTTATTGGTTGAACATTTAGGTCATTTTCGTCCTCCCTAGGCTTATTCTAATCCAATTAGGGTTTTTAACCAATCTTGTGCATCCACGAAGTGATTTTGTGTCATTGGTTGAACATTTAGGTCATTTTCGTCCTCCATAGGCTTATTCTAATCCAATTAGGGTTTTTAACCAATCTTCTGCATCCAATAAGTGCGTTTGTGTCATTGGTTGAACATTTAGGTCATTTTCGTCCTCCCTAGACTTATTCTAATCCAATTAGGGTTTTTAACCAATCTTGTGTATCCAATAAGAGATTTTTATCATTGGTTGAACATTTAGGTCATTTTCATCCACCCAAGGCTTATTCTAATCCAATTAGGGTAATTAACCAATCTTGTGGATCCAAAAAGTGGGTTTGTGTTATTGGTTGAACATTTAGGTCATTTTCTGCCTTCCTATGGTTATTCTAATCCAATTAGGGTTTCCAACCAATCTTGTGTATCCAATAAATACGTTTGTGTCATTGGTTGAACATTTAGGTCATTTTCGTCCTCCGTAGGGTTATTCTAATCCAATTAGGGATTTTATCAAAACTTGTGCATCCAATAAGTGATTTTGTGTCATTTGTTGAACATTTAGGTCATTTTCATCCTCCCTAGGCTTATTCAAAATCAATTAGGGTTTTTAACCAATCTTTTGCAACATATAAGTGCGTTTGTGTTATTGGTTGAACATTTAGGTCATTTTCGTCTTCCATAGGCTTATTCTAATCCAAGTAGGGGTTTTAACCAATCTTGTGTATCCAATAAGAGATTTTTATCATTGGTTGAACATTTAGGTCATTTTCGTCCACCCAAGGCTTATTCTAATCCAATTATGGTTTTTAACCAATCTTGTGGATCCAATAAGTGATTTTGTGTCATTGGTTAAATATTTAGGTCATTTTCGTCCTCCCTAGGCTTATTCAAATCCAATTAGGGTTTTTAACCATCCTTGTGCATCCAATAAGTGCGTTTGTGTTATTGGTTGAACATTTAGGTCATTTTTGTCCTCCCAAGTTTTATTCTAATCCAATGAGAGGTTTTAGCCAATCTTATGCATCCAATAAGTGTGTTTGTGTCATTGGTTGAACATTTAGGTCATTTTCTGCCTTCCTAGGCTTCTTTAAATCCCATTAGGGTTTTTACCCAATCTTGTGCATCCAATAAGTGTGTTTGTGACATTGGTTGAACATTTAGGTCATTTTGTGCCTCCCTAGGTTTATTCTAATCCAATTAGGGTTTTCAACCAATGTTGTGTATCCAATAAATACGTTTGTGTCATTGGTTGAACATTTAGGTCATTTTCGTCCTCCGTAGGGTTATTCTAACCCAATTAGGGTTTTCATCAAAACTTGTGCATCCAATAAGTGATTTTGTGTCATTTGTTGAACATTTAGGTCATTTTCTTCCTCCCTAGGCTTATTCAAATTCTATTAGGGTTTTTAACCAATCTTTTGCAACATATAAGTGCGTTTGTGTTGTTGGTTGAACATTTAGGTCATTTTCGTCTTCCATAGGCTTATTCTAATCCAATTAGGGGTTTTAACTAATCTTGTGTATCCAATAAGAGATTTTTATCATTGGTTGAACATTTAGGTCATTTTCATTCACCCAAGGCTTATTCTAATCCAATTATGGTTTTTAACCAATCTTGTGGATCCAATAAGTGCGTTTGTGTCATTGGTTGAACAATTAGGTCATTTTCAGCCTCCCTAGGGTTATTCTAATCCAATTAGGGTTTTTAGCCAGTCTTGTGCATCCAATAAGTGATTTTGTGTCATTGGTTAAATATTTAGGTCATTTTCGTCCTCCCGAGGCTTATTCAAATCCAATTAGGGTTTTTAACCAATCTTGTGCATCCAATAAGTGCGTTTGTGTTATTGGTTGAACATTTAGGTCATTTTCGTCCTCCCTAGGCTTATTCTAATCCAATTAGGGTTTTTAACCAATCTTGTGCATCCACGAAGTGATTTTGTGTCATTGGTTGAACATTTAGGTCATTTTCTTCCTCCCTAAGACTATTCTAATCCAATTACGGTTTTTAACCAATCTTGTGGATCCAATAAGTGCGTTTGTGTCATTGGTTGAACATTTAGGTCATTTTCGTCCTCTATAGGGTTATTCTAATCCAATTAGGGTTTTTATCAACACCTTTGTTTCCAATAAGTGATTTTGTGTCATTAGTTGAACATTTAGGTCATTTTCGTCCTCCCTAGGCTTATTCAAATCCAATTAGGGTTTTTAACCAATCTTGTGCATCCAATAAGTGCGTTTGTGTTATTGGTTGAACATTTAGGTCATTTTCGTCCTCCCTAGGGTTATTCTAATCCAAGTAGGGGTTTTAACAAATCTTGTGTATCCAATAAGAGATTTTTATCATTGGTTGAACATTTAGGTCATTTTCGTTCACCCAAGGCTTATTCTAATCCAATTAGGGTAATTAACCAATCTTGTGGATCCAATAAGTGGGTTTGTGTCATTGGTTGAACATTTAGGTCATTTTCTGCCTCCCTAGGGTTATTCTAATCCAATTAGGGTTTTCAACCAATCTTGTGTATCCAATAAATGCGTTTGTGTCATTGGTTGAAATTTAGGTCATTTTCGTCCTCTATAGGGTTAGTCTAATCCAATTAGGGTTTTTATCAAAACCTTTGCATCCAATAAGTGATTTTGTGTCATTAGTTGAACATTTAGGTCATTTTCGTCCTCCCTCGGCTTATTCAAATCCAATTAGGGTTTTTAACCAATCTTGTGCATCCAATAAGTGCGTTTGTGTTATTGGTTGAACATTTAGGTCATTTTCGTCCTCCCTAGGCTTATTCTAATCCAATTAGGGTTTTTAACCAATCTTGTGCATCCAAGAAGTGATTTTGTGTCATTGGTTGAACATTTAGGTCTTTTTCGTCCTCCATAGGCTTATTCTAATCCAATTTGGTTTTTTAACCAATCTTTTGCATCCAATAATTGCGTTTGTGTCATTGGTTTAACATTTAGGTCATTTTCGTCCTCCCTAGGCTTATTCTATTCCAATTAGGGTTTTTAGCCAATCTTGTGCATCCAATAAGTGATTTTGTGTCATTGGTTGAACATTTATGTCATTTTCGTCCTCCCTAGGACTATTCTAATCCAATTACGGTTTTTAACCAATCTTGTGGATCCAATAAGTGCGTTTGTGTCATTGGTTGAACATTTAGGTCATTTTCAGCCTCCCTAGGGTTATTCTAATCCAATTAGGGTTTTCAACACATCTGGTGTATCCAATAAATGCGTTTGTGTCATTGGTTGAACATTTAGGTCATTTTCGTCCTCTGTAGGGTTATTCTAATCCAATTAGGGTTTTTAACCAATCTTGTGCATCCAATAAGTGCGTTTGTGTTATTGGTTGAACATTTAGGTCATTTTCGTCATCCCTAGGCTTATTCTAATCCAATTAGGGTTTTTAACCAATATTGTGCATCCAAGAAGTGATTTTGTGTCATTGGTTGAACATTTAGGTCATTTTCGTCCTCCAAAGGCTTATTCTAATCCAATTAGGGTTTTTAACCAATCTTGTGCATCCAATAAGTGCGTTTGTGTTATTGGTTGAACATTTAGGTCATTTTCGTCCTCCCTAGGCTTATTCTAATCCAATTAGGGTTTTTAACCAATCTTGTGCATCCAATAAGTGCGTTTGTGTTATTGGTTGAACATTTAGGTCATTTTCGTCCTCCCTAGGCTTATTCTAATCCAATTAGGGTTTTTAACCAATATTGTGCATCCAAGAAGTGATTTTGTGTCATTGGTTTAACATTTAGGTTATTTTCGTCCTCAATAGGCTAATTCTAATCCAATTAGGGTTTTTAACCAATCTTCTGCATCCAATAAGTGCGTTTGTGTCATTTGTTGAACATTTATGTCATTTTCGTCCACTCAAGGCTTATTCTAATCCAATAAGGGTTTTTAACTAATCTTGTGAATCCAATAAGTGATTTTGTGTCATTGGTTGAACATTTAGGTCATTTTCGTACTCCCTAGGCCTATTCTAATCCAATTACGGTTTTTTACCAATCTTGTGGATCCAATAAGTGCGTTTGTGTCATTGGTTGAACATTTAGGTCATTTTCGTCCACCCAAGGCTTATTCAAATCCAATTAGGGTTATTAACCAATCTTGTGGATCCAATAATTGCGTTTGTGTTATTGGTTGAACATTTAGGTCATTTTCGTCCTCCCTAGGCCTATTCTAATCCAATTACGGTTTTTAGCCAATCTTGTGCATCCAATAAGTGATTTTGTGTCATTGGTTGAACATTTATGTCATTTTCGTCCTCCCTAGGACTATTCTAATCCAATTACGGTTTTTAACCAATCTTGTGGATCCAATAAGTGCGTTTGTGTCATTGGTTGAACATTTAGGTCATTTTCAGCCTCCCTAGGGTTATTCTAATCCAATTAGGGTTTTCAACACATCTGGTGTATCCAATAAATGCGTTTGTGTCATTGGTTGAACATTTAGGTCATTTTCGTCCTCTGTAGGGTTATTCTAATCCAATTAGGGTTTTTAACCAATCTTGTGCATCCAATAAGTGCGTTTGTGTTATTGGTTGAACATTTAGGTCATTTTCGTCCTCCCTAGGCTTATTCTAATCCAATTAGGGTTTTTAACCAATATTGTACATCCAAGAAGTGATTTTGTGTCATTGGTTGAACATTTAGGTCATTTTCGTCCTCCAAAGGCTTATTCTAATCCAATTAGGGTTTTTAACCAATCTTGTGCATCCAATAAGTGCGTTTGTGTTATTGGTTGAACATTTAGGTCATTTTCGTCCTCCCTAGGCTTATTCTAATCCAATTAGGGTTTTTAACCAATCTTGTGCATCCAATAAGTGCGTTTGTGTTATTGGTTGAACATTTAGGTCATTTTCGTCCTCCCTAGGCTTATTCTAATCCAATTAGGGTTTTTAACCAATATTGTGCATCCAAGAAGTGATTTTGTGTCATTGGTTTAACATTTAGGTTATTTTCGTCCTCAATAGGCTAATTCTAATCCAATTAGGGTTTTTAACCAATCTTCTGCATCCAATAAGTGCGTTTGTGTCATTTGTTGAACATTTATGTCATTTTCGTCCACTCAAGGCTTATTCTAATCCAATAAGGGTTTTTAACTAATCTTGTGAATCCAATAAGTGATTTTGTGTCATTGGTTGAACATTTAAGTCATTTTCGTACTCCCTAGGCCTATTCTAATCCAATTACGGTTTTTTACCAATCTTGTGGATCCAATAAGTGCGTTTGTGTCATTGGTTGAACATTTAGGTCATTTTCAGCCTCCCTAGGGTTATTCTAATCCAATTAGGGTTTTCAACCAATCTTGTGTATCCAATAAATGCGTTTGTGTCATTGGTTGAAATTTAGGTCATTTTCGTCCTCTATAGGGTTATTCTAATCCAATTAGGGTTTTTATCAAAACCTTTGCATCCAATAAGTGATTTTGTGTCATTGGTTGAACATTTAGGTCATTTTCGTCCACCATAGGCTTATTCTAATCCTATTAGGGTTTTTAACCAATCTTCTGTAGCCAATAAGTGCGTTTGTGTCGTTGGTTGAACATTTAGGTCATTTTCGTCCTCCCTAGGCTTATTCTAATCCAATTAGGGTTTTTAAACAATCTTGTGCATCCAATAAGTGATTTTGTGTCATTGGATGAACATTTAGGTCATTTTCGTCAATATGCTTATTCTAATCCAAGTAAGGTTTTTAACCAATCTTCTGCATCCAATAAGTGCGTTTGTGTCATTGGTTGAACATTTAGGTCAATTTCGTCCTTCCTAGGCCTATTCTAATCCAATTACGGTTTTTAACCAATCTTGTGCATCCAATAAGTGATTTTGTGTCATTGGTTGAACATTTAGGTCATTTTCGTTCTCCCAAGGCTTATTCTAATCCAATTAAGGTTTTTAACAAATCTTGTGCATCCAATAAGTGCGTTTGTGTCATTGGTTGAACATGTAGGTCTTTTTCGTACTCCTTAGGAATATTCTAATCCAATTAGGGTTGTTAACCAATCTTGTGCATCCAATAAGTGATTTCGTGTCATTGGTTGAACATTTAGGTCATTTTCGTCTTCCATAGGCTTATTCTAATCCAATTAGGGTTTTTAACCAATCTTCTGTAGCCAATAAGTGCGTTTGTGTCATTGGTTGAACAATTAGGTCGTTTTCGTCCTCCCTAGGCTTATTCTAATCCAATTAGCGTTTTTAACCAATCTTGTGCATACAATAAGTGATTTTGTGTCATTGGTTGGACATTTAGGTCATTTTCGTTCTCCCAAGGCTTATTCTAATCCAATTAAGGTTTTTAACAAATCTTGTGCATCCAATAAGTGCGTTTGTGTCATTGGTTGAACATTAAGGTCATTTTCGTCCTCCATAGGCTTATTCGAATCCAATTAGGGTTTTTAACCAATCTTCTGTAGCCAATAAGTTCGTTTCTGTCATTGGTTGAACATTTAGGTCGTTTTCGTCCTCCCTAGGCTTATTCTAATCCAATTAGGGTTTTTAACCAATCTTTTGCATCCAATAAGTGATTTTGTGTCATTGTTTGAACATTTAGGTCATTTTCGTCAATATGCTTATTCTAATCCAAGTAGGGATTTTAACCAATCTTCTGCATCCAATAAGTGCGTTTGTGTCATTGGTTGAACATTTAGGTCATTTTCGTCCTTCCTAGGCCTATTCTAATCCAATTACGGTTTTTAACCAATATTGTGCATCCAAGAAGTGATTTTGTGTCATTGGTTGAACATTTAGGTCATTTTCGTCCTCCATAGGCTTATTCTAATCCAATTAGGGTTTTTAACAAATCTTATGCATCCAATAAGTGCGTTTGTGTCATTGGTTGAACATTTAGGTCATTTTCGTCCACCCAAGGCTTATTCAAATCCAATTAGGGTTATTAACCAATCTTGTGGATCCAATAATTGCGTTTGTGTTATTGGTTGAACATTTAGGTCATTTTCGTCCTCCCTAGGCCTATTCTAATCCAATTACGGTTTTTAGCCAATCTTGTGCATCCAATAAGTGATTTTGTGTCATTGGTTGAACATTTATGTCATTTTCGTCCTCCCTAGGACTATTCTAATCCAATTACGGTTTTTAACCAATCTTGTGGATCCAATAAGTGCGTTTGTGTCATTGGTTGAACATTTAGGTCATTTTCAGCCTCCCTAGGGTTATTCTAATCCAATTAGGGTTTTCAACACATCTGGTGTATCCAATAAATGCGTTTGTGTCATTTGTTGAACATTTAGGTCATTTTCGTCCTCTGTAGGGTTATTCTAATCCAATTAGGGTTTTTAACCAATCTTGTGCATCCAATAAGTGCGTTTGTGTTATTGGTTGAACATTTAGGTCATTTTCGTCCTCCCTAGGCTTATTCTAATCCAATTAGGGTTTTTAACCAATCATGTGCATCCAATTAGTGTGTTTCTGTCGCTGGTTTAACATTTAGGTCATTTTCGTCCACTCTAAGCTTATTCTAATCCTATTAGGGTTTCTAGCCAATCTTCTGCATCCAATAAGTGTGTTTGTGTCATTGGTTTAACATTTAGTTCATTTTCGTCATCCCTAGGCTTATTCTAATCCAATTATGGTTTTTAACCAATTTTGTGTATTCAATAAGTTCATTTGATTCATTGGTTGAACATTTAGGTCATTTTTGTCCTCCCTAGGCTTATTCTAATTTAATTAGGGTTTTTAACCAATCTTGTGCATCCAATAAGTGCGTTTGTGTTATTGGTTGAACATTTAGGTCATTTTCGTCCTCCCTAGGCTTATTCTAATCCAATTAGGGTTTTTAACCAATCTTGTGCATCCAATAAGTGCGTTTGTTTTATTGGTTGAATATTTAGGTCATTTTCGTCCTCCCTAGGCTTATTCTAATCCAATTAGGGTTTTTAACCAATCATGTGCATGCAATTAGTGCGTTTGCGTCATTGGTTTAACATTTAGTTAATTTTCGTCCTCCCTAGGCTTATTCTAACCCAATTAGGGTTTTTAACCAATCTTATGCATCCAATAAGTGCGTTTGTGTTATTGGTGGAACATTTAGGTCATTTTCATCCTCCTTAGGCTTTTTCTAATCCAATTAGGGTTTTTAACCAATCTTGTGCATCCAATAAGTGCGTTTGTGTTATTGATTGAACATTTAGGTCATTTTCGTCCTCCCTAGGCTTATTCTAATGCAGTTAGTGTTTTTAACCTTTCTTGTGCATCCAATAAGTGCGTTTGTGTTATTGGTTGAACATTTAAGTCTTTTTCGTTCTCCCTAGGCTTATTCTAATCCAATTAGGGTTTTTAACCAATCATGTGCATCCAATTAGTGCGTTTCTGTCGCTGGTTTAACATTGAGGTCATTTTCGTCCACTCTAAGCTTATTCTAATCCTATTAGGGTTTCTAGCCAATCTTGTGCATCCAATAAGTGTGTTTGTGTCATTGGTTTAACATTTAATTCATTTTCGTCATCCCTAGGCTTATTCTAATCCAATTATGGTTTTTAACCAATTTTGTGTATTCAATAAGTTCGTCTGCGTCATTGGTTGAACATTTAGGTCATTTTTGTCCTCCCTAGGCTTATTCTAATTTAATTAGGGTTTTTAACCAATCTTGTGCATCCAATAAGTGCGTTTGTGTTATTGGTTGAACATTTAGGTCATTTTCGTCCTCCCTAGGCTTATTCTAATCCAATTAGGGTTTTTAACCAATCTTGTGCATCCAATAAGTGCGTTTGTTTTATTGGTTGAATATTTAGGTCATTTTCGTCCTCCCTAGGCTTATTCTAATCCAATTAGGGTTTTTAACCAATCATGTGCATGCAATTAGTGCGTTTGTGTCATTGGTTTAACATTTAGTTAATTTTCGTCCTCCCTAGGCTTATTCTAACCCAATTAGGGTTTTTAACCAATCTTATGCATCCAATAAGTGCGTTTGTGTTATTGGTTGAACATTTAGGTCATTTTCGTCCTCCCTAGGCTTATTCTAATCCAATTAGGGTTTTTAACCAATCTTGTGCATCCAATAAGTGCGTTTGTGTTATTGGTTGAACATTTAGGTCATTTTCGTCCTCCCTAGGCTTATTCTAATCCAATTAGGGTTTTTAACCAATCTTGTGCATCCAATAAGTGTGTTTGTGTTATTGGTTGAACATTTAGGTCATTTTCGTCCTCCCTAGGCTTATTCTAATCCAATTAGGGTTTTTAACCAATCTTGTGCATCCAATAAGTGCGTTTGTGTTATTGGTTGAACATTTAGGTCATTTTCGTCCTCCCTATGCTTATTCTAAACCAATTAAGGTTTTTAACCAAACTTGTGCATCCAATAAGTGCGTTTGTGTTATAGGTTGAACATTTAGGTCATTTTCGTCCTCCCTAGGCTTATTCTAATCCAATTAGGGTTTTTAACCAATCTTGTGCATCCAATAAGTGCGTTTGTGTTATTGGTTGAACATTTAGGTCATTTTCGTCCTCCCTAGACTTATTCTAATCCAATTAAGGTTTTTAACCAATCTTGTGCATCCAATAAGTGCGTTTGAGTTATTGGTTGAACATTTAGGTCATTTTCGTCCTCCCTAGGCTTATTCTAATCCAATTAGGGTTTTTAACCAATCTTGTGCATCCAATAAGTGCGTTTGTGTTATTGGTTGAACATTTAGGTCATTTTCGTCCTCCCTAGGCTTATTCTAATGCAGTTAGGGTTTTTAACCTATCTTGTGCATCCAATAAGTGCGTTTGTGTTATTGGTTGAACATTTAGGTCATTTTCGTCCTCCCTAGGCTTATTCTAATCCAATTAGGGTTTTTAACCAATCTTGTGCATCCAATAAGTGCGTTTGTGTTATTGGTTGAACATTTAGGTCATTTTCGTCCTCCCTAGGCTTATTCTAATCCAATTATGGTTTTTAACCAATTTTGTGTATTCAATAAGTGCGTTTGTGTCATTGGTTGAACATTTAGGTCATTTTTGTCCTCCCTAGGCTTATTCTAATTTAATTAGGGTTTTTAACCAATCTTGTGCATCCAATAAGTGCGTTTGTGTTATTGGTTGAACATTTAGGTCGTTTTCGTCCTCCCTAGGCTTATTCTAATCCAATTAGGGTTTTTAACCAATCTTGTGCATCCAATAAGTGCGTTTGTGTTATTGGTTGAACATTTAGGTCATTTTCGTCCTCCCTAGGCTTATTCTAATCCAATTAGGGTTTTTAACCAATCTTGTGCATCCAATAAGTGATTTTGTGTAATTGGTTGAACATTTTGGTCATTTTCGTCCTCAATATGCTTATTCTAATCCAATTAGGGTTTTTAACCAATCTTCTGCATCCAATAAGTGCGTTTGTGTCATTGGTTGAACATTTAGGTCATTTTCGTCCTCCCTAGGCCTATTCTAATCCAATTAGGGTTTTTAACCAATCTTGTGCATCCAATAAGTTATTTTGTGTCATTGGTTGAACATTTAGGTCATTTTCGTCCTCAATAGGCTTATTCTAATCCAATTAGGGTTTTTAACCAATCTTCTGCATCCAATAAGTGCGTTTGTGTCATTGGTTGAACATTTAGGTCATTTTCGTCCTCCCTAGGCCTATTCTAATCCGATTACGGTTTTTAACCAATCTTGTGCATCCAATAAGTGATTTTGTGTTATTGGTTGAACATTTAGGTCATTTTCGTCCTCCATAGGCTTATTCTAATCCAATTAGGGTTTTTAACCAATCTTCTGCATCCAATAAGTGTGTTTGTGTCATTGGTTGAACATTTAGGTCATTTTCGTCCTCCCTAGGCCTATTCTAATCCAATTAGGGTTTTTAACCAATCTTGTGCATCCAATAAGTGATTTTGTGTTATTGGTTGAACATTTAGGTCATTTTCATCCTCCATAGGCTTATTCTAATCCAATTAGGGTTTTTAACCAATCTTCTGCATCCAATAAGTGTGTTTGTGTCATTGGTTGAACATTTAGGTCATTTTCGTCCTCCCTAGGCCTATTCTAATCCAATTAGGGTTTTTAACCAATCTTGTGCATCCAATAAGTGATTTTGTGTCATTGGTTGAACATTTAGGTCATTTTCGTCCTCAATAGGCTTATTCTAATCCAATTAGGGTTTTTAACCAATCTTCTGCATCCAATAAGTGCGTTTATGTCATTGGTTGAACATTTTGGTTATGTTCGTCCTCCCTAGGCCTATTCTAATCCAATTACGGTTTTTAACCAATCTTGTGCATCCAATAAGTAATTTTGTGTCATTGGTTGAACATTTAGGTCATTTTCGTCCTCCATAGGCTTATTCTAATCCAATTAGGGTTTTTAACCAATCTTCTGCATCCAATAAGTGCGTTTGTGTCATTGGTTGAACATTTAGGTCATTTTCGTCCTCCCTAGGCTTATTCTAATCCAATTAGGGTTTTTAACCAATCTTGTGCATCCAATAAGTGATTTTGTGTCATTGGTTGAACATTTAGGTCATTTTCGTCCTCCATAGGCTTATTCTAATCCAATTAGGGTTTTTAACCAATCTTCTGTAGCCAATAAGTGCGTTTGTGTCATTGGTTGAACATTTAGGTCGTTTTCGTCCTCCCTAGGCTTATTCTAATCCAATTAGCGTTTTTAACCAATCTTGTGCATACAATAAGTGATTTTGTGTCATTGGTTGGACATTTAGGTCATTTTCGTTCTCCCAAGGCTTATTCTAATCCAATTAAGGTTTTTAACAAATCTTGTGCATCCAATAAGTGCGTTTGTGTCATTGGTTGAACATGTAGGTCATTTTCGTACTCCTTAGGAATATTCTAATCCAATTAGGGTTTTTAACCAATCTTGTGCATCCAATAAGTGATTTCGTGTCATTGGTTGAACATTTAGGTCATTTTCGTCCTCCATAGGCTTATTCTAATCCAATTAGGGTTTTTAACCAATCTTCTGTAGCCAATAAGTGCGTTTGTGTCATTGGTTGAACAATTAGGTCGTTTTCGTCCTCCCTAGGCTTATTCTAATCCAATTAGCGTTTTTAACCAATCTTGTGCATACAATAAGTGATTTTGTGTCATTGGTTGGACATTTAGGTCATTTTCGTTCTCCCAAGGCTTATTCTAATCCAATTAAGGTTTTTAACAAATCTTGTGCATCCAATAAGTGCGTTTGTGTCATTGGTTGAACATTAAGGTCATTTTCGTCCTCCATAGGCTTATTCGAATCCAATTAGGGTTTTTAACCAATCTTCTGTAGCCAATAAGTTCGTTTGTGTCATTGGTTGAACATTTAGGTCGTTTTTGTCCTCCCTAGGCTTATTCTAATCCAATTAGGGTTTTTAACCAATCTTGTGCATCCAATAAGTGATTTTGTGTCATTGTTTGAACATTTAGGTCATTTTCGTCAATATGCTTATTCTAATCCAAGTAGGGATTTTAACCAATCTTCTGCATCCAATAAGTGCGTTTGTGTCATTGGTTGAACATTTAGGTCATTTTCGTCCTTCCTAGGCCTATTCTAATCCAATTACGGTTTTTAACCAATATTGTGCATCCAAGAAGTGATTTTGTGTCATTGGTTGAACATTTAGGTCATTTTCGTCCTCCATAGGCTTATTCTAATCCAATTAGGGTTTTTAACAAATCTTATGCATCCAATAAGTGCGTTTGTGTCATTGGTTGAACATTTAGGTCATTTTCGTCCACCCAAGGCTTATTCAAATCCAATTAGGGTTATTAACCAATCTTGTGGATCCAATAATTGCGTTTGTGTTATTGGTTGAACATTTAGGTCATTTTCGTCCTCCCTAGGCCTATTCTAATCCAATTACGGTTTTTAGCCAATCTTGTGCATCCAATAAGTGATTTTGTGTCATTGGTTGAACATTTATGTCATTTTCGTCCTCCCTAGGACTATTCTAATCCAATTACGGTTTTTAACCAATCTTGTGGATCCAATAAGTGCGTTTGTGTCATTGGTTGAACATTTAGGTCATTTTCAGCCTCCCTAGGGTTATTCTATTCCAATTAGGGTTTTCAACACATCTGGTGTATCCAATAAATGCGTTTGTGTCATTGGTTGAACATTTAGGTCATTTTCGTCCTCTGTAGGGTTATTCTAATCCAATTAGGGTTTTTAACCAATCTTGTGCATCCAATAAGTGCGTTTGTGTTATTGGTTGAACATTTAGGTCATTTTCGTCCTCCCTAGGCTTATTCTAATCCAATTAGGGTTTTTAACCAATATTGTACATCCAAGAAGTGATTTTGTGTCATTGGTTGAACATTTAGGTCATTTTCGTCCTCCAAAGGCTTATTCTAATCCAATTAGGGTTTTTAACCAATCTTGTGCATCCAATAAGTGCGTTTGTGTTATTGGTTGAACATTTAGGTCATTTTCGTCCTCCCTAGGCTTATTCTAATCCAATTAGGGTTTTTAACCAATCTTGTGCATCCAATAAGTGCGTTTGTGTTATTGGTTGAACATTTAGGTCATTTTCGTCCTCCCTAGGCTTATTCTAATCCAATTAGGGTTTTTAACCAATATTGTGCATCCAAGAAGTGATTTTGTGTCATTGGTTTAACATTTAGGTTATTTTCTTCCTCAATAGGCTAATTCTAATCCAATTAGGGTTTTTAACCAATCTTCTGCATCCAATAAGTGCGTTTGTGTCATTTGTTGAACATTTATGTCATTTTCGTCCACTCAAGGCTTATTCTAATCCAATAAGGGTTTTTAACTAATCTTGTGAATCCAATAAGTGATTTTGTGTCATTGGTTGAACATTTAGGTCATTTTCGTACTCCCTAGGCCTATTCTAATCCAATTACGGTTTTTTACCAATCTTGTGGATCCAATAAGTGCGTTTGTGTCATTGGTTGAACATTTAGGTCATTTTCAGCCTCCCTAGGGTTATTCTAATCCAATTAGGGTTTTCAACCAATCTTGTGTATCCAATAAATGCGTTTGTGTCATTGGTTGAAATTTAGGTCATTTTCGTCCTCTATAGGGTTATTCTAATCCAATTAGGGTTTTTATCAAAACCTTTGCATCCAATAAGTGATTTTGTGTCATTGGTTGAACATTTAGGTCATTTTCGTCCACCATAGGCTTATTCTAATCCTATTAGGGTTTTTAACCAATCTACTGTACCCAATAAGTGCGTTTGTGTCGTTGGTTGAACATTTAGGTCATTTTCGTCCTCCCTAGGCTTATTCTAATCCAATTAGGGTTTTTAAACAATCTTGTGCATCCAATAAGTGATTTTGTGTCATTGGATGAACATTTAGGTCATTTTCGTCAATATGCTTATTCTAATCCAAGTAAGGTTTTTAACCAATCTTCTGCATCCAATAAGTGCGTTTGTGTCATTGGTTGAACATTTAGGTCATTTTCGTCCTTCCTAGGCCTATTCTAATCCAATTACGGTTTTTAACCAATCTTGTGCATCCAATAAGTGATTTTGTGTCATTGGTTGAACATTTAGGTCATTTTCGTTCTCCCAAGGCTTATTCTAATCCAATTAATTTTTTTAACAAATCTTGTGCATCCAATAAGTGCGTTTGTGTCATTGGTTGAACATGTAGGTCATTTTCGTACTCCTTAGGAATATTCTAATCCAATTAGGGTTTTTAACCAATCTTGTGCATCCAATAAGTGATTTCGTGTCATTGGTTGAACATTTAGGTCATTTTCGTCCTCCATAGGCTTATTCTAATCCAATTAGGGTTTTTAACCAATCTTCTGTAGCCAATAAGTGCGTTTGTGTCATTGGTTGAACAATTAGGTCGTTTTTGTCCTCCCTAGGCTTATTCTAATCCAATTAGCGTTTTTAACCAATCTTGTGCATACAATAAGTGATTTTGTGTCATTGGTTGGACATTTAGGTCATTTTCGTTCTCCCAAGGCTTATTCTAATCCAATTAAGGTTTTTAACAAATCTTGTGCATCCAATAAGTGCGTTTGTGTCATTGGTTGAACAT
>JBBPBP010000001.1:34852961-34865893 GCA_037974735.1 Cicer chorassanicum
AGGTCATTTTCGTCCTCCATAGGCTTATTCGAATCCAATTAGGGTTTTTAACCAATCTTCTGTAGCCAATAAGTTCGTTTGTGTCATTGGTTGAACATTTAGGTCGTTTTCGTCCTCCCTAGGCTTATTCTAATCCAATTAGGGTTTTTAACCAATCTTGTGCATCCAATAAGTGATTTTGTGTCATTGTTTGAACATTTAGGTCATTTTCGTCAATATGCTTATTCTAATCCAAGTAGGGATTTTAACCAATCTTCTGCATCCAATAAGTGCGTTTGTGTCATTGGTTGAACATTTAGGTCATTTTCGTCCTTCCTAGGCCTATTCTAATCCAATTACGGTTTTTAACCAATATTGTGCATCCCAGAAGTGATTTTGTGTCATTGGTTGAACATTTAGGTCATTTTCGTCCTCCATAGGCTTATTCTAATCCAATTAGGGTTTTTAACAAATCTTATGCATCCAATAAGTGCGTTTGTGTCATTGGTTGAACATTTAGGTCATTTTCGTCCACCCAAGGCTTATTCAAATCCAATTAGGGTTATTAACCAATCTTGTGGATCCAATAATTGCGTTTGTGTTATTGGTTGAACATTTAGGTCATTTTCGTCCTCCGTAGGCCTATTCTAATCCAATTACGGTTTTTAGCCAATCTTGTGCATCCAATAAGAGATTTTGTGTCATTGGTTGAACATTTAGGTAGTTTTTGTCAACCCAAGGCTTATTCTAATTCAATTAGGGTTTTTAACCAATCTTGTGGATCCAATAAGTGCATTTTTGTCATTGGTGGAACATTTAGGTCATTTTCATCCTCCCTAGCCTTATTGTAATCCAATTAGGGTTTTTAACCAATCTTATGCATCCAATAAGTGATTTTGTGTCATTGGTTGAACATTTAGGTCATTTTCGTCCTCAATATGCTTATTCTAATCCAATTAGGGTTTTTAACCAATCTTCTGCATCCAATAAGTGCGTTTGTGTCATTGGTTGAACATTAAGGTCATTTTCGTCCTCCCTAGGCCTATTCTAATCCAATTACGGTTTTTAACCAATCTTGTGCTTTTAATAAGTGATTTTGTGTCATTGGTTGAACAAATTAGATCATTTTCGTCCTCCCTAGGATTATTCAAATCCAATTAGGGTTTTTAACCAATATTCTGCATGCAATAAGTGCGTTTGTGTCATTGGTTGAACATTTAGGTCATTTTCGTCCTCCCTAGGTTTATTCTAATCCAATTAGGATTTTTAACCAATCTTGTGCATCCAATATGTGATTTTGTGTCATTGGTTGAACATTTAGGTCATTTTCGTCCTCCATAGGCTTATTCTAATCCTATTAGGGTTTTTAACCAATCTTCTGCATCCAATAAGTGCATTTGTGTCATTGGTTGAACATTTAGGTCATTTTCGTCCTCCCTAGGTCTATTCTAATCCAATTACGGTTTTTAACCAATCTTGTGCATCCAATAAGTGATTTTGTATCATTGGTTAAACATTTAGGTCATTTTGGTCCTCCATAGGCTTATTCTAATCCAATTAGGGTTTTTAACCTATCTTCTGCATCCAATAAGTACGTTTGTGTCATTGGTTGAACATTTAGGTCATTTTCGTCCTTCCTAGGCCTATTCTAATCCAATTACGGTTTTTAACCAATCTTGTGCATCCAATAAGTGATTTTGTGTCATTGGTTGAACATTTAGGTCATTTTCGTTCTCCCAAGGCTTATTCTAATCCAATTAAGGTTTTTAACAAATCTTGTGCATCCAATAAGTGCGTTTGTGTCATTGGTTGAACATGTAGGTCATTTTCGTACTCCTTAGGAATATTCTAATCCAATTAGGGTTGTTAACCAATCTTGTGCATCCAATAAGTGATTTCGTGTCATTGGTTGAACATTTAGGTCATTTTCGTCCTCCATAGGCTTATTCTAATCCAATTAGGGTTTTTAACCAATCTTCTGTAGCCAATAAGTGCGTTTGTGTCATTGGTTGAACAATTAGGTCGTTTTCGTCCTCCCTAGGCTTATTCTAATCCAATTAGCGTTTTTAACCAATCTTGTGCATACAATAAGTGATTTTGTGTCATTGGTTGGACATTTAGGTCATTTTCGTTCTCCCAAGGCTTATTCTAATCCAATTAAGGTTTTTAACAAATCTTGTGCATCCAATAAGTGCGTTTGTGTCATTGGTTGAACATGTAGGTCATTTTCGTACTCCTTAGGAATATTCTAATCCAATTAGGGTTTTTAACCAATCTTGTGCATCCAATAAGTGATTTCGTGTCATTGGTTGAACATTTAGGTCATTTTCGTCCTCCATAGGCTTATTCTAATCCAATTAGGGTTTTTAACCAATCTTCTGTAGCCAATAAGTGCGTTTGTGTCATTGGTTGAACATTTAGGTCGTTTTCGTCCTCCCTAGGCTTATTCTAATCCAATTAGCGTTTTTAACCAATCTTGTGCATACAATAAGTGATTTTGTGTCATTGGTTGGACATTTAGGTCATTTTCGTTCTCCCAAGGCTTATTCTAATCCAATTAAGGTTTTTAACAAATCTTGTGCATCCAATAAGTGCGTTTGTGTCATTGGTTGAACATGTAGGTCATTTTCGTACTCCTTAGGAATATTCTAATCCAATTAGGGTTTTTAACCAATCTTGTGCATCCAATAAGTGATTTCGTGTCATTGGTTGAACATTTAGGTCATTTTCGTCCTCCATAGGCTTATTCTAATCCAATTAGGGTTTTTAACCAATCTTCTGTAGCCAATAAGTGCGTTTGTGTCATTGGTTGAACAATTAGGTCGTTTTCGTCCTCCCTAGGCTTATTCTAATCCAATTAGCGTTTTTAACCAATCTTGTGCATACAATAAGTGATTTTGTGTCATTGGTTGGACATTTAGGTCATTTTCGTTCTCCCAAGGCTTATTCTAATCCAATTAAGGTTTTTAACAAATCTTGTGCATCCAATAAGTGCGTTTGTGTCATTGGTTGAACATTAAGGTCATTTTCGTCCTCCATAGGCTTATTCGAATCCAATTAGGGTTTTTAACCAATCTTCTGTAGCCAATAAGTTCGTTTGTGTCATTGGTTGAACATTTAGGTCGTTTTCGTCCTCCCTAGGCTTATTCTAATCCAATTAGGGTTTTTAACCAATCTTGTGCATCCAATAAGTGATTTTGTGTCATTGGTTGAACATTTAGGTCATTTTCGTCAATATGCTTATTCTAATCCAAGTAGGGATTTTAACCAATCTTCTGCATCCAATAAGTGCGTTTGTGTCATTGGTTGAACATTTAGGTCATTTTCGTCCTTCCTAGGCCTATTCTAATCCAATTAGGATTTTTAACCAATCTTGTGCATCCAATATGTGATTTTGTGTCATTGGTTGAACATTTAGGTCATTTTCGTCCTCCATAGGCTTATTCTAATCCTATTAGGGTTTTTAACCAATCTTCTGCATCCAATAAGTTCATTTGTGTCATTGGTTGAACATTTAGGTCATTTTCGTTCTCCCAAGGCTTATTCTAATCCAATTAAGGTTTTTAACAAATCTTGTGCATCCAATAAGTGCGTTTGTGTCATTGGTTGAACATGTAGGTCATTTTCGTACTCCTTAGGAATATTCTAATCCAATTAGGGTTTTTAACCAATCTTGTGCATCCAATTAGTGATTTTGTGTCATTGGTTGAACATTTAGGTCATTTTCGTCCTCACTGGGGTTATTCTAATCCAATTAGGGTTTTTAACCAATCTTCTGCATCCAATAAGTGCGTTTTTGTCATTGGTTGAACATTTAGGTCATTTTCGTCCTCCCTAAGCCTATTCTAATCTAATTACGGTTTTTAACTATTCTTGTGCTTCCAATAAGTGATTTTGTGTCATTGGTTGAACATTTAGGTCATTTTCGTCCACCCAAGGCTTATTCTAATCCAATTAGGGTTATTAGCCAATCTTGTGCAACCAATAAGTGATTTTTGTGTCATTGGTTGAATATTTACGTCATTTTTTTCCTCCCTAGGCTTATTCAAATCTAATTAGGGTTTTTAACCAATCTTATGCATCCAATAAGTGCGTTTGTGTCATTGGTTGAACATTTAGGTCATTTTTTTCCACCCAAGGCTTATTCTAATCCAATTAGGGTTATTAGCCAATCTTGTGCCTCCAATAAGTGATTTTGTGTCATTGGTTGAACATTTTGGTCATTTTCGTCCTCCCAAGGCCTATTCTAATCCAATTACGGTTTTTAACCAATCTTGTGCATCCAATAAGAGATTTTGTGTCATTGGTTGAACTTCTAAGTCATTTTCGTCTACCCAAGGCTTATTTTAATCCAATTAGGGTTTTTAACAAATCTTGTGGATCCAATAATTGCGTTTGTGTCATTGGTTAAACATTTAGGTCATTTTCGTCCTCCTTAGACTTATTCTAATCCAATTAGGGTTTTTAACCAATCTTGTGTATCCAATAAGAGATTTTGTGTCATTGGTTGAACATTTAGGTAGTTTTCGCCAACCCAAGGCTTATTCTAATCCAATTAGGGTTTTTAACCAATCTTGTGGATCCAATAAGTGCATTTTTGTCATTGGTGGAACATTTAGGTCATTTTCGTCCTCCCTAGGCTTATTCTAATCTAATTATGGTTTTTAACCAATCTTGTGCATCCAATAAGTGATTTTGTGTCATTGGTTGAACACTTAGGTCATTTTCGTCCTCAATATGCTTATTCTAATCCAATTAGGGTTTTTAACCAATCTTCTGCATCCAATAAGTGCGTTTGTGTCATTGGTTGAACATTTAGGTCATTTTCATCCTCGCTAGGCCTAATCTAATCCAATTGCGGTTTTTAACCAATCTTGTGCATCCAATAAGTGATTTTATGTCATTGGTTGAACATTTAGGTCATTTTGGACCTCCATAGGCTTATTCTAATCCAATTAGGGTTTTTAACCAATCTTCTGCATCCAATAAGTGCGTTTGTGTCATTGGTTGAACATTTAGGTCTATTTCGTCCTCCCTAGGCTTATTCTACTCCAATTAGGATTTTTAACCAATCTTGTGCATCCAATAAGTGATTTTGTGTCATTGGTTGAACATTTATGTCATTTTCGTCCTCAATAGGCTGATTATAATCCAATTAGGGTTTTTAACCAATCTTCTGCATCCAATAAAAGCGTTTGTGTCATTGGTTGAACATTTAGGTCATTTCTGTCCTCCCTAGGCCTATTATAATCCAATTACAGTTTTAAACCAATCTTGTGCATCCAATAAGTGATTTTGTGTCATTGGTTGAACATTTAGGTCATTTTCGTCCTCCATAGGCTTATTCTAATCCAATTAGGGTTTTTAACCAATCTTCGGCATCCAATAAGTGCGTTTGTGTCATTGGTTGAAAATTTAGGTCATTTTCGTCCTCCTTAGGCCTATTCTAATCCAATTAGGGTTTTTAACCAATCTTGTGCATCCAATAAGTGATTTTGTGTCAATGGTTGAACATTTAGGTCATTTTCAGCCTCCATAGGGTTATTCTAATCCAATTAGGGTTTTCAACACATCTTGTGTATCCAATAAATGCGTTTGTGTCATTGGTTGAACATTTAGGTCATTTTCGTCCTCTGTAGGTTATTCTAATCCAATTAGGGTTTTTATCAAAACCTTTGCATCCAATAAGTGATTTTGTGTCATTAGTTGAACATTTAGGTCATTTTCGTCCTCCCTAGGCTTATTCAAATCCAATTAGGGTTTTTAACCAATCTTCTGCATCCAATAAGTGCGTTTGTGTTATTGGTTGAACATTTAGGTTATTTTCGTCCTCCCTAGGCTTATTCTAATCCAATTAGGGGTTTTAACCAATCTTGTGCATCCAATAAGTGCGTTTGTGTTATTGGTTGAACATTTAGGTCATTTTCGTCCTCCCTAGGCTTATTCTAATCCAATTAGGGTTTTTAACCAATCTTGTGCATCCAATAAGTGATTTTGTGTCATTGGTTGAACATTTAGGTCATTTTCGTCAATATGCTTATTCTAATCCAAGTAGGGTTTTTAACCAATCTTCTGCATCCAATAAGTGCGTTTGTGTCATTGGTTGATCATTTAGGTCATTTTCGTCCTTCCTAGGCCTATTCTAATCCAATTACGGTTTTTAACCAATCTTGTGCATCCAATAAGTGATTTTGTGTCATTGGTTGAACATTTAGGTCACTTTCGTCCACTCAAGGCTTATTCTAATCCAATAAGGGCTTTTAACTAATCTTGTGAATCCAATAAGTGATTTTGTGTCATTGGTTGATTATTTAGGTCATTTTCGTCGTCCCAGGGCTTATTCTAATCCAATTAGCGTTTTTAACCAATCTTGTGCATCCAATAAGTAATTTTGTGTCATTGGTTGAACATTTAGGTCATTTTCGTCAATATGCTTATTCTAATCCATGTAGGGTTTTTAACCAATCTTCTGCATCCAATAAGTGCGTTTGTGTCATTGGTTGAACATTTAGGTCATTTTCGTCCTTCCTAGGCCTGTTCTAATCCAATTACGGTTTTTAACCAATCTTGTGCATCCAATAAGTGATTTTGTGTCATTGGTTGAACATTTAGGTCACTTTCGTTCTCCCATGGCTTATTCTAATCCAATTAAGGTTTTTAACAAATCTTGTGCATCCAATAAGTGCGTTTGTGTCATTGGTTGAACATTAAGGTCATTTTCGTTCTTCTTAGGAATATTCTAATCCAATTAGGGTTTTTAACCAATCTTGTGCATCCAATAAGTGATTTTGTGTCATTGGTTGAACATTTAGGTCATTTTCGTCCTCCATAGGCTTATTCTAATCCAATTAGGGTTTTTAACCAATCTTCTGTAGCCAATAAGTGCGTTTGTGTCATTGGTTGAACATTTAGGTCGTTTTCGTCCTCCCTAGGCTTATTCTAATCCAATTAGCGTTTTTAACCAATCTTGTGCATACAATAAGTGATTTTGTGTCATTGGTTGGACATTTAGGTCATTTTCGTTCTCCCAAGGCTTATTCTAATCCAATTAAGGTTTTTAACAAATCTTGTGCATCCAATAAGTGCGTTTGTGTCATTGGTTGAACATGTAGGTCATTTTCGTACTCCTTAGGAATATTCTAATCCAATTAGGGTTTTTAACCAATCTTGTGCATCCAATAAGTGATTTCGTGTCATTGGTTGAACATTTAGGTCATTTTCGTCCTCCATAGGCTTATTCTAATCCAATTAGGGTTTTTAACCAATCTTCTGTAGCCAATAAGTGCGTTTGTGTCATTGGTTGAACAATTAGGTCGTTTTCGTCCTCCCTAGGCTTATTCTAATCCAATTAGCGTTTTTAACCAATCTTGTGCATACAATAAGTGATTTTGTGTCATTGGTTGGACATTTAGGTCATTTTCGTTCTCCCAAGGCTTATTCTAATCCAATTAAGGTTTTTAACAAATCTTGTGCATCCAATAAGTGCGTTTGTGTCATTGGTTGAACATTAAGGTCATTTTCGTCCTCCTTAGGCTTATTCTAATCCAATTAGGGTTTTTAACCAATCTTGTGCATCCAATAAGTGATTTTGTGTCATTGGTTGAACATTTAGATCATTTTCGTCCTCCATAGACTTATTCGAATCCAATTAGGGTTTTTAACCAATCTTCTGTAGCCAATAAGTGCGTTTGTGTCATTGGTTGAACATTTAGGTCGTTTTCGTCCTCCCTAGGCTTATTCTAATCCAATTAGGGTTTTTAACCAATCTTGTGCATCCAATAAGTGATTTTGTGTCATTGGTTGAACATTTAGGTCATTTTCGTCAATATGCTTATTCTAATTCATGTAGGGTTTTTAACCAATCTTCTGAATCCAATAAGTGCGTTTGTGTCATTGGTTGAACATTTAGGTCATTTTCGTCCTTCCTAGGCCTATTCTAATCCAATTACGGTTTTTAACCAATCTTGTGCATCCAATAAGTGATTTTGTGTCATTGGTTGAACCTTTAGGTCATTTTCGTCCTCCATAGGCTTATTCTAATCCAATTAGGGTTTTTAACCTATCTTATGCATCCAATAAGTGCGTTCGTGTCATTGGTTGAACATTTAGGTCATTTTCGTCCTCCCTAGGCCTATTCTAATCCAATTAGGGTTTTTAACAAATCTTGTGCATCCAATAAGTGATTTTGTGTCATTGGTTGAACATTTAGGTCATTTTCGTCCTCAACAGGGTTATTCTAATCCAATTAGGGTTTTTAACCAATCTTCTCTATCCAATAAGTGCGTTTGTGTCATTGGTTGAACATTTAGGTCATTTTCGTCCTCCCTAGGATTATTCAAATCCAATTAAGGTTTTTAACCAAACTTGGGCATCCAATAAGTGATTTTGTGTCTTTGGTTGAATATTTAGGTCGTTTTCGTCCTCCCTAGGCCTATTCTAATCCAATTACGGTTTTTAACCAATCTTGTGCATCCAATTAGTGATTTTCTGTCATCGGTTGAACATTTAGGTCATTTTCGTCCACCCAAGGCTTATTCAAATCTAATTAGGGTTTTTAACCAATCTTTCGCATCCAATAAGTGCGTTTGTGTCATTGGTTGAACATTTAGGTCATTTTCGTCCACCCAAGGCTTATTCTAAGCCAATTAGGGTTATTAACCAATCTTGTGGATCCAATAATTGCGTTTGTGTCATTGGTTGAACATTTAGGTCATTTTCGTCCTCCCTAGGCCTATTCTAATCCAATTACGGTTTTTAGCCAATCTTGTGCATCCTATAAGAGATTTTGTGTCATTGGTTGAACATTTAGGTAGTTTTTGTCAACCCAAGGCTTATTCTAATCCAATTAGGGTTTGTAACCAATCTTGTGGATCCAATAAGTGCATTTTTGTCATTGGTGGAACATTTAGGTCATTTTCGTCCTCCCTAGGCTTATTCTAATCCAATTAGGGTTTTTAACCAATGTTGTGCATCCAATAAGTGATTTTGTGTCATTGGTTGAACATTTAGGTCATTTTCGTCCTCAATATGCTTATTCTAATCCAATTAGGGTTTTTAACCAATCTTCTGCATCCAATAAGTGCGTTTGTGTCATTGGTTGATACTTTAGGTCATTTTAGTCCTCCCTAGGTCTTTTCTAATCCAATTACGGTTTTTAACCAATCTTGTGCATCCAATAAGTGATTTTGTGTCATTGGTTGAACATTTAGGTCATTTTCGTCCTCTAATTGCTTATTCTAATACAATTAGGGTTTTTAACCAATATTCTGCATCCAATAAGTGCGTTTGTGTCATTGATTGAACATTTAGGTCATTTTCGTCCTCCCTAGGTTTATTCTAATCCAATTAGGATTTTTAACCAATCTTGTGCATCCAATATGTGATTTTGTGTCATTGGTTCAACATTTAGGTCATTTTCGTCCTCAATATGCTTATTTTAATGCAATTAGGGTTTTTAACCGATCTTCTGCATCCAATAAGTGCCTTTGTGTCATTGGTTGAACATTTAGATAATTTTCGTCCTCCCTAGGCTTATTCTAATCCAATTACGGTTTTTAACCAATCTTGTGCATCTCCAATAAGTGATTTTTTGTCATTGGTTGAACATTTAGGTCATTTTCGTCCTCCATAGGCTTATTCTAATCCAATTAGGGTTTTTAACCAATCTTATGCATCCAATAAGTGCGTTCGTGTCATTGGTTGAACATTTAGGTCATTTTCGTCCTCCCTAGGCCTATTCTAATCCAATTAGGGTTTTTAACAAATCTTGTGCATCCAATAAGTGATTTTGTGTCATTGGTTGAACATTTAGGTCATTTTCGTCCTCAACAGGGTTATTCTAATCCAATTAGGGTTTTTAACCAATCTTCTCTATCCAATAAGTGCGTTTGTGTCGTTGGTTGAACATTTAGGTCATTTTCGTCCTCCTTAAGCCTATTCTAATCCAATTACGATTTTTAACTAATCTTGTGCTTCCAATAAGTGATTTTTTGTCATTGGTTGAACATTTAGGTCATTTTCGTCCACCGAAGGCTTATTCTAATCCAATTAGGGTTATTAGCCAATCTTGTGCATCCAATAAGTGAGTTTTGTGTCATTGGTTGAATATTTAGGTCATTTTTTTCCTCTCTAGGCTTATTCAAATATAATTTGGGTTTTAAACCAATCTTATGCATCCAATAAGTGCGTTTGGGTCATTGGTTGAACATTTAGGTCATTTTCGTCCACCCAAGGCTTATTCTAATCCAATTAGGGTTATTAGCCAATCTTGTGCCTCCAATAAGTGATTTTGTGTCATTGGTTGAAATTTAGGTCATTTTCGTCCTCTGTAGGGTTATTCTAATCCAATTAGGGTTTTTATCAAAACGTTTGCATCCAATAAGTGATTTTGTGTCATTAGTTGAACATTTAGGTTATTTCCGTCCTCCCTAGGCTTATTCAAATCCAATTAGGGTTTTTAACCAATCTTGTGCATCCAAGAAGTGATTTTGTGTCATTGGTTGAACATTTAGGTCATTTTCGTCCTCCATAGGCTTATTCTAATCCAATTAGGGTTTTTAACAAATCTTTTGCATCCAATAAGTGATTTTGTGTCATTGGTTGAACATTTAGGTCATTTTCGTCCTCCCTAGGCTTATTCTATTCCAATTAGGGTTTTTAGCCAATCTTGTGCATCCAATAAGTGATTTTGTGTCATTGGTTGAACATTTAGGTCATTTTCAGCCTCCATAGGGTTATTCTAATCCAATTAGGGTTTTCAACACATCTTGTATATCCAATAAATGCGTTTGTGTCATTGGTTGAACATTTAGGTCATTTTCGTCCTCTGTAGGTTATTCTAATCCAATTAGGGTTTTTATCAAAACCTTTGCATCCAATAAGTGATTTTGTGTCATTAGTTGAACATTTAGGTCATTTTCGTCCTCCCTAGGCTTATTCAAATCCAATTAGGGTTTTTAACCAATCTTGTGCATCCAATAAGTGCGTTTGTGTTATTAATTGAACATTTAGGTCATTTTCGTCCTCCCTAGGCTAATTCTAATCCAATTAGGGTTTTTAACCAATATTGTGCATCCAAGAAGTGATTTTGTGTCATTGGTTGAACATTTAGGTCATTTTCGTCCTCCATAGGCTTATTCTAATCCAATTAGGGTTTCTAACCAATCTTGTGCATCCAATAAGTGCGTTTGTGTTATTTGTTGAACATTTAGGTCATTTTCGTCCTCCCTAGGCTTATTCTAATCCAATTAGGTTTTTTAACCAATCTTGGGCATCCAATAAGTGCGTTTGTGTTATTGGTTGAACATTTAGGTCATTTTCGTCCTCCCTAGGCTTATTCTAATCCAATTAGGGTTTTTAACCAATCTTGTGCATCCAATAAGTGATTTTGTGTCATTGGTTGAACATTTAGGTCATTTTCGTCAATATGCTTATTCTAATCCAAGTAGGGTTTTTAACCAATCTTCTGCATCCAATAAGTGCGTTTGTGTCATTGGTTGAACATTTAGGTCATTTTCATCCTCCCTAGGCCTATTCTAATCCAATTACGGTTTTTAACCAATCTTGTGCATCCAATTAGTGATTTTCTGTCATCGGTTGAACATTTAGGTCATTTTCGTCCACCCAAGGCTTATTCAAATCTAATTAGGGTTTTTAACCAATCTTATGCATCCAATAAGTGCGTTTGTGTCATTGGTTGAACATTTAGGTCATTTTCGTCCACCCAAGTCTTATTCTAAGCCAATTAGGGTTATTAACCAATCTTGTGGATCCAATAATTGCGTTTGTGTCATTGGTTGAACATTTAGGTCATTTTCGTCCTCCCTAGGCCTATTCTAATCCAATTACGGTTTTTAGCCAATCTTGTGCATCCAATAAGAGATTTTGTGTCATTGGTTGAACATTTAGGTAGTTTTTGTCAACCCAAGGCTTATTCTAATCCAATTAGGGTTTGTAACCAATCTTGTGGATCCAATAAGTGCATTTTTGTCATTGGTGGAACATTTAGGTCATTTTCGTCCTCCCTAGGCTTATTCTAATCCAATTAGGGTTTTTAACCAATGTTGTGCATCCAATAAGTGATTTTGTGTCATTGGTTGAACATTTAGGTCATTTTCGTCCTCAATATGCTTATTCTAATCCAATTAGGGTTTTTAACCAATCTTCTGCATCCAATAAGTGCGTTTGTGTCATTGGTTGATACTTTAGGTCATTTTAGTCCTACCTAGGTCTTTTCTAATCCAATTACGGTTTTTAACCAATCTTGTCCATCCAATAAGTGATTTTGTATCATTGGTTGAACATTTAGGTCATTTTCGTCCTCTAATTGCTTATTCTAATACAATTAGGGTTTTTAACCAATATTCTGTTTCCAATAAGTGCGTTTGTGTCATTGGTTGAACATTTAGGTCATTTTCGTCCTCCATAGGCTTATTCTAATCCAATTAGGGTTTTTAACCAATCTTATGCATCCAATAAGTGCGTTCGTGTCATTGGTTGAACATTTAGGTCATTTTCGTCCTCCCTAGGCCTATTCTAATCCAATTAGGGTTTTTAACAAATCTTGTGCATCCAATAAGTGATTTTGTGTCATTGGTTGAACATTTAGGTCATTTTCGTCCTCAACAGGGTTATTCTAATCCAATTAGGGTTTTTAACCAATCTTCTCTATCCAATAAGTGCGTTTGTGTCGTTGGTTGAACATTTAGGTCATTTTCGTCCTCCTTAAGCCTATTCTAATCCAATTACGATTTTTAACTAATCTTGTGCTTCCAATAAGTGATTTTTTGTCATTGGTTGAACATTTAGGTCATTTTCGTCCACCGAAGGCTTATTCTAATCCAATTAGGGTTATTAGCCAATCTTGTGCATCCAATAAGTGAGTTTTGTGTCATTGGTTGAATATTTAGGTCATTTTTTTCCTCTCTAGGCTTATTCAAATATAATTAGGGTTT
>JBBPBP010000001.1:34867539-34935117 GCA_037974735.1 Cicer chorassanicum
TCCTCAATATGCTTATTCTAATCCAATTAGGGTTTTTAACCAATCTTCTGCATCCAATAAGTGCGTTTGTGTCATTGGTTGAACATTTAGGTCATTTTCATCCTCCCTAGGCCTATTCTAATCCAATTACGGTTTTTAACCAATCTTGTGCATCCAATTAGTGATTTTCTGTCATCGGTTGAACATTTAGGTCATTTTCGTCCACCCAAGGCTTATTCAAATCTAATTAGGGTTTTTAACCAATCTTATGCATCCAATAAGTGCGTTTGTGTCATTGGTTGAACATTTAGGTCATTTTCGTCCACCCAAGTCTTATTCTAAGCCAATTAGGGTTATTAACCAATCTTGTGGATCCAATAATTGCGTTTGTGTCATTGGTTGAACATTTAGGTCATTTTCGTCCTCCCTAGGCCTATTCTAATCCAATTACGGTTTTTAGCCAATCTTGTGCATCCAATAAGAGATTTTGTGTCATTGGTTGAACATTTAGGTAGTTTTTGTCAACCCAAGGCTTATTCTAATCCAATTAGGGTTTGTAACCAATCTTGTGGATCCAATAAGTGCATTTTTGTCATTGGTGGAACATTTAGGTCATTTTCGTCCTCCCTAGGCTTATTCTAATCCAATTAGGGTTTTTAACCAATGTTGTGCATCCAATAAGTGATTTTGTGTCATTGGTTGAACATTTAGGTCATTTTCGTCCTCAATATGCTTATTCTAATACAATTAGGGTTTTTAACCAATATTCTGCATCCAATAAGTGCGTTTGTGTCATTGATTGAACATTTAGGTCATTTTCGTCCTCCCTAGGTTTATTCTAATCCAATTAGGATTTTTAACCAATCTTGTGCATCCAATATGTGATTTTGTGTCATTGGTTCAACATTTAGGTCATTTTCGTCCTCAATATGCTTATTTTAATGCAATTAGGGTTTTTAACCGATCTTCTGCATCCAATAAGTGCCTTTGTGTCATTGGTTGAACATTTAGATAATTTTCGTCCTCCCTAGGCTTATTCTAATCCAATTACGGTTTTTAACCAATCTTGTGCATCTCAAATAAGTGATTTTTTGCCATTGGTTGAACATTTAGGTCATTTTCGTCCTCCATAGGCTTATTCTAATCCAATTAGGGTTTTTAACCAATCTTATGCATCCAATAAGTGCGTTCGTGTCATTGGTTGAACATTTAGGTCATTTTCGTCCTCCCTAGGCCTATTCTAATCCAATTAGGGTTTTTAACAAATCTTGTGCATCCAATAAGTGATTTTGTGTCATTGGTTGAACATTTAGGTCATTTTCGTCCTCAACAGGGTTATTCTAATCCAATTAGGGTTTTTAACCAATCTTCTCTATCCAATAAGTGCGTTTGTGTCATTGGTTGAACATTTAGGTCATTTTCGTCCTCCCTAGGATTATTCAAATCCAATTAAGGTTTTTAACCAAACTTGGGCATCCAATAAGTGATTTTGTGTCTTTGGTTGAATATTTAGGTCGTTTTCGTCCTCCCTAGGCCTATTCTAATCCAATTACGGTTTTTAACCAATCTTGTGCATCCAATTAGTGATTTTCTGTCATCGGTTGAACATTTAGGTCATTTTCGTCCACCCAAGGCTTATTCAAATCTAATTAGGGTTTTTAACCAATCTTTCGCATCCAATAAGTGCGTTTGTGTCATTGGTTGAACATTTAGGTCATTTTCGTCCACCCAAGGCTTATTCTAAGCCAATTAGGGTTATTAACCAATCTTGTGGATCCAATAATTGCGTTTGTGTCATTGGTTGAACATTTAGGTCATTTTCGTCCTCCCTAGGCCTATTCTAATCCAATTACGGTTTTTAGCCAATCTTGTGCATCCTATAAGAGATTTTGTGTCATTGGTTGAACATTTAGGTAGTTTTTGTCAACCCAAGGCTTATTCTAATCCAATTAGGGTTTGTAACCAATCTTGTGGATCCAATAAGTGCATTTTTGTCATTGGTGGAACATTTAGGTCATTTTCGTCCTCCCTAGGCTTATTCTAATCCAATTAGGGTTTTTAACCAATGTTGTGCATCCAATAAGTGATTTTGTGTCATTGGTTGAACATTTAGGTCATTTTCGTCCTCAATATGCTTATTCTAATCCAATTAGGGTTTTTAACCAATCTTCTGCATCCAATAAGTGCGTTTGTGTCATTGGTTGATACTTTAGGTCATTTTAGTCCTACCTAGGTCTTTTCTAATCCAATTACGGTTTTTAACCAATCTTGTCCATCCAATAAGTGATTTTGTATCATTGGTTGAACATTTAGGTCATTTTCGTCCTCTAATTGCTTATTCTAATACAATTAGGGTTTTTAACCAATATTCTGTTTCCAATAAGTGCGTTTGTGTCATTGGTTGAACATTTAGGTCATTTTCGTCCTCCATAGGCTTATTCTAATCCAATTAGGGTTTTTAACCAATCTTATGCATCCAATAAGTGCGTTCGTGTCATTGGTTGAACATTTAGGTCATTTTCGTCCTCCCTAGGCCTATTCTAATCCAATTAGGGTTTTTAACAAATCTTGTGCATCCAATAAGTGATTTTGTGTCATTGGTTGAACATTTAGGTCATTTTCGTCCTCAACAGGGTTATTCTAATCCAATTAGGGTTTTTAACCAATCTTCTCTATCCAATAAGTGCGTTTGTGTCATTGGTTGAACATTTAGGTCATTTTCGTCCTCCCTAAGCCTATTCTAATCGAATTACGATTTTTAACTAATCTTGTGCTTCCAATAAGTGATTTTTTGTCATTGGTTGAACATTTAGTTCATTTTCGTCCACCGAAGGCTTATTCTAATCCAATTAGGGTTATTAGCCAATCTTGTGCCTCCAATAAGTGATTTTGTGTCATTGGTTGAAATTTAGGTCATTTTCGTCCTCTGTAGGGTTATTCTAATCCAATTAGGGTTTTTATCAAAACCTTTGCATCCAATAAGTGATTTTGTTCTATTAGTTGAACATTTAGGTTATTTTCGTCCTCCCTAGGCTTATTCAAATCCAATTAGGGTTTTTAACCAATCTTGTGCATCCAATAAGTGCGTTTGTGTTATTGGTTGAACATTTAGGTCATTTTCGTCCTCCCTAGGCTTATTCTAATCCAATTAGGGTTTTTAACCAATCTTGTGCATCCAAGAAGTGATTTTGTGTCATTGGTTGAACATTAAGGTCATTTTCGTCCTCCATAGGCTTATTCTAATCCAATTAGGGTTTTTAACAAATCTTTTGCATCCAATAAGTGATTTTGTGTCATTGGTTGAACATTTAGGTCATTTTCGTCCTCCCTAGGCTTATTCTATTCCAATTAGGGTTTTTAGCCAATCTTGTGCATCCAATAAGTGATTTTGTGTCATTGGTTGAACATTTAGGTCATTTTCAGCCTCCATTGGGTTATTCTAATCCAATTAGGGTTTTCAACACATCTTGTGTATCCAATAAATGCGTTTGTGTCATTGGTTGAACATTTAGGTCATTTTCGTCCTCTGTAGGTTATTCTAATCCAATTAGGGTTTTTATCAAAACCTTTGCATCCAATAAGTGATTTTGTGTCATTAGTTGAACATTTAGGTCATTTTCGTCCTCCCTAGGCTTATTCAAATCCAATTAGGGTTTTTAACCAATCTTGTGCATCCAATAAGTGCGTTTGTGTTATTGGTTGAACATTTAGGTCATTTTCGTCCTCCCTAGGCTAATTCTAATCCAATTAGGGTTTTTAACCAATATTGTGCATCCAAGAAGTGATTTTGTGTCATTGGTTAAACATTTAGGTCATTTTCGTCCTCCATAGGCTTATTCTAATCCAATTAGGGTTTCTAACCAATCTTGTGCATCCAATAAGTGCGTTTGTGTTATTGGTTGAACATTTAGGTCATTTTCGTCCTCCCTAGGCTTATTCTAATCCAATTAGGTTTTTTAACCAATCTTGTGCATCCAATAAGTGCGTTTGTGTTATTGGTTGAACATTTAGGTCATTTTCGTCCTCCCTAGGCTTATTCTAATCCAATTAGGGTTTTTAACCAATCTTGTGCATCCAATAAGTGATTTTGTGTCATTGGTTGAACATTTAGGTCATTTTCGTCAATATGCTTATTCTAATCCAAGTAGGGTTTTTAACCAAAATTCTGCATCCAATAAGTGCGTTTGTGTCATTGGTTGAACATTTAGGTCATTTTCGTCCTTCCTAGGCCTATTATAATCCAATTACTTTTTTTAACCAATCTGGTGCATCCAATAAGTGATTTTGTGTCATTGGTTGAACATTTAGGTCACTTTCATCCACTCAAGGCTTATTCTAATCCAATAAGGGTTTTTAACTAATCTTGTGAATCCAATAAGTGATTTTGTGTCATTGGTTGGACATTTAGGTCATTTTCGTTCTCCCAAGACTTATTCTAATCCAATTAAGGTTTTTAACAAATCTTGTGCATCCAATAAGTGCGTTTGTGTCATTGGTTGAACATTTATGTCATTTTCGTCCTCCTTAAGCTTATTCTAATCCAATTAGGGTTTTTAACCAATCTTGTGTATCCAATAAGTGATTTTGTGTCATTGGTTGAACATTTAGGTCATTTTCGTCCTCCATAGGCTTATTCTAATCCAATTAGGGTTTTTAACCAATCTTCTGTAGCCAATAAGTGCGTTTGTGTCATTGGTTGAACATTTAGGTCATTTTGGTCCTCCCTCGGCTTATTCTAATCCAATTAGGGTTTTTAACCAATCTTGTGCATCCAATAAGTGATTTTGTGTCATTGGTTGAACATTTAGGTCATTTTCGTCCTCAATATGCTTATTCTAATCCAATTAGGGTTTTTAACCAATCTTCTGCATCCAATAAGTGCGTTTGTGTCATTGGTTGATACTTTAGGTCATTTTCGTCCTCCCTAGGTCTTTTCTAATCCAATTAGGGTTTTTAACCAATCTTGTGCATCCAATAAGTGATTTTGTGTCATTGGTTGAACATTTAGGTCATTTTCGTCCTCTAATTGCTTATTCTAATACAATTAGGGTTTTTAACCAATATTCTGCATCCAATAATTGCGTTTGTGTCATTGGTTTAACATTTAGGTCATTTTCGTCCTCCCTAGGCTTATTCTAATCCAATTAGGTTTTTTAACCAATCTTGTGCATCCAATAAGTGCGTTTGTGTTATTAATTGAACATTTAGGTCATTTTCGTCCTCCCTATGCTTATTCTAATCCAATTAGGGTTTTTAACCAATCTTGTGCATCCAATAAGTGATTTTGTGTCATTGGTTGAACATTTAGGTCATTTTCGTCAATATGCTTATTTTAATCCAAGTAGGGTTTTTAACCAATCTTCTGCATCCAATAAGTGCGTTTGTGTCATTGGTTGAACATTTAGGTCATTTTCGTCCTTCCTAGGCCTATTCTAATCCAATTACGGTTTTTAACCAATCTTGTGCATCCAATAAGTGATTTTGTGTCATTGGTTAAACATTTAGGTCACTTTCGTCCACTCAAGGCTTATTCTAATCCAATAAGGGTTTTTAACTAATCTTGTGAATCCAATAAGTGATTTTGTGTCATTGGTTGATCATTTAGGTCATTTTCGTCGTCCCAAGGCTTATTCTAATCCAATTAGCGTTTTTAACCAATCTTGTGCATACAATAAGTGATTTTGTGTCATTGGTTGAACATTTAGATAATTTTCGTCCTCCCTAGGCTTATTCTAATCCAATTACGGTTTTTAACCAATCTTGTGCATCTCAAATAAGTGATTTTTTGCCATTGGTTGAACATTTAGGTCATTTTCGTCCTCCATAGGCTTATTCTAATCCAATTAGGGTTTTTAACCAATCTTATGCATCCAATAAGTGCGTTCGTGTCATTGGTTGAACATTTAGGTCATTTTCGTCCTCCCTAGGCCTATTCTAATCCAATTAGGGTTTTTAACAAATCTTGTGCATCCAATAACTGCGTTTGTGTCATTGGTTGAACATTTAGGTCATTTTCGTCCTCCTTAAGCTTATTCTATTCCAATTAGGGTTTTTAACCAATCTTGTGCATCCAATAAGTGATTTTGTGTCATTGGTTGATCATTTAGGTCATTTTCGTCCTCCATAGGCTTATTCTAATCCAATTAGGGTTTTTAAGTAATCTTCTGTAGCCAATAAGTGCGATTGTGTCATTGGTTGAACATTTAGGTCATTTTCGTCCTCCCTAGGCTTATTCTAATCCAATTAGGGTTTTTAACCAATCTTGTGCATCCAATAACTGATTTTGTGTCATTGGTTGAACATTTAGGTCATTTTCGTCAATATGCTTATTCTAATCCATGTAGGGTTTTTAACCAATCTTCTGCATCCAATAAATGCGTTTGTGTCATTGGTTGAACATTTAGGTCATTTCCGTCCTTCCTAGGCCTATTCTAATCCAATTACGGTTTTTAACCAATCTTGTGCATCCAATAAGTGATTTTGTGTCATTGGTTGAACATTTAGGTCACTTTCGTTCTCCCATGGCTTATTCTAATCCAATTAAGGTTTTTAACAAATCTTGTGCATCCAATAAGTGCGTTTGTGTCATTGGTTGAACATTAAGGTCATTTTCGTCCTCCTTAGGAATATTCTAATCCAATTAGGGTTTTTAACCAATCTTGTGCATCCAATAAGTGATTTTGTGTCATTGGTTGAACATTTAGGTCATTTTCGTCCTCCATAGGCTTATTCTAATCCAATTAGGGTTTTTAACCAATCTTCTGTAGCCAATAAGTGCGTTTGTGTCATTGGTTGAACATTTAGGTCGTTTTCGTCCTCCCTAGGCTTATTCTAATCCAATTAGGGATTGTAACCAATCTTGTGCATCCAATAAGTGATTTTGTGTCATTGGTTGAACATTTAGGTCATTTTCGTCAATATGCTTATTCTAATCCAAGTAGGGTTTTTAACCAATCTTCTGCATCCAATAAGTGCGTTTGTGTCATTGGTTGAACATTTAGGTCATTATCGTCCTTCCTAGGCCTATTCTAATCCAATTACGGTTTTTAACCAATCTTGTGCATCCTATAAGTGATTTTGTGTCATTGGTTGAACCTTTAGGTCATTTTCGTCCTCCATAGGCTTATTCTAATCCAATTAGGGTTTTTAACAAATCTTCTGCATCCAATAAGTGGGTTTGTGTCATTGGTTGAACATTTAGGTCATTTTTGTCCTCCCTAGGTTTATTCTAATCCAATTAGGATTTTTAACCAATCTAGTGCATCCAATAAGTGATTTTGTGTCATTGGTTGAACATTTAGGTCATTTTCGTCCTCAATATTCTTATTTTAATGCAATTAGGGTTTTTAACCGATCTTCTGCATCCAATAAGTGCGTTTGTGTCATTGGTTGAACATTTAGGTCGTTTTCGTCCTCCCTAGGCTTATTCTAATCCAATTAGGGATTTTAACCAATCTTGTGCATCCAATAAGTGATTTTGTGTCATTGGTTGAACATTTAGGTCATTTTCGTCAATATGCTTATTCTAATCCAAGTAGGGTTTTTAACAAATCTTCTGCATCCAATAAGTGCGTTTGTGTCATTGGTTGAACATTTAGGTCATTTTCGTCCTTCCTAGGCCTATTCTAATCCAATTACGGTTTTTAACCAATCTTGTGCATCCTATAAATGATTTTGTGTCATTGGTTGAACCTTTAGGTTATTTTCGTCCTCCATAGGCTTATTCTAATCCAATTAGGGTTTTTAACAAATCTTCTGCATCCAATAAGTGGGTTTGTGTCATTGGTTGAACATTTAGGTCATTTTCGTCCTCCCTAGGTTTATTCTAATCCAATTAGGATTTTTAACCAATCTAGTGCATCCAATATGTGATTTTGTGTCATTGGTTCAACATTTATGTCATTTTCGTCCTCAATTTGCTTATTTTAATGCAATTAGGGTTTTTAACCGATCTTCTGCATCCAATAAGTGCCTTTGTGTCATTGGTTGAACCTTTAGGTCATTTTCGTCCTCCCTAGGCCTATTCTAATCCAATTACGGTTTTTAACCAATCTTGTGCTTTTAATAAGTAATTTTGTGTCATTGGTTGAACAAATTAGATCATTTTCGTCCTCCCTAGGATTATTCAAATCCAATTAAGGTTTTTAACCAATCTTGTGCATCCAATAAGTGATTTTGTGTCTTTCGTTGAATATTTAGGTCGTTTTCGTCCTCCCAAGGCCTATTCTAATCCAATTACGGTTTTTAACCAATCTTGTGCATCCAATTAGTGATTTTCTGTCATCGGTTGAACATTTAGGTCATTTTCGTTCACCCAAGGCTTATTCAAATCTAATTAGGGTTTTTAACCAATCTTATGCATCCAATAAGTGCGTTTGTGTCATTGGTTGAACATTTAGGTCATTTTCGTCCAACCAAGGCTTATTCTAATCCAATTAGGGTTATTAACCAATCTTGTGGATCCAATAATTGCGTTTGTGTCATTGGTTGAACATTTAGGTCATTTTCGTCCTCCCTAGGCCTATTCTAATACAATTACGGTTTTTAGCCAATCTTGTGCATCCAATAAGAGATTTTGTGTCATTGGTTGAACATTTAGGTAGTTTTTGTCAACCCAACGCTTATTCTAATCCAATTAGGGTTTTTAACAAATTTTGTGGATCCAATAAGTGCATTTTTGTCATTGGTGGAACATTTAGGTCATTTTCGTCCTCCCTAGGCTTATTCTAATCCAATTAGGGTTTTTAACCAATCTTGTGCATCCAATAAGTAATTTTGTGTCATTGGTTGAACATTTAGGTCATTTTCGTCCTCAATATGCTTATTCTAATCCAATTAGGATTTTTAACCAATCTTCTGCATCCAATAAGTGCGTTTGTGTCATTGGTTGATACTTTAGGTCATTTTCGTCCTCCCTAGGTCTTTTCTAATCCAATTACGGTTTTTAACCAATCTTGTGCATCCAATAAGTGATTTTGTGTCATTGGTTGAACATTTAGGTCATTTTCGTCCTCTAATTGCTTATTTTAATACAATTAGGGTTTTTAACCAATATTCTGCATCCAATAAGTGCGTTTGTGTCATTGGTTGAACATTTAGGTCATTTTCGTCCTCCCTAGGTTTATTCTAATCCAATTAGGATTTTTAACCAATCTAGTGCATCCAATATGTGATTTTGTGTCATTGGTTCAACATTTAGGTCATTTTCGTCCTCAATATGCTTATTTTAATGCAATTAGGGTTTTTAACCGATCTTCTGCATCCAATAAGTGCCTTTGTGTCATTGGTTGAACATTTAGATAATTTTCGTCCTCCCTAGGCTTATTCTAATCCAATTACGGTTTTTAACCAATCTTGTGCATCTCAAATAAGTGATTTTTTGCCATTGGTTGAACATTTAGGTCATTTTCGTCCTCCATAGGCTTATTCTAATCCAATTAGGGTTTTTAACCAATCTTATGCATCCAATAAGTGCGTTCGTGTCATTGGTTGAACATTTAGGTCATTTTCGTCCTCCCTAGGCCTATTCTAATCCAATTAGGGTTTTTAACAAATCTTGTGCATCCAATAAGTGATTTTGTGTCATTGGTTGAACATTTAGGTCATTTTCGTCCTCAACAGGGTTATTCTAATCCAATTAGGGTTTTTAACCAATCTTCTCTATCCAATAAGTGCGTTTGTGTCATTGGTTGAACATTTAGGTCATTTTCGTCCTCCCTAAGCCTATTCTAATCCAATTACGGTTTTTAACTAATCTTGTGCTTCCAATAAGTGATTTTTTGTCATTGGTTGAACATTTAGGTCATTTTCGTCCACTGAAGGCTTATTCTAATCCAATTAGGGTTATTAGCCAATCTTGTGCATCCAATAAGTGAGTTTTGTGTCATTGGTTGAATATTTTGGTCATTTTTTTCCTCTCTAGGCTTATTCAAATATAATTAGGGTTTTAAACCAATCTTATGCATCCAATAAGTGCATTTGGGTCATTGGTTGAACATTTAGGTCATTTTCGTCCACCCAAGGCTTATTCTAATCCAATTAGGGTTATTAGCCAATCTTGTGCCTCCAATAAGTGATTTTGTGTCATTGGTTGAATATTTAGGTCATTTTTGTCCTCCATAGGCCTATTCTAATCCAATTACGGTTTTTAACCAATCTTGTGCATCCAATAAGAGATTTTGTGTCATTGGTTGAACATTTAGGTCATTTTCGTCCACCCAAGGCTTATTCTAATCCAATTAGGGTTTTTAACCAATCTTGTGGATCCAATAATTGCGTTTGTGTCATTGGTTGAACATTTATGTCATTTTCGTCCTCCTTAGACTTATTCTAATCCAATTAGGGTTTTTAACCAATCTTGTGTATCCAATAAGAGTATTTGTGTCATTGGTTGAACATTTAGGTAGTTTTTGCCAACCCAAGGCTTATTCTAATCCAATTAGGGTTTTTAACCAATCTTGTGGATCCAATAAGTGCATTTATGTCATTGGTGGAACATTTAGGTCATTTTCGTCCTCCCTAGCCTTATTCTAATCCAATTAGGGTTTTTAACCAATCTTGTGCATCCAATAAGTGATTTTGTGTCATTGGTTGAATATTTAGGTCATTTATTCCTCCCTAGGCTTATTTAAATCTAATTAGGGTTTTTAACCAATCTTATGCATCCAATAAGTGCGTTTGTGTCATTGGTTGAACATTTAGGTCAATTTCGTCCACCCAAGGCTTATCCTAATCCAATTAGGGTTATTAGCCAATCTTGGGCATCCAATAAGTGATTTTCTGTCATTGGTTGAACTTTTAGGTCATTTTCGTCCAGCCAAGGCTTATTCTAATCCCATTAGGGTTTTAAACCAATCTTGTGGATCCAATAATTGCGTTTGTGTCATTGGTTGAACATTTAGGTCATTTTCGTCCTCCCTAGCCTTATTCTAATCCAATTAGGGTTTTTAACCAATCTTGTGCATCCAATAAGTGATTTTGTGTCATTGGTTGAACATTTAGGTCATTTTCGTCCTCAATATGCTTATTCTAATCAATTTAGGGTTTTTAACCAATCTTTTGCATCCAATAAGTGCGTTTCTGTCATTGGTTGAACATTTAGGTCATTTTCGTCCTCGCTAGGCCTAATCTAATCCAATTACGGTTTTTAACCAATCTTGTGCATCCAATAAGTGATTTTGTGTCATTTGTTGAACATTTAGGTCATTTTCGTCCTCCATAGGCTTATTCTAATCCAATTAGGGTTTTTAACCAATCTTCTGCATCCAATAAGTGCGTTTGTGTCATTGGTTGAACATTTAGGTCATTTTCGTTCTCCCTAGGCTTATTCTAATCCAATTAGGATTTTTAACCAATCTTGTGCATCTAATAAGTGATTTTGTGTCATTGGTTGAACATTTAGGTCATTTTCGTCCTCCATAGGCTTATTCTAATCCTATTAGGGTTTTTAACCAATCATCTGCATCAAATAAGTGCATTTGTGTCATTGGTTGAACATTTAGGTCATTTTCGTCCTCCCTAGGCCTATTCTAATCCAATTACGGTTTTTAACCAATCTTGTGCATCCAATAAGTGATTTTGTATTATTGGTTAAACATTTAGGTCATTTTCGTCCTCCATAGGCTTATTCTAATCCAATTAGGGTTTTTAACCTATCTTCTGCATCCAATAAGTACGTTTGTGTCATTGGTTGAACATTTAGGTCATTTTCGTCCTCCCTAGGCCTATTCTAATCCAATTAGGGTTTTTAACCAATCTTGTGCATCTAATAAATGATTTTATGTCATTGGTTGAACATTTAGGTCATTTTCGTCCTCAATACGGTTATTCTAATCCAATTAGGGTTTTTAACCAATCTTCTGCATCCAATAAGTGATTTTGTGTCATTGGTTGAGTATTTAGGTCATTTTCGTCCACCCAAGGATTATTCTAATCCAATTAGGGTTATTAGCCAATCTTGTGCATCCAATAAGTGATTTTTGTGTCATTGGTTGAATATTTAGGTCATTTTCGTCCTCAATACGGTTATTCTAATCCAATTAGGGTTTTTAACCAATCTTCTGCATCCAATAAGTGATTTTGTGTCATTGGTTGAGTATTTAGGTCATTTTCGTCCACCCAAGGCTTATCCTAATCCAATTAGGGTTTTTAACCAATCTTGTGTATCCAATAAGAGGTTTTGTGTCATTGGTTGAACATTTAGGTCATTTTCGTCAACCCAAGGCTTATTCTAATCCAATTAGGGTATTTAACCAATAAGTGCATTTTTGTCATTGGTTGAACATTTAGGTCATTTTCGTCCTCTCTAGGCTTATTCTAATCCAATTAGGGTTTTTAACCAATCTTGTGCATCCAATAAGCGATTTTGTGTCATTGGTTGAAAATTTAGGTCATTTTCGTCCTCATTATGCTTATTCTAATCCAATTAGGGTTTTTAACCAATCTTCTGTATCCAATAAGTGCGTTTGTGTGATTGGTTGAACATTTAGGTCATTTTCGTCCTCCCTAGGCTTATTCTAATCCAATTAGGATTTTTAACTAATCTTGTGCATCCAATAAGTGATTTTGTGTCATTGGTTGAACATTTAGGTCATTTTCGTCCTCAATAGGCTTATTATAATCCAATTAGGGTTTTTAACCAATCTTCTGCATCCAATAAAAGCGTTTGTGTCATTGGTTGACTATTAAGGTCATTTTCGTCCTCCATAGGGTTATTCTAATCCAATTAGGGTTTTTAACCAATCTTCTGCATCCAATAAGTGCGTTTGTGTCATTGGTTGAAAATTTAGGTCATTTTCGTCCTCCTTAGGCCTATTCTAATCCAATTAGGGTTTTTAACCAATCTTGTGCATCCAATTAGTGATTTTGTGTCATTGGTTGAACATTTAGGTCATTTTCGTCCTCAATAGGGTTATTCTAATCCAATTAGGTTTTTTAACCAATCTTCTGCATCCAATAAGTGCATTTGTGTCATTGGTTGAACATTTAGGTCATTTTCATGCTCCCTAAGCCTATTCTAATCCAATTACGGTTTTTAACTAATCTTGTGCTTCCAATAAGTGATTTGGTGTCATTGGTTGAACATTTAGGTCATTTTCGTCCACCCAAGGCTTATTCTAATCCAATAAGGGTTATTAGCCAATCTTGTGCATCCAATAAGTGATTTTTGTGTCATTGGTTGAATATTTACGTCATTTTTTCCCTCCCTAGGCTTATTCAAATCTAATTAGGGTTTTTAACCAATCTTATGCATCCAATAAGTGCGTTTGTGTCATTGGTTGAACATTTAGGTCATTTTTGTCCACCCAAGGCTTATTCTAATCCAATTAGGGTTATTAGCCAATCTTGTGCCTCCAATAAGTGATTTTGTGTCATTGGTTGAACATTTTGGTCATTTTAGTCCTCCCAAGGCCTATTCTAATCCAATTACGGTTTTTAACCAATCTTGTGCATCCAATAAGAGATTTTGTGTCATTGGTTGAACTTCTAAGTCATTTTCGTCCACCCAAGGCTTATTCTAATCCAATTAGGGTTTTTAACCAATCTTGTAGATCCAATAATTGCGTTTGTGTCATTGGTTGAACATTTAGGTGATTTTCGTCCTCCTTAGACTTATTCTAATCCAATTAGGGTTTTTAACCAATCTTGTGTATCCAATAAGAGATTTTGTGTCATTGGTTGAACATTTAGATCATTTTCGTCTACCCAAGGCTTATTCTAATCCAATTAGGGTTTTTAACCAATCTTGTGTATCCAATAAGTGCATTTTTGTCATTGGTTGAACATTTAGGTCATTTTCGTCCTCCCTAGGCCTATTCTAATCCAATTAGGGTTTTTAACCAATCTTGTGCATCCAATAAGTGATTTTGTGTCATTGGTTGAACATTTAGGTCATTTTCGTCCTCAATAGGGTTATTCTAATCCAATTTGGGTTTTTAACCAATCTTCTGCATCCAATAAGTGTGTTTGTGTCATTGGTTAAACATTTAGGTCATTTTCGTCCTCCCTAAGCCTATTCTAATCAAATTGCGGTTTTTAACTAATCTTGTGCTTCCAATAAGTGATTTTGTGTCATTGGTTGAACATTTAGGTCATTTTCGTCCTCAATAGGGTTATTCTAATCCAATTAGAGTTTTTAACCAATCTTCTCCATCCAATAAGTGCGTTTGTGTCATTGGTTAAACATTTAGGTCATTTTCGTCCTCCCTAAGCCTATTCTAATCCAATTACGGTTTTTAACTAATCTTGTGCTTCCAATAAGTGATTTTGTGTCATTGGTTGAACATTTAGGTCATTTTCGTCCACCCAAGGCTTATTCTAATCCAATTAGGGTTATTAGCCAATCTTGTGCATCCAATAAGTGAGTTTTGTGTCATTGGTTTAATATTTAGGTCATTTTTTTTCCTCTCTAGGCTTATTCAAATCTAATTAGGGTTTTTAACCAATCTTATGCATCCAATAAGTGCGTTTGTGTCATTGGTTGAACATTTAGGTCATTTTCGTCCACCCAAGGTTTATTCTAATCAAATTAGGGTTATTAGCCAAATCTTGTGCCTCCAATAAGTGATTTTGTGTCATTGGTTGAACATTTAGGTCATTTTCGTCCTCCCTAGGCCTATTCTAATACAATTACGGTTTTTAACAATTCTTGTGCATCCAATAAGAGATTTTGTGTCATTGGTTGAACTTTTAGGTCATTTTCGTCCACCCAAGGCTTATTCTAGTCCAATTAGGGTTTTTAACCAATCTTGTGGATCCAATAATTGCGTTTGTGTCATTGGTTGCACATTTAGGTCATTTTCTTCCTCCTTAGACATATTCTAATCCAATTAGGGTTTTTAACCAATCTTGTGTATCCAATAAGAGATTTTGTGTCATTGGTTGAACATTTAGGTAGTTTTCGCCAACACAAGGCTTATTCTAATCCAATTAGGGTTTTTAACCAATCTTGTGGATCCAATAGTTGCGTTTGTGTCATTGGTTGAACATTTAGGTGATTTTCGTCCTCCTTAGACTTATTCTAATCCAATTAGGGTTTTTAACCAATCTTGTGTATCCAATAAGAGATTTTGTGTCATTGGTTGAACATTTAGGTCATTTTCGTCCTCAATATGCTTATTCTAATCCAATTAGGGTTTTTAACCAATCTTCTGCATCCAATAAGTGCGTTTGTGTCATTGGTTGAACATTTAGGTCATTTTCGTCCTCGCTAGGCCTAATCTAATCCAATTGCGGTTTTTAACCAATCTTGTGCATCCAATAAGTGATTTTGTGTCATTGGTTGAACATTTAGGTCATTTTGGACCTCCATAGGCTTATTCTAATCCAATTAGGGTTTTTAACCAATCTTCTGCATCCAATAAGTGCGTTTGTGTCATTGGTTGAACATTTAGGTCCTTTTTGTCCTCCCTAGGCCTATTCTAATCCAATTACAGTTTTAAACCAATCTTGTGCATCCAATAAGTGATTATGTGTCATTTGTTGAACATTTAGGTCATTTTCGTCCTCCATAGGCTTATTCTAATCCAATTAGGGTTTTTAACCAATCTTCTGCATCCAATAAGTGCGTTTGTGTCATTGGTTGAAAATTTAGGTGATTTTCGTCCTCCTTAGGCCTATTCTAATCCAATTAGGGTTTTTAACCAATCTTGTGCATCCAATTAGTGATTTTGTGTCAATGGTTGAACATTTAGGTCATTTTCGTCCTCAATAGGGTTATTCTAATCCAATTAGGGTTTTTAACCAATCTTCTGCATCCAATAAGTGCGTTTGTGTCATTGGTTGAACATTTAGGTCATTTTCATCCTCCCTAAGCCTATTCTAATCCAATTACGGTTTTTAACTAATCTTGTGCTTCCAATAAGTGATTTTGTGTCATTGGTTGAACATTTAGGTCATTTTCGTCCACCCAAGGCTTATTCTAATCCAATTAGGGTTATTAGCCAATCTTGTGCATCCAATAAGTGATTTTTGTGTCATTGGTTGAATATTTACGTCATTTTTTTCATCCCTAGGATTATTCTAATCCAATTAGGGTTTTTAACCAATCTTGTGGATCCAATAATTGCGTTTGTGTCATTGGTTGAACATTTAGGTGATTTTTGTCCTCCTTAGACTTATTCTAATCCAATTAGGGTTTTTAACCAATCTTGTGTATCCAATAAGAGATTTTGTGTCATTGGTTGAACATTTTGGTCATTTTCGTCCTTGATAGGGTTATTCTAATCAAATTAGGGTTTTTAACCAATCTTTTTCATCCAATAAGTGCGTTTGTGTCATTGGTTGAACATTTAGGTCATTTTCGTCCTCCCTAAGCCTATTCTAATCCAATTAGGGATTTTAACCAATCTTGTGTATCCAATAAGAGATTTTGTGTCATTGGTTGAACATTTTGGTCATTTTCGTCCTTAATAGGGTTATTCTAATCAAATTAGGGTTTTTAACCAATCTTCTGCATCCAATAAGTGCGTTTGTGTCATTGGTTGAACAGTTAGGTCATTTTCGTCCTCGCTAGGCCTAATCTAATCCAATTGCGGTTTTTAACCAATCTTGTGCATCCAATAAGTGATTTTGTGTCATTGGTTGAACATTTAGGTCATTTTGGACCTCCATAGGCTTATTCTAATCCAATTAGGGTTTTTAACCAATCTTCTGCATCCAATAAGTGCGTTTGTGTCATTGGTTGAACATTTAGGTCATTTTCGTCCTCCCTAGGCTTATTCTAATCCAATTAGGATTTTTAACCAATCTTGTGCATCCAATAAGTGATTTGGTGTCATTGGTTGAACATTTAGGTCATTTTCGTCCTCAATAGGCTTATTATAATCCAATTAGGGTTTTTAACCAATCTTCTGCGTCCAATAAAAGCGTTTGTGTCATTGGTTGAACATTTAGGTCCTTTTTGTCCTCCCTAGGCCTATTCTAATCCAATTACAGTTTTAAACCAATCTTGTGCATCCAATAAGTGATTATGTGTCATTTGTTGAACATTTAGGTCATTTTCGTCCTCCATAGGCTTATTCTAATCCAATTAGGGTTTTTAACCAATCTTCTGCATCCAATAAGTGCGTTTGTGTCATTGGTTGAACATTTAGGTCATTTTCGTCCTCCCTAGGCTTATTCTAATCCAATTAGGGTTTTTAACTAATCTTGTGCATCCAATAAGTGATTTTGTGTCATTGGTTGAACATTTAGGTCATTTTCGTCCTCAATATGCTTATTCTAATCCAATTAGGGTTTTTAACCAATCTTCTGCATCCAATAAGTGCGTTTGTGTCATTGGTTGAACATTTAGGTCATTTTCGTCCTCCCTAGGCTTATTCTAATCCAATTAGGATTTTTAACCAATCTTGTGCATCCAATAAGTGATTTTGTGTCATTGGTTGAACATTTAGGTCATTTTCGTCCTCCCTAGGCTTATTCTCATCCAATTAGGGTTTTTAACCAATCTTGTGCATCCAATAAGTACATTTGTGTCATTGGTTGAACATTTAGGTCATTTTCGTCCTCCCTAGGCTTATTCTCGTACAATTAGGGTTTTTAACCAATCTTGTGCATCCAATAAGTGATTTTGTGTCATTGGTTGAACATTTAGGTCATTTTCGTCCTCCCTAGGCTTATTCTCGTCCAATTAGGGTTTTTAACCAATCTTTTGCATCCAATAAGTACTTTTGTGTCATTGGTTGAACATTTAGGTCATTTTCGTCCTCCCTAGGCTTATTCTCGTCCAATTAGGGTTTTTAACCAATCTTGTGCATCCAATAAGTGATTTTGTGTCATTGGTTGAACATTTAGGTCATTTTCGTCCTCCCTAGGCTTATTCTCGTCAAATTAGGGTTTTTAACCAATCTTGTGCATCCAATAAGTACACTTGTGTCATTGGTTGAACATTTAGGTCATTTTCGTCCTCTCAAGGCTTATTATCGTCCAATTAGGGTTTTTAACCAATCTTGTGCATCAAATAAGTGATTTATTGTCATTGGTTAAACATTTATGTCATTTTCGTCCTCCCTAGGCTCATTCTCGTCCAATTAGGGTTTTTAACCAATCTTGTGCATCCAATAAGTGATTTTTTGTCATTGGTTGAACATTTAGGTCATTTTCGTCCTCCCTAGGCTTATTCTCGTCCAATTAGGGTTTTTAACCAATCTTGTGCATCCAATAAGTGATTTTGTGTCATTGGTTGAACATTTAGGTCATTTTCGTCCTCCCTAGGCTTATTCTCGTCCAATTAGGGTTTTTAACCAATCTTGTACATCGAATAAGTGATTTTGTGTCATTGGTTGAACATTTAGGTCATTTTCGTCCTCCCTAGGCTTATTCTCGTCCAATTAGGGTTTTTAACCAATCTTGTGCATCCAATAAGTGATTTTGTGTCATTGGTTGAACATTTAGGTCATTTTCGTCCTCCCTAGGCTTATTCTCGTCCAATTAGGGTTTTGAACAAATATTGTGCATCCAATAAGTGATTTTGTGTCATTGGTTGAACATTTAGGTCATTTTCGTCCTCCCTAGGCTTATTCTCGTCCAATTAGGGTTTTTAACCAATCTTGTGCATCCAATAAGTGATTTTGTGTCATTGGTTGAACATTTAGGTCATTTTCGTCCTTCCAAGGCTTATTCTCGTCCAATTAGGGTTTTCAACCAATCTTGTGCATCCAATAAGTACATTTGTGTCATTGGTTGAACATTTAGGTCATTTTTATCCTCCATAGGCTTATTCTCGTCCAATTAGGGTTTTTAACCAATCTTGTGCATCCAATAAGTACATTTGTGTCATCGGTTGAACGTTTAGGTCATTTTCGTCCTCCCAAGGCTTATTCTCCTCCAATTAGGGTTTTTAAACAATCTTGTGCATCCAATTAGCGATTTTGTGTCATTGGTTGAACATTTAGGTCATTTTCGTCCTCCCTAGGCTTATTCTCGTCCAATTAGGGTTTTTAACCAATCTTGTGCATCCAATAAGTACATTTGTGTCATTGGTTGAACATTTAGGTCATTTTCGTCCTCCCTAGGCTTATTCTAATCCAATTAGGGTTTTTAACCAATCTTGTGCATCCAATAAGTGATTTTGTGTCATTGGTTGAACATTTAGGTCATTTTCGTCCTCAATATGCTTATTCTAATCCAATTAGGGTTTTTAACCAATCTTCTGCATCCAATAAGTGCGTTTGTGTCATTGGTTGAACATTTAGGTCATTTTCGTCCTCGCTAGGCCTAATCTAATCCAATTGCGGTTTTTAACCAATCTTGTGCATCCAATAAGTGATTTTGTGTCATTGGTTGAACATTTAGGTCATTTTGGACCTCCATAGGCTTATTCTAATCCAATTAGGGTTTTTAACCAATCTTCTGCATCCAATAAGTGCGTTTGTGTCATTGGTTGAACATTTAGGTCATTTTTCGTCCTCCCTAGGCTTATTCTAATCCAATTAGGATTTTTAACCAATCTTGTGCATCCAATAAGTGATTTGGTGTCATTGGTTGAACATTTAGGTCATTTTCGTCCTCAATAGGCTTATTATAATCCAATTAGGGTTTTTAACCAATCTTCTTTGCCAATAAAAGTGTTTGTGTCATTGGTTGAACATTTAGGTCATTTTTGTCCTCCCTAGGCCTATTCTAATCCAATTACAGTTTTAAACCAATCTTGTGCATCCAATAAGTGATTTTGTGTCATTTGTTGAACATTTAGGTCATTTTCGTCCTCCATAGGCTTATTCTAATCCAATTAGGGTTTTTAACCAATCTTCTGCATCCAATAAGTGCGTTTGTGTCATTGGTTGAACATTTAGGTCATTTTTCGTCCTCCCTAGGCTTATTCTAATCCAATTAGGATTTTTAACCAATCTTGTGCATCCAATAAGTGATTTGGTGTCATTGGTTGAACATTTAGGTCATTTTCGTCTTCAATAGGCTTATTATAATCCAATTAGGGTTTTTAACCAATCTTCTGCGTCCAATAAAAGTGTTTGTGTCATTGGTTGAACATTTAGGTCATTTTTGTCCTCCCTAGGCCTATTCTAATCCAATTACAGTTTTAAACCAATCTTGTGCATCCAATAAGTGATTTTGTGTCATTTGTTGAACATTTAGGTCATTTTCGTCCTCCATAGGCTTATTCTAATCCAATTAGGGTTTTTAACCAATCTTCTGCATCCAATAAGTGCGTTTGTGTCATTGGTTGAAAATTTAGGTAATTTTCTTCCTCCTTAGGCCTATTCTAATCCAATTAGGGTTTTTAACCAATCTTGTGCATCCAATTAGTGATTTTGTGTCATTGGTTGAACATTTAGGTTATTTTCGTCCTCAATAGGGTTATTCTAATCCAATTAGGGTTTTTAACCAATCTTCTGCATCCAATAAGTGTGTTTGTGTCATTGGTTGAACATTTAGGTCATTTTCATCCTCCCTAAGCCTATTCTAATCCAATTACGGTTTTTAACTAATCTTGTGCTTCCAATAAGTGATTTTGTGTCATTGGTTGAACATTTAGGTCATTTTCGTCCACCCAAGGCTTATTCTAATCCAATTAGGGTTATTAGCCAATCTTGTGCATCCAATAAGTGATTTTTGTGTCATTGGTTGAATATTTACGTCATTTTTTTCCTCCCTAGGATTATTCTAATCCAATTAGGGTTTTTAACCAATCTTGTGGATCCAATAATTGCGTTTGTGTCATTGGTTGAACATTTAGGTGATTTTTGTCCTCCTTAGACTTATTCTAATCCAATTAGGGTTTTTAACCAATCTTGTGTATCCAATAAGAGATTTTGTGTCATTGGTTGAACATTTTGGTCATTTTCGTCCTTGATAGGGTTATTCTAATCAAATTAGGGTTTTTAACCAATCTTTTTCATCCAATAAGTGCGTTTTGGTCATTGGTTGAACATTTAGGTCATTTTCGTCCTCCCTAAGCCTATTCTAATCCAATTAGGGTTTTTAACCAATCTTGTGTATCCAATAAGAGATTTTGTGTCATTGGTTGAACATTTTGGTCATTTTCGTCCTTAATAGGGTTATTCTAATCAAATTAGGGTTTTTAACCAATCTTCTGCATCCAATAAGTGCGTTTGTGTCATTGGTTGAACATTTAGGTCATTTTCGTCCTCGCTAGGCCTAATCTAATCCAATTGCGGTTTTTAACCAATCTTGTGCATCCAATAAGTGATTTTGTGTCATTGGTTGAACATTTAGGTCATTTTGGACCTCCATAGGCTTATTCTAATCCAATTAGGGTTTTTAACCAATCTTCTGCATCCAATAAGTGCGTTTGTGTCATTGGTTGAACATTTAGGTCCTTTTTGTCCTCCCTAGGCCTATTCTAATCCAATTACAGTTTTAAACCAATCTTGTGCATCCAATAAGTGATTATGTGTCATTTGTTGAACATTTAGGTCATTTTCGTCCTCCATAGGCTTATTCTAATCCAATTAGGGTTTTTAACCAATCTTCTGCATCCAATAAGTGCGTTTGTGTCATTGGTTGAAAATTTAGGTGATTTTCGTCCTCCTTAGGCCTATTCTAATCCAATTAGGGTTTTTAACCAATCTTGTGCATCCAATTAGTGATTTTGTGTCAATGGTTGAACATTTAGGTCATTTTCGTCCTCAATAGGGTTATTCTAATCCAATTAGGGTTTTTAACCAATCTTCTGCATCCAATAAGTGCGTTTGTGTCATTGGTTGAACATTTAGGTCATTTTCATCCTCCCTAAGCCTATTCTAATCCAATTACGGTTTTTAACTAATCTTGTGCTTCCAATAAGTGATTTTGTGTCATTGGTTGAACATTTAGGTCATTTTCGTCCACCCAAGGCTTATTCTAATCCAATTAGGGTTATTAGCCAATCTTGTGCATCCAATAAGTGATTTTTGTGTCATTGGTTGAATATTTACGTCATTTTTTTCATCCCTAGGATTATTCTAATCCAATTAGGGTTTTTAACCAATCTTGTGGATCCAATAATTGCGTTTGTGTCATTGGTTGAACATTTAGGTGATTTTTGTCCTCCTTAGACTTATTCTAATCCAATTAGGGTTTTTAACCAATCTTGTGTATCCAATAAGAGATTTTGTGTCATTGGTTGAACATTTTGGTCATTTTCGTCCTTGATAGGGTTATTCTAATCAAATTAGGGTTTTTAACCAATCTTTTTCATCCAATAAGTGCGTTTGTGTCATTGGTTGAACATTTAGGTCATTTTCGTCCTCCCTAAGCCTATTCTAATCCAATTAGGGATTTTAACCAATCTTGTGTATCCAATAAGAGATTTTGTGTCATTGGTTGAACATTTTGGTCATTTTCGTCCTTAATAGGGTTATTCTAATCAAATTAGGGTTTTTAACCAATCTTCTGCATCCAATAAGTGCGTTTGTGTCATTGGTTGAACAGTTAGGTCATTTTCGTCCTCGCTAGGCCTAATCTAATCCAATTGCGGTTTTTAACCAATCTTGTGCATCCAATAAGTGATTTTGTGTCATTGGTTGAACATTTAGGTCATTTTGGACCTCCATAGGCTTATTCTAATCCAATTAGGGTTTTTAACCAATCTTCTGCATCCAATAAGTGCGTTTGTGTCATTGGTTGAACATTTAGGTCATTTTCGTCCTCCCTAGGCTTATTCTAATCCAATTAGGATTTTTAACCAATCTTGTGCATCCAATAAGTGATTTGGTGTCATTGGTTGAACATTTAGGTCATTTTCGTCCTCAATAGGCTTATTATAATCCAATTAGGGTTTTTAACCAATCTTCTGCGTCCAATAAAAGCGTTTGTGTCATTGGTTGAACATTTAGGTCCTTTTTGTCCTCCCTAGGCCTATTCTAATCCAATTACAGTTTTAAACCAATCTTGTGCATCCAATAAGTGATTATGTGTCATTTGTTGAACATTTAGGTCATTTTCGTCCTCCATAGGCTTATTCTAATCCAATTAGGGTTTTTAACCAATCTTCTGCATCCAATAAGTGCGTTTGTGTCATTGGTTGAAAATTTAGGTGATTTTCGTCCTCCTTAGGCCTATTCTAATCCAATTAGGGTTTTTAACCAATCTTGTGCATCCAATTAGTGATTTTGTGTCAATGGTTGAACATTAAGGTCATTTTCGTCCTCAATAGGGTTATTCTAATCCAATTAGGGTTTTTAACCAATCTTCTGCATCCAATAAGTGCGTTTGTGTCATTGGTTGAACATTTAGGTCATTTTCATCCTCCCTAAGCCTATTCTAATCCAATTACGGTTTTTAACTAATCTTGTGCTTCCAATAAGTGATTTTGTGTCATTGGTTGAACATTTAGGTCATTTTCGTCCACCCAAGGCTTATTCTAATCCAATTAGGGTTATTAGCCAATCTTGTGCATCCAATAAGTGATTTTTGTGTCATTGGTTGAATATTTACGTCATTTTTTTCCTCCCTAGGCTTATTCAAATCTAATTAGGGTTTTTAACCAATCTTATGCATCCAATAAGTGCGTTTGTGTCATTGGTTGAACATTTAGGTCATTTTTGTCCACCCAAGGCTTATTCTAATCCAATTAGGGTTATTAGCCAATCTTGTGCCTCCAATAAGTGATTTTGTGTCATTGGTTGAACATTTTGGTCATTTTAGTCCTCCCAAGGCCTATTCTAATCCAATTACGGTTTTTAACCAATCTTGTGCATCCAATAAGAGATTTTGTGTCATTGGTTGAACTTCTAAGTCATTTTCGTCCACCCAAGGCTTATTCTAATCCAATTAGGGTTTTTAACCAATCTTGTAGATCCAATAATTGCGTTTGTGTCATTGGTTGAACATTTAGGTGATTTTCGTCCTCCTTAGACTTATTCTAATCCAATTAGGGTTTTTAACCAATCTTGTGTATCCAATAAGAGATTTTGTGTCATTGGTTGAACATTTAGGTCATTTTCGTCTACCCAAGGCTTATTCTAATCCAATTAGGGTTTTTAACCAATCTTGTGTATCCAATAAGTGCATTTTTGTCATTGGTTGAACATTTAGGTCATTTTCGTCCTCCCTAGGCCTATTCTAATCCAATTAGGGTTTTTAACCAATCTTGTGCATCCAATAAGTGATTTTGTGTCATTGGTTGAACATTTAGGTCATTTTCGTCCTCAATAGGGTTATTCTAATCCAATTAGGGTTTTTAACCAATCTTCTGCATCCAATAAGTGCGTTTTTGTCATTGGTTGAACATTTAGGTCATTTTCGTCCTCCCTAGGCCTATTCTAATCCAATTAGGGTTTTTAACCAATCTTGTGCATCCAATAAGTGATTTTGTGTCATTGGTTGAACAATTAGGTCATTTTCGTCCACCCAAGGCTTATTCTAATCCAATTAGGGTTTTTAGCCAATCTTGTGCATCCAATAAGTGATTTTTGTGTCATTGGTTGAATATTTAGGTCATTTTTGTCCTCCCTAGGCTTATTCAAATCTAATTAGGGTTTTTAACCAATCTTATGCATCCAATAAGTGCGTTTGTGTCATTGGTTGAATATTTAGGTCATTTTTGTCCTCCTTAGGATTATTCAAATCCAAGTACGGTTTTTAACCAATCTTGTGCATCCAATAAGTGATTTTGTGTCATTGGTTGAACATTTAGGTCATTTTTGTCGTCAATAGGCTTATTCTAATCCAATTAGGGTTTTTAACCAATCTTCTGCATCCAATAAGTGCGTTTGTGTCATTGGTTGAACATTTAGGTCATTTTCGTCCTTCCTAGGCCTATTCTAATCCAATTACGGTTTTTAACCAATGTTGTGCTTCCAATAAGTGATTTTTGTGTCATTGGTTGAACATTTAGGTCATTTTCGTCCTCCCTAGGCCTAATTTAATCTGATTACGGTTTTTAACCAATCTTGTGCTTCCAATAAGTGATTTTGTGTCATTGGTTGAACATTTAGGTCATTTTCGTCCTCCTTAGGCTTATTCTAATCCAATTAGGGTTTTTAACCAATCTTGTGCATCCAATAAGTGATTTTGTGTCATTGGTTGAACATTTAGGTCATTTTCGTCCTCCCTAGGCTTATTCTCATCCAATTAGGGTTTTTAACCAATCTTGTGCATCCAATAAGTACATTTGTGTCATTGGTTGAACATTTAGGTCATTTTCCTCCTCCCTAGGTTTATTCTTGTCCAATTAAGGTTTTTAACCAATCTTGTGGATCGAATAAGTGATTTTTTCTCATTGGTTGAACATTTATGTCATTTTCGTCCTCCCTAGGCTTATTCTCGTCCAATTAGGGTTTTTAACTAATCTTGTGCATCCAATAAGTACATTTGTGTCATTGGTTGAACATTTAGGTCATTTTCGTCCTCCCTAGGCTTATTCTCGTCCAATTAGGGTTTTTAACAAATGTTGTGCATCCAATAAGTGATTTTGTGTCATTGGTTGAACATTTAGGTCATTTTTGTCCTCCCAAGGCTTATTCTCTTCCAATTAAGGTTTTTAACCAATCTTGTGTATCCAATAAGTGATTTTGTGTCATTTGTTGAACATTTAGGTCAATTTCGTCCTCCCTAGGCATATTCTCGTCTAATTAGGGTTTTTAACCAATGTTGTGCATCTAATAAGTGATTTTGTGCTATTGGTTGAACATTTAGGTCATTTTGGTCCTCCCTAGGCTTATTCTCGTCCAATTAGGGTTTTTAACTAATCTTGTGCATCCAATAAGTACATTTGTGTCATTGGTTGAACATTTAGGTCATTTTCGTCCTCCCTAGGCTTATTCTCGTCCAATTAGGGTTTTTAACCAATCTTGTGCATCCAATAAGTGATTTTGTGTCATTGGTTGAACATTTAGGTCATTTTCGTCCTCCCAAGGCTTATTCTCTTCCAATTAGGGTTTTCAACCAATCTTATGCATCCAATAAGTACATTTGTGTCGTTGGTTGAACATTTAGGTCATTTTCGTCCTCCCTAGGCTTATTCTCGTCCAATTAGGGTTTTTAACCAATCTTGTGCATCCAATAAGTACATTTGTGTCGTTGGTTGAACATTTAGGTCATTTTCGTCCTCCCAATGCTTATTCTCGTCCAATTAGGGTTTTTAACCAATCTTGTGCATCCAATAAGTACATTTGTGTCATTGGTTGAACATTTAGGTCATTTTCATCCTCCCTAGGCTTATTCTCGTCCAATTAAGGTTTTTAACCAATCTAGTGCATCCAATAAGTACATTAGTGTCATTGGTTGAACATTTAGGTCATTTTCGTCCTCCCTAGGCTTATTCTCGTCCAATTAGGGTTTTTAACCAATCTTGTGCATCCAATAAGTGATTTTGTGTCATTGGTTGAACATTTAGGTCATTTTCGTCCTCCCTAGGCTTATTCTCGTCCAATTAGGGTTTTTTACCAGTCTTGTGCATCCAATAAGTGATTTTGTGTCATTGGTTGAACATTTAGGTCACTTTCGTCCTCCTAAGGCTTATTCTCGTCCAATTAGGGTTTTTAACCAATCTTGTGATTCCAATAAGTAAATTTGGGTCATTGGATGAACATTTAGGTCATTTTCGTCCTCCCAAGGCTTATTCTCGTCCAATTAGGGTTTTTAACCAATCTTGTGCATCCAATAAGTACATTTGTGTCATTGGTTGAACATTTAGGTCATTTTCGTCCTCCCTAGGCTTATTCTAATCCAATTAGGGTTTTTAACCAATCTTGTGCATCCAATAAGTGATTTTGTGTCATTGGTTGAACATTTAGGTCATTTTCGTCCTCAATATGCTTATTCTAATCCAATTAGGGTTTTTAACCAATCTTCTGCATCCAATAAGTGCGTTTGTGTCATTGGTTGAACATTTAGGTCATTTTCGTCCTCGCTAGGCCTAATCTAATCCAATTGCGGTTTTTAACCAATCTTGTGCATCCAATAAGTGATTTTGTGTCATTGGTTGAACATTTAGGTCATTTTGGACCTCCATAGGCTTATTCTAATCCAATTAGGGTTTTTAACCAATCTTCTGCATCCAATAAGTGCGTTTGTGTCATTGGTTGAACATTTAGGTCATTTTTCGTCCTCCCTAGGCTTATTCTAATCCAATTAGGATTTTTAACCAATCTTGTGCATCCAATAAGTGATTTGGTGTCATTGGTTGAACATTTAGGTCATTTTCGTCCTCAATAGGCTTATTATAATCCAATTAGGGTTTTTAACCAATCTTCTTTGCCAATAAAAGTGTTTGTGTCATTGGTTGAACATTTAGGTCATTTTTGTCCTCCCTAGGCCTATTCTAATCCAATTACAGTTTTAAACCAATCTTGTGCATCCAATAAGTGATTTTGTGTCATTTGTTGAACATTTAGGTCATTTTCGTCCTCCATAGGCTTATTCTAATCCAATTAGGGTTTTTAACCAATCTTCTGCATCCAATAAGTGCGTTTGTGTCATTGGTTGAAAATTTAGGTAATTTTCTTCCTCCTTAGGCCTATTCTAATCCAATTAGGGTTTTTAACCAATCTTGTGCATCCAATTAGTGATTTTGTGTCATTGGTTGAACATTTAGGTCATTTTCGTCCTCAATAGGGTTATTCTAATCCAATTAGGGTTTTTAACCAATCTTCTGCATCCAATAAGTGCGTTTGTGTCATTGGTTGAACATTTAGGTCATTTTCATCCTCCCTAAGCCTATTCTAATCCAATTACGGTTTTTAACTAATCTTGTGCTTCCAATAAGTGATTTTGTGTCATTGGTTGAACATTTAGGTCATTTTCGTCCACCCAAGGCTTATTCTAATCCAATTAGGGTTATTAGCCAATCTTGTGCATCCAATAAGTGATTTTTGTGTCATTGGTTGAATATTTACGTCATTTTTTTCCTCCCTAGGATTATTCTAATCCAATTAGGGTTTTTAACCAATCTTGTGGATCCAATAATTGCGTTTGTGTCATTGGTTGAACATTTAGGTGATTTTTGTCCTCCTTAGACTTATTCTAATCCAATTAGGGTTTTTAACCAATCTTGTGTATCCAATAAGAGATTTTGTGTCATTGGTTGAACATTTTGGTCATTTTCGTCCTTGATAGGGTTATTCTAATCAAATTAGGGTTTTTAACCAATCTTTTTCATCCAATAAGTGCGTTTGTGTCATTGGTTGAACATTTAGGTCATTTTCGTCCTCCGTAAGCCTATTCTAATCCAATTAGGGATTTTAACCAATCTTGTGTATCCAATAAGAGATTTTGTGTCATTGGTTGAACATTTTGGTCATTTTCGTCCTTAATAGGGTTATTCTAATCAAATTAGGGTTTTTAACCAATCTTCTGCATCCAATAAGTGCGTTTGTGTCATTGGTTGAACAGTTAGGTCATTTTCGTCCTCGCTAGGCCTAATCTAATCCAATTGCGGTTTTTAACCAATCTTGTGCATCCAATAAGTGATTTTGTGTCATTGGTTGAACATTTAGGTCATTTTGGACCTCCATAGGCTTATTCTAATCCAATTAGGGTTTTTAACCAATCTTCTGCATCCAATAAGTGCGTTTGTGTCATTGGTTGAACATTTAGGTCATTTTCGTCCTCCCTAGGCTTATTCTAATCCAATTAGGATTTTTAACCAATCTTGTGCATCCAATAAGTGATTTGGTGTCATTGGTTGAACATTTAGGTCATTTTCGTCCTCAATAGGCTTATTATAATCCAATTAGGGTTTTTAACCAATCTTCTGCGTCCAATAAAAGCGTTTGTGTCATTGGTTGAACATTTAGGTCCTTTTTGTCCTCCCTAGGCCTATTCTAATCCAATTACAGTTTTAAACCAATCTTGTGCATCCAATAAGAGATTTTGTGTCATTGGTTGAACATTTAGATCATTTTCGTCTACCCAAGGCTTATTCTAATCCAATTAGGGTTTTTAACCAATCTTGTGTATCCAATAAGTGCATTTTTGTCATTGGTTGAACATTTAGGTCATTTTCGTCCTCCCTAGGCCTATTCTAATCCAATTAGGGTTTTTAACCAATCTTGTGCATCCAATAAGTGATTTTGTGTCATTGGTTGAACATTTAGGTCATTTTCGTCCTCAATAGGGTTATTCTAATCCAATTTGGGTTTTTAACCAATCTTCTGCATCCAATAAGTGCGTTTGTGTCATTGGTTAAACATTTAGGTCATTTTCGTCCTCCCTAAGCCTATTCTAATCAAATTGCGGTTTTTAACTAATCTTGTGCTTCCAATAAGTGATTTTGTGTCATTGGTTGAACATTTAGGTCATTTTCGTCCACCCAAGGCTTATTCTAATCCAATTAGGGTTATTAGCCAATCTTGTGCATCCAATAAGTGAGTTTTGTGTCATTGGTTTAATATTTAGGTCATTTTTTTTCCTCTCTAGGCTTATTCAAATCTAATTAGGGTTTTTAACCAATCTTATGCATCCAATAAGTGCGTTTGTGTCATTGGTTGAACATTTAGGTCATTTTCGTCCACCCAAGGTTTATTCTAATCCAATTAGGGTTATTAGCCATATCTTCTGCCTCCAATAAGTGATTTTGAGTCATTGGTTGAACATTTAGGTCATTTTCGTCCTCCCTAGGCCTATTCTAATCCAATTACGGTTTTTAACAATTCTTGTGCATCCAATAAGAGATTTTGTGTCATTGGTTGAACTTTTAGGTCATTTTCGTCCACCCAAGGCTTATTCTAATCCAATTAGGGTTTTTAACCAATCTTGTGGATCCAATAATTGCGTTTGTGTCATTGGTTGAACATTTAGGTGATTTTCGTCCTCCTTAGACTTATTCTAATCCAATTAGGGTTTTTAACCAATCTTGTGTATCCAATAAGAGATTTTGTGTCATTGGTTGAACATTTAGGTCCATTTCGTCTACCCAAGGTTTATTCTACTCCAATTAGGGTTTTTAACCTATCTTGTGGATCCAATAAGTGCATTTTTGTCATTGGTTGAACATTTAGGTCATTTTCGTCCTCAATATGCTTATTCTAATCCAATTAGGGTTTTTAACCAATCTTCTGCATCCATTAAGTGCGTTTGTGTCATTGGTTGAACATTTAGGTCATTTTCGTCCTCCCTAGGCCTATTCTAATCCAATTACGGTTTTTAACCAATCTTGTGCATCCAATAAGTGATTTTGTGTCATTGGTTGAACATTTAGGTCATTTTTGCCTCCATAGGCTTATTCTAATCCAATTAGGGTTTTTAACCAATCTCTGCATCCAATAAGTGCGTTTGTGTCATTGGTTGAACATTTAGGTCATTTTCGTCCTCCCTAGGCTTATTCTAATCCAATTAGGATTTTAAACCAATCTTGAGCATCCAATAAGTGATTTTGTGTCATTGGTTGAACATTTAGGTCATTTTCGTCCTCAATAGGCTTATTCTAATCCAATTAGGGTTTTTAACCAATCTTCTGCATCCAATAAGTACGTTTGTGTCATTGGTTGAACATTTAGGTCATTTTCGTCCTCCCTAGGCCTATTCTAATCCAATTACGGTTTTTAACCAATCTTGTGCATCCAATAAGTGATTTTGTGTCATTGGTTGAACATTTAGGTCATTTTCGTCCTCAATATGCTTATTCTAATCCAATTAGGGTTTTTAACCAATCTTCTGCATCCAATAAGTGCGTTTGTGTCATTGGTTGAACATTTAGGTCATTTTCGTCCTCGCTAGGCCTAATCTAATCCAATTGCGGTTTTTAACCAATCTTGTGCATCCAATAAGTGATTTTGTGTCATTGGTTGAACATTTAGGTCATTTTGGACCTCCATAGGCTTATTCTAATCCAATTAGGGTTTTTAACCAATCTTCTGCATCCAATAAGTGCGTTTGTGTCATTGGTTGAACATTTAGGTCATTTTCGTCCTCCCTAGGCTTATTCTAATCCAATTAGGATTTTTAACCAATCTTGTGCATCCAATAAGTGATTTGGTGTCATTGGTTGAACATTTAGGTCATTTTCGTCCTCAATAGGCTTATTATAATCCAATTAGGGTTTTTAACCAATCTTCTGCGTCCAATAAAAGCGTTTGTGTCATTGGTTGAACATTTAGGTCCTTTTTGTCCTCCCTAGGCCTATTCTAATCCAATTACAGTTTTAAACCAATCTTGTGCATCCAATAAGAGATTTTGTGTCATTGGTTGAACATTTAGATCATTTTCGTCTACCCAAGGCTTATTCTAATCCAATTAGGGTTTTTAACCAATCTTGTGTATCCAATAAGTGCATTTTTGTCATTGGTTGAACATTTAGGTCATTTTCGTCCTCCCTAGGCCTATTCTAATCCAATTAGGGTTTTTAACCAATCTTGTGCATCCAATAAGTGATTTTGTGTCATTGGTTGAACATTTAGGTCATTTTCGTCCTCAATAGGGTTATTCTAATCCAATTTGGGTTTTTAACCAATCTTCTGCATCCAATAAGTGCGTTTGTGTCATTGGTTAAACATTTAGGTCATTTTCGTCCTCCCTAAGCCTATTCTAATCAAATTGCGGTTTTTAACTAATCTTGTGCTTCCAATAAGTGATTTTGTGTCATTGGTTGAACATTTAGGTCATTTTCGTCCACCCAAGGCTTATTCTAATCCAATTAGGGTTATTAGCCAATCTTGTGCATCCAATAAGTGAGTTTTGTGTCATTGGTTTAATATTTAGGTCATTTTTTTTCCTCTCTAGGCTTATTCAAATCTAATTAGGGTTTTTAACCAATCTTATGCATCCAATAAGTGCGTTTGTGTCATTGGTTGAACATTTAGGTCATTTTCGTCCACCCAAGGTTTATTCTAATCCAATTAGGGTTATTAGCCATATCTTCTGCCTCCAATAAGTGATTTTGTGTCATTGGTTGAACATTTAGGTCATTTTCGTCCTCCCTAGGCCTATTCTAATCCAATTACGGTTTTTAACAATTCTTGTGCATCCAATAAGAGATTTTGTGTCATTGGTTGAACTTTTAGGTCATTTTCGTCCACCCAAGGCTTATTCTAATCCAATTAGGGTTTTTAACCAATCTTGTGGATCCAATAATTGCGTTTGTGTCATTGGTTGAACATTTAGGTGATTTTCGTCCTCCTTAGACTTATTCTAATCCAATTAGGGTTTTTAACCAATCTTGTGTATCCAATAAGAGATTTTGTGTCATTGGTTGAACATTTAGGTCATTTTCGTCTACCCAAGGTTTATTCTACTCCAATTAGGGTTTTTAACCTATCTTGTGGATCCAATAAGTGCGTTTTTGTCATTGGTTGAACATTTAGGTCATTTTCGTCCTCAATATGTTTATTCTAATCCAATTAGGGTTTTTAACCAATCTTCTGCATCCATTAAGTGCGTTTGTGTCATTGGTTGAACATTTAGGTCATTTTCGTCCTCCCTAGGCCTATTCTAATCCAATTAGGGTTTTTAACAAATCTTGTGCATCCAATAAGTGATTTTGTGTCATTGGTTGAACATTTAGGTCATTTTCGTCTACCCAAGGCTTATTCTACTCCAATTAGGGTTTTTAACCTATCTTGTGGATCCAATAAGTGCATTTTTGTCATTGGTTGAACATTTAGGTCATTTTCGTCCTCAATATGCTTATTCTAATCCAATTAGGGTTTTTAACCAATCTTCTGCATCCATTAAGTGCGTTTGTGTCATTGTTTGAACATTTAGGTCATTTTCGTCCTCCCTAGGCCTATTCTAATCCAATTAGGGTTTTTAACAAATCTTGTGCATCCAATAAGGGATTTTGTGTCATTGGTTGAACATTTAGGTCATTTTCGTCCTCAATAGGGTTATTCTAATCCAATTAGAGTTTTTAACCAATCTTCTCCATCCAATAAGTGTGTTTGTGTCATTGGTTAAACATTTAGGTCATTTTCGTCCTCCCTAAGCCTATTCTAATCCAATTACGGTTTTTAACTAATCTTGTGCTTCCAATAAGTGATTTTGTGTCATTGGTTGAACATTTAGGTCATTTTCGTCCACTCAAGCCTTATTCTAATCCAATTAGGGTTATTAGCCAATCTTGTGCATCCAATAAGTGAGTTTTGTGTCATTGGTTTAATATTTAGGTCATTTTTTTTCCTCTCTAGGCTTATTCAAATCTAATTAGGGTTTTTAACCAATCTTATGCATCCAATAAGTGCGTTTGTGTCATTGGTTGAACATTTAGGTCATTTTCGTCCACCCAAGGTTTATTCTAATCAAATTAGGGTTATTAGCCAAATCTTGTGCCTCCAATAAGTGATTTTGTGTCATTGGTTGAACATTTAGGTCATTTTCGTCCTCCCTAGGCCTATTCTAATCCAATTACGGTTTTTAACAATTCTTGTGCATCCAATAAGAGATTTTGTGTCATTGGTTGAACTTTTAGGTCATTTTCGTCCACCCAAGGCTTATTCTAATCCAATTAGGGTTTTTAACCAATCTTGTGGATCCAATAATTGCGTTTGTGTCATTGGTTGCACATTTAGGTCATTTTCTTCCTCCTTAGACATATTCTAATCCAATTAGGATTTTTAACCAATCTTGTGTATCCAATAAGAGATTTTGTGTCATTGGTTGAACATTTAGGTAGTTTTCGCCAACACAAGGCTTATTCTAATCCAATTAGGGTTTTTAACCAATCTTGTGGATCCAATAGTTGCGTTTGTGTCATTGGTTGAACATTTAGGTGATTTTCGTCCTCCTTAGACTTATTCTAATCCAATTAGGGTTTTTAACCAATCTTGTGTATCCAATAAGAGATTTTGTGTCATTGGTTGAAAATTTAGGTCATTTTCGTCCTCAATATGCTTATTCTAATCCAATTAGGGTTTTTAACCAATCTTCTGCATCCAATAAGTGCGTTTGTGTCATTGGTTGAACATTTAGGTCATTTTCGTCCTCGCTAGGCCTAATCTAATCCAATTGCGGTTTTTAACCAATCTTGTGCATCCAATAAGTGATTTTGTGTCATTGGTTGAACATTTAGGTCATTTTGGACCTCCATAGGCTTATTCTAATCCAATTAGGGTTTTTAACCAATCTTCTGCATCCAATAAGTGCGTTTGTGTCATTGGTTGAACATTTAGGTCATTTTTCGTCCTCCCTAGGCTTATTCTAATCCAATTAGGATTTTTAACCAATCTTGTGCATCCAATAAGTGATTTGGTGTCATTGGTTGAACATTTAGGTCATTTTCGTCCTCAATAGGCTTATTATAATCCAATTAGGGTTTTTAACCAATCTTCTGCGTCCAATAAAAGTGTTTGTGTCATTGGTTGAACATTTAGGTCATTTTTGTCCTCCCTAGGCCTATTCTAATCCAATTACAGTTTTAAACCAATCTTGTGCATCCAATAAGTGATTTTGTGTCATTTGTTGAACATTTAGGTCATTTTCGTCCTCCATAGGCTTATTCTAATCCAATTAGGGTTTTTAACCAATCTTCTGCATCCAATAAGTGCGTTTGTGTCATTGGTTGAACATTTAGGTCATTTTCGTCCTCCCTAGGCTTATTTTAATCCAATTAGGGTTTTTAACCAATCTTGTGCATCCAATAAGTGATTTTGTGTCATTGGTTGAACATTTAGGTCATTTTCGTCCTCAATAGGCTTATTTTAATCCAATTAGGGTCTTTAACCAATCTTCTACATCCAATAAGTGCGTTTGTGTCATTGGTTTTACATTTAGAACATTTTCGTCCTCCCTAGGCCTATTCTAATCCGATTACGGTTTTTAACCAATCTTGTGCATCCAATAAGTGATTTTGTGTCATTAGTTGAACATTTAGGTCATTTTCGTCCTCCATAAGCTTATTCTAATCCGATTAGGGTTTTTAACCAATCTTCTGCATCCAATAAGTGCGTTTGTGTCATTGGTTGAACATTTAGGTCATTTTCGTCCTCCCTAGGCTTATTCTAATCCAATTAGGGTTTTTAACCAATCTTGTGCATCCAATAAGTGATTTTGTGTCATTGGTTGAACATTTAGGTCATTTTCGTCCTTCCTAGGCTTATTCTCATCCAATTAGGGTTTTTAACCAATCTTGTGCATCCAATAAGTGATTTTGTGTCATTGGTTGAACATTTAGGTCATTTTCGTCCTTCCTAGGCTTATTTTCATCCAATTAGGGCTTTTAACAATTCTTGTGCATCTAATAAGTGATTTTGTGTCATTGGTTAAACATTAAGGTCATTTTTGTCCTCCCTAGGCTTATTCTCATCCAATTAGGTTTTTTAACAAATCTTTTGCATCCAATAAGTGATTTTGTGTCATTGGTTGAACATTTCGGTCTTTTTCGTCCTTCCTAGGCTTATTCTCATCCAATTAGGGTTTTTAACCAATCTTGTGCATCCAATAAGTGATTTTGTGTCATTGGTTGAACATTTAGGTCATTTTCGTCCTCCCAAGGCTTATTCTCATCCAATTAGGGTTTTTAACCAATCTTGTGCATCCAATAAGTGATTTTGTGTCATTGGTTGAACATTTAGGTAATTTTCGTCCTCCCAAGGCTTATTCTCGTCCAATTAGGGTTTTTAACCAATCTTGTGCATCCAATAAGTACATTTGTGTCATTGGTTGAACATTTAGGTCATTTTCGTCCTCCCAAGGCTTATTCTCGTCCAATTAGGGTTTTTAACCAATCTTGTGCATCCAATAAGTACATTTGTGTCATTGGTTGAACATTTAGGTTATTTTCGTCCTCCCAAGTCTTTTTCTTGTCCAGTTAGGGTTTTTAACCAATCTTGTGCATCCAATAAGTACATTTGTGTCATTGGTTGAACATTTAGGTCATTTTCGTCCTCCCAAGGCTTATTCTCGTCCAATTAGGGTTTTTAACCAATCTTGTGCATCCAATAAGTACATTTGTGTCATTGGTTGAACATTTAGGTCATTTTCGTCCTCCGATGGCTTATTCTCGCCCAATTAGGGTTTTTAACCAATCTTGTGCATCCAATAAGTACATTTGTGTCATTGGTTGAACATTTAGGTCATTTTCGTCCTCCCAAGGCTTATTCTCGTCCAATTAGGGTTTTTAACCAATCTTGTGCATCCAATAAGTGATTTTGTATCATTGGTTATACATTTAGGTCATTTTCGTCCTCCCAAGGCTTATTCTCGTCCAATTAGGGTTTTTAACCAATCTTGTGCATCCAATAAGTGATTTTGTGTCATTGGTTGAACATTTAGGTCATTTTCGTCCTCCCAAGGCTTATTCTCGTCAATTTAAGGTTTTTAACCAATCTTGTGCATCCAATAAGTACATTTGTGTCATTGGTTGAACATTTAGGTCATTTTCGTCCTCCCAAGGCTTATTCTCGTCCAATTAGGGTTTTTAACCAATCTTGTGCATCCAATAAGTACATTTGTGTCATTGGTTGAACATTTAGGTCATTTTCGTCCTCCCAAGGCTTATTCTCGTCCAATTAGGGTTTTTAACCAATCTTGTGCATCCAATAAGTACATTTGTGTCATTGGTTGAACATTTAGGTCATTTTCGTCCTCCCAAGGTTAATTCTCGTCCAATTAGGGTTTTTAACCAATCTTGTGCATCCAATAAGTACATTTGTTTTATTGGTTGAACATTTAGGTCATTTTCGTCCTCCCAAGGCTTATTCTCTTCCAATTAGGGTTTTTAACCAATCTTGTGCATCCAATAAGTACATTTGTGTCATTGGTTGAACATTTAGGTCATTTTCGTCCTCCCAAGGCTTATTCTCGTCCAATTAGGGTTTTTAACCAATCTTGTGCATCCAATAAGTGATATTGTGTCATTGGTAGAACATTTAGGTCATTTTCGTCCTCCCTAGGCTTATTCTCGTCCAATTAGGGTTTTTAACCAATCTTGTGCATCCAATAAGTACATTTGTGTCATTGGTTGAACATTTAGGTCATTTTCGTCCTCCCTAGGCTTATTCTAATCCAATTAGGGTTTTTAACCAATCTTGTGCATCCAATAAGTGATTTTGTGTCATTGGTTGAACATTTAGGTCATTTTCGTCCTCAATATGCTTATTCTAATCCAATTAGGGTTTTTAACCAATCTTCTGCATCCAATAAGTGCGTTTGTGTCATTGGTTGAACATTTAGGTCATTTTCGTCCTCGCTAGGCCTAATCTAATCCAATTGCGGTTTTTAACCAATCTTGTGCATCCAATAAGTGATTTTGTGTCATTGGTTGAACATTTAGGTCATTTTGGACCTCCATAGGCTTATTCTAATCCAATTAGGGTTTTTAACCAATCTTCTGCATCCAATAAGTGCGTTTGTGTCATTGGTTGAACATTTAGGTCATTTTCGTCCTCCCTAGGCTTATTCTAATCCAATTAGGATTTTTAACCAATCTTGTGCATCCAATAAGTGATTTGGTGTCATTGGTTGAACATTTAGGTCATTTTCGTCCTCAATAGGCTTATTATAATCCAATTAGGGTTTTTAACCAATCTTCTGCGTCCAATAAAAGCGTTTGTGTCATTGGTTGAACATTTAGGTCCTTTTTGTCCTCCCTAGGCCTATTCTAATCCAATTACAGTTTTAAACCAATCTTGTGCATCCAATAAGTGATTATGTGTCATTTGTTGAACATTTAGGTCATTTTCGTCCTCCATAGGCTTATTCTAATCCAATTAGGGTTTTTAACCAATCTTCTGCATCCAATAAGTGCGTTTGTGTCATTGGTTGAAAATTTAGGTGATTTTCGTCCTCCTTAGGCCTATTCTAATCCAATTAGGGTTTTTAACCAATCTTGTGCATCCAATTAGTGATTTTGTGTCAATGGTTGAACATTTAGGTCATTTTCGTCCTCAATAGGGTTATTCTAATCCAATTAGGGTTTTTAACACATCTTCTGCATCCAATAAGTGCGTTTGTGTCATTGGTTGAACATTTAGGTCATTTTCATCCTCCCTAAGCCTATTCTAATCCAATTACGGTTTTTAACTAATCTTGTGCTTCCAATAAGTGATTTTGTGTCATTGGTTGAACATTTAGGTCATTTTCGTCCACCCAAGGCTTATTCTAATCCAATTAGGGTTATTAGCCAATCTTGTGCATCCAATAAGTGATTTTTGTGTCATTGGTTGAATATTTACGTCATTTTTTTCCTCCCTAGGATTATTCTAATCCAATTAGGGTTTTTAACCAATCTTGTGGATCCAATAATTGCGTTTGTGTCATTGGTTGAACATTTAGGTGATTTTTGTCCTCCTTAGACTTATTCTAATCCAATTAGGGTTTTTAACCAATCTTGTGTATCCAATAAGAGATTTTGTGTCATTGGTTGAACATTTTGGTCATTTTCGTCCTTGATAGGGTTATTCTAATCAAATTAGGGTTTTTAACCAATCTTTTTCATCCAATAAGTGCGTTTGTGTCATTGGTTGAACATTTAGGTCATTTTCGTCCTCCCTAAGCCTATTCTAATCCAATTAGGGATTTTAACCAATCTTGTGTATCCAATAAGAGATTTTGTGTCATTGGTTGAACATTTTGGTCATTTTCGTCCTTAATAGGGTTATTCTAATCAAATTAGGGTTTTTAACCAATCTTCTGCATCCAATAAGTGCGTTTGTGTCATTGGTTGAACAGTTAGGTCATTTTCGTCCTCGCTAGGCCTAATCTAATCCAATTGCGGTTTTTAACCAATCTTGTGCATCCAATAAGTGATTTTGTGTCATTGGTTGAACATTTAGGTCATTTTGGACCTCCATAGGCTTATTCTAATCCAATTAGGGTTTTTAACCAATCTTCTGCATCCAATAAGTGCGTTTGTGTCATTGGTTGAACATTTAGGTCATTTTCGTCCTCCCTAGGCTTATTCTAATCCAATTAGGATTTTTAACCAATCTTGTGCATCCAATAAGTGATTTGGTGTCATTGGTTGAACATTTAGGTCATTTTCGTCCTCAATAGGCTTATTATAATCCAATTAGGGTTTTTAACCAATCTTCTGCGTCCAATAAAAGCGTTTGTGTCATTGGTTGAACATTTAGGTCCTTTTTGTCCTCCCTAGGCCTATTCTAATCCAATTACAGTTTTAAACCAATCTTGTGCATCCAATAAGTGATTATGTGTCATTTGTTGAACATTTAGGTCATTTTCGTCCTCCATAGGCTTATTCTAATCCAATTAGGGTTTTTAACCAATCTTCTGCATCCAATAAGTGCGTTTGTGTCATTGGTTGAAAATTTAGGTGATTTTCGTCCTCCTTAGGCCTATTCTAATCCAATTAGGGTTTTTAACCAATCTTGTGTATCCAATAAGAGATTTTGTGTCATTGGTTGAACATTTTGGTCATTTTCGTCCTTAATAGGGTTATTCTAATCAAATTAGGGTTTTTAACCAATCTTCTGCATCCAATAAGTGCGTTTGTGTCATTGGTTGAACATTTAGGTCATTTTCGTCCTCGCTAGGCCTAATCTAATCCAATTGCGGTTTTTAACCAATCTTGTGCATCCAATAAGTGATTTTGTGTCATTGGTTGAACATTTAGGTCATTTTGGACCTCCATAGGCTTATTCTAATCCAATTAGGGTTTTTAACCAATCTTCTGCATCCAATAAGTGCGTTTGTGTCATTGGTTGAACATTTAGGTCCTTTTTGTCCTCCCTAGGCCTATTCTAATCCAATTACAGTTTTAAACCAATCTTGTGCATCCAATAAGTGATTATGTGTCATTTGTTGAACATTTAGGTCATTTTCGTCCTCCATAGGCTTATTCTAATCCAATTAGGGTTTTTAACCAATCTTCTGCATCCAATAAGTGCGTTTGTGTCATTGGTTGAAAATTTAGGTGATTTTCGTCCTCCTTAGGCCTATTCTAATCCAATTAGGGTTTTTAACCAATCTTGTGCATCCAATTAGTGATTTTGTGTCAATGGTTGAACATTTAGGTCATTTTCGTCCTCAATAGGGTTATTCTAATCCAATTAGGGTTTTTAACCAATCTTCTGCATCCAATAAGTGCGTTTGTGTCATTGGTTGAACATTTAGGTCATTTTCATCCTCCCTAAGCCTATTCTAATCCAATTACGGTTTTTAACTAATCTTGTGCTTCCAATAAGTGATTTTGTGTCATTGGTTGAACATTTAGGTCATTTTCGTCCACCCAAGGCTTATTCTAATCCAATTAGGGTTATTAGCCAATCTTGTGCATCCAATAAGTGATTTTTGTGTCATTGGTTGAATATTTACGTCATTTTTTTCCTCCCTAGGCTTATTCTAATCCAATTAGGGTTTTTAACCAATCTTGTGGATCCAATAATTGCGTTTGTGTCATTGGTTGAACATTTAGGTGATTTTTGTCCTCCTTAGACTTATTCTAATCCAATTAGGGTTTTTAACCAATCTTGTGTATCCAATAAGAGAATTTGTGTCATTGGTTGAACATTTTGGTCATTTTCGTCCTTAATAGGGTTATTCTAATCAAATTAGGGTTTTTAACCAATCTTCTGCATCCAATAAGTGCGTTTGTGTCATTGGTTGAACATTTAGGTCATTTTCGTCCTCCCTAAGCCTATTCTAATTCAATTAGGGTTTTTAACCAATCTTGTGTATCCAATAAGAGATTTTGTGTCATTGGTTGAACATTTTGGTCATTTTCGTCCTTAATAGGGTTATTCTAATCAAATTAGGGTTTTTAACCAATCTTCTTCATCCAATAAGTGCGTTTGTGTCATTGGTTGAACATTTAGGTCATTTTCGTCCTCCCTAAGCCTATTCTAATCCAATTAGGGTTTTTAACCAATTTTGTGTCATTGGTTGAACATTTAGGTCATTTTCATCTACCCAAGGCTTATTCTAAACCAATTAGGGGTTTTAACCAATCTTGTGGATCCAATAAGTGGGTTTTTCTCAATTGTTGAACATTTAGGTCATTTTCGTCTTCCATATCCGTATTCTAATCCAATTAGGGTTTTCAACCAATCTTGTGCATCCAATAAGTGCGTTTGTGTCATTGGTTGAACATTAGGGTCATTTTCGTCCTCCCTAGACTTATGCTAATCTAATTAGGGTTTTTATCAAAACTTGTGCATCCAATAAGTGATTTTGTGTCATTGGTTGAACATTTCAGTCATTTTCGTCCTCCCTATGCTTATTCTAATCCAATTATGGTTTTTAACCAATCTTGTGCATCCAATAAGTGATCTTGTGTCATTGGTTGAACCTTTAGTTCATTTTCGTCCTCCATAGGCTTATTCTAATCCAATTAAGGTTTTTAACCAATCTTGTGGATCCAATAAGTGCGTTTGTGTCATTGGTTGAACATTTAGGTCATTTTCAGCCTCCCTAAGGTTATTCTAATCCAATTAGGGTTTTCAACCAATCTTGTGTATCCAACAAATGCGTTTGTTTCATTAGTTGAACATTTAGGTCATTTTCGTCCTCTGTAGGGTTATTCTAATCCAATTAGGGTTTTATCAAAACTTGTGCATCCAATAAGTGATTTTGGGTCATTGGTTGAACATTTAGTTCATTTTCGTCCTCCCTAGGCTTATTCAAATCCAATTAGGGTTTTTAACCAATCTTGTGCATCCAATAAGTGCGTTTGTGTTATCGGTTGAACATTTAGGTCATTTTCGTCTTCCCTAGGCTTATTCTAATCCAATTATGGTTTTTAACCAATCTTGTGCATCCAATAAGTGATCTTGTGTCATTGGTTGAACCTTTAGTTCATTTTCGTCCTCCATAGGCTTATTCTAATCCAATTAAGGTTTTTAACCAATCTTGTGGATCCAATAAGTGCGTTTGTGTCATTGGTTAAACATTTAGGTCATTTTCAGCCTCCCTAGGGTTATTCTAATCCAATTAGGGTTTTCAACCAATCTTGTGAATCGAATAAGTGAGTTTGTGTCATTTGTTAACCATTTAGGTCATTTTTGTCCTCTATAGGGTTATTCTAATGCAATTACGGTTTTTATCAAAAACTTGTGCATCCAATAAGTGATTTTGTGTCATTGGTTGAACATTTAGGTCATTTTCGTCCTCCTTAGGCTTATTCAAATCCAATTAGGGTTTTTAACCAATCTTGTGCATCCAATAAGTGCGTTTGTGTTATCGGTTGAACATTTAGGTCATTTTCGTCCTCCCTAGGCTTATTCTAATCCAATTAGGGTTTTTAACCAATCTTGTGCATCCAAAAAGTGATTTTGTGTCATTGGTTCAACCTTTAGGTCATTTTCGTCCTCCATAGGCTAATTCTAATCCAAGTAGGGTTTTTAACCAATCTTCTGCATCCAATAAGTGCGTTTGTGTCATTGGTTGAATATTTAGGTCATTTTCGTCCTCACTAGGCCTATTCTAATCCAATTACGGTTTTTAACCAATCTTGTGCATCCAACAAGTGATTTTATGTCATTGGTTGAACATTTAGGTCATTTTCGTCCTCCATAAGCTTATTCTAATCCAATTAGGGTTTGTAACCAATCTTCTGTATCAAATAAGAGATTCGTTTCATTGGTTGAACATTTAGGTCATTTTCGTCCACCCAAGGCTTGTTCTAATCCAATTAAGAATTTTAACCAATCTTGTGCATCCAATAAGTGATTTTGTGTTATTGGTTGAACATTTAGGTCATTTTCAGCCTCCCTAGGGTTATTCTAATCCAATTAAGGTTTTCAACCAATCTTGTGTATCCAACAAATGCGTTTGTGTCATTGGTTGAACATTTAGGTCGTTTTCGACCTCTATAGGGTTATTCTAATCCAATTACGGTTTTTATCAAAACTTGTGCATCCAATAAGTGATTTTGTGTCATTGGTTGAACATTTAGGTCATTTTCGTCCTCCCTAGGCTTATTCAAATCCAATTAGGGTTTTTAACCAATCTTGTGCATCCAATAAGTGCGTTTGTGTTATCGGTTGAACATTTAGGTCATTTTCGTTCTCCTTAGGCTTATTCTAATCCAATTAGGGTTTTTAACCAATCTTGTGCATCCAATAAGTGATTTTGTGTCATTGGTTGAACATTTAGGTCATTTTCGTCGTCCCAAGGCTTATTTCAATCCAATTAGCGTTTTTAACCAATATTGTGCATACAATAAGTGATTTTGTGTCATTGGTTGGACATTTAGGTCATTTTCGCCCTCCATAGGCTTATTCTAATCCAATTACGGTTTTTATCAAAACTTGTGCATCCAATAAGTGATTTTGTGTCATTGGTTGAACATTTAGGTCATTTTCGTCCTCCTTAGGCTTATTCTAATCCAATTCGTGTTTTTAACCAATCTTGTGCATCCAATAAGTGATTTTGTGTCATTGGATGAACATTTAGGTCATTTTCGTCCTCAATATGCTTATTCTAATCCAAGTAGGGTTTTTAACCAATCTTCTGCATCCAATAAGTGCGTTTGTGTCATTGGTTGAACATTTAGGTCATTTTCGTCCTCCCTAGGCCTATTCTAATCCAATTTCGGTTTTTAACCAATCTTGTGCATCCAATAAGTGATTTTGTGTCATTGGTTGAACATTTAGGTCATTTTCGTCCTCCATATGCTTATTCTAATCCAATTAGGGTTTGTAACCAATCTTCTGTATCCAATAAGAGATTTGTGTCAATGGTTGAACATTTAGGTCATTTTCGTCCACCCAAGGCTTATTCTAATCCAATTAGGGTTTTTAACCAATCTTGTGAATCCAATAAGTGATTTTGTGTCATTGGTTGAACATTTAGGTCATTTTCAGCCTCCCTAAGGTTATTCTAATCTTATTAGGGTTTTCAACCAATCTTGTGTATCCAACAAATGCGTTTGTTTCATTAGTTGAACATTTAGGTCATTTTCGTCCTCTGTAGGGTTATTCTAATCCAATTAGGGTTTTTATCAAAACTTGTGCATCCAATAAGTGATTTTGGGTCATTGGTTGAACATTTAGTTCATTTTCGTCCTCCCTAGGCTTATTCAAATCCAATTAGGGTTTTTAACCAATCTTGTGCATCCAATAAGTGCGTTTGTGTTATCGGTTGAACATTTAGGTCATTTTCGTCTTTCCTAGGCTTATTCTAATCCAATTAGGATTTTTAACCAATCTTGTGCATCCAATAAGTGATCTTGTGTCATTGGTTGAACCTTTAGGTCATTTTCGTCCTCCATAGGCTTATTCTAATCCAATTAAGGTTTTTAACAAATCTTGTGGATCCAATAAGTGCGTTTGTGTCATTGGTTGAACATTTTGGTCATTTTCAGCCTCCCTAGGGTTATTCTTATCCAATTAGGGTTTTCAACCAATCTTGTGAATCCAATAAGTGATTTTGTGTCATTGGTTGACCATTTAGGTCATTTTTGTCCTCTATAGGGTTATTCTAATGCAATTACGGTTTTTATCAAAAACTTGTGCATCCAATAAGTGATTTTGTGTCATTGGTTGAACATTTAGGTCATTTTCGTCCTCCCTAGGCTTATTCAAATCCAATTAGGGTTTTTAACCAATCTTGTGCATCCAATAAGTGCGTTTGTGTTATCGGTTGAACATTTAGGTCATTTTCGTCCTCCCTAGGCTTATTCTAATCCAATTAGGGTTTTTAACCAATCTTGTGCATCCAAAAAGTGATTTTGTGTCATTGGTTGAACCTTTAGGTCATTTTCGTCCTCCATAGGCTAATTCTAATCCAAGTAGGGTTTTTAACCAATCTTCTGCATCCAATAAGTGCGTTTGTGTCATTGGTTGAATATTTAGGTCATTTTCGTCCTCACTAGGCCTATTCTAATCCAATTACGGTTTTTAACCAATCTTGTGCATCCAACAAGTGATTTTGTGTCATTGGTTGATCATTTAGGTCATTTTCGTCCTCCATAGGCTTATTCTAATCCAATTAGGGTTTGTAACCAATCTTCTGTATCCAATAAGAGATTCGTGTCATTGGTTGAACATTTAGGTCATTTTCGTCCACCCAAGGCTTATTCTAATCCAATTAGGGTTTTTCACCAATCTTGTGCATCCAATAAGTGATTTTGTGTTATTGGTTGAACATTTAGGTCATTTTCAGCCTCCCTAGGGTTATTCTAATCCAATTAAGGTTTTCAACCAATCTTGTGTATCCAACAAATGCGTTTGTGTCATTCGTTGAACATTTAGGTCATTTTCGTCCTCTATAGGGTTATTCTAATCCAATTACGGTTTTTATCAAAACTTGTGCATCCAATAAGTGATTTTGTGTCATTGGTTGAACATTTAGGTCATTTTCGTCCTCCCTAGGCTTATTCAAATCCAATTAGGGTTTTTAACCAATCTTGTGCATCCAATAAGTGCGTTTGTGTTATCGGTTGAACATTTAGGTCATTTTCGTTCTCCTTAGGCTTATTCTAATCCAATTAGGGTTTTTAACCAATCTTGTGCATCCAATAAGTGATTTTGTGTCATTGGTTGAACATTTAGGTCATTTTCGTCGTCCCAAGGCTTATTTCAATCCAATTAGCGTTTTTAACCAATATTGTGCATACAATAAGTGATTTTGTGTCATTGGTTGGACATTTAGGTTATTTTCGCCCTCCATAGGCTTATTCTAATCCAATTACGGTTTTTATCAAAACTTGTGCATCCAATAAGTGATTTTGTGTCATTGGTTGAACATTTAGGTCATTTTCGTCCTCCATAGGCGTATTCTAATCCAATAAGGGTTTTTAACTAATCTTGTGAATCCAATAAGTGCGTTTGTGTCATTGGTTGAACATTTAGGTCATTTTCGTCCTCCTTAGGCTTATTCTAATCCAATTCGGGTTTTTAACCAATCTTGTGCATCCAATAAGTGATTTTGTGTCATTGGTTGAACATTTAAGTCATTTTCGTCCTCAATAGGCTTATTCTAATCCAATTAGGGTTTTTAACCATAGGATTTGTGCGCAACAACTTCCTGCCGCTATGTACTCGGCTTCAGCAGTACTAAGTGCGACACATGCTTGCTTTTTACATGACCAAGATACGAGTGCATTGCCCAGTACATGACAAGTGCCGCTTGTGCTTTTACGATCTGTTTTACATCCTGCATAATCTGAATCTGAATATCCAACGAGGCTACAGATGCTACCTTTAGGATACCATAGTCCAACATTGATGGTGCCTTTTAAGTATTTCATGATTCGTTTGACTGCTACAAGATGTGATTCTTTCGGATCTGCTTGAAATCTTGCACATAGACAAACACTAAACATGATATCTGGCCGACTGGCCGTTAGATATAATAAAGAACCAATCATACCTCGATATTTTGAAATATCAACAGATGTACCAGTTTCATCTTTATCAACATACGTTCCGGAGCCCATGGGAGTTGCATTCTCCTTGCATTTTTCCATGTCAAATCTTTTTAGCAGTTCTTTGCAATATTTTGCTTGATTGATAAAGATGCCATGCTTGAGTTGCTTGATGTGAAGACCAAGAAAATAGTTTAATTTTCCCATCATGGACATTTCAAATTCGCCTTGCATCATCAATGAGAATTCTTCACATATTGCGTTATTTGTTGAACCGAATATGATATCGTCAACATAAATTTGGACCAACAAGGTGTGACCATTATTTCGTTTAATAAATAATGTCTTGTCAACCTTTCCCTTTTCAAAACCTCTTTCACACAGGAAGGCACTCAATCTGTCGTACCAAGCTCTTGGTGCTTGTTTTAGACCATAGAGAGCTTTCCTTAGTTTGAAAACATGTGTAGGATTCTTGAAGTCTTCAAAGCCGGGTGGTTGCTTGACATATACTTCTTCATTGATGTATCCATTTAGAAATGCGCTTTTCACATCCATCTGAAATAATTCAAAATTCATAGAGCAGGCATAAGCAAGTAATAACCGTATTGCTTCTAACCTTGCAACCGGAGCAAATGTTTCGTCAAAATCGATTCCTTCTTCTTGATTGTATCCTTGGGCGACAAGTCTTGCTTTGTTGCGGACAACTATACCATTTTCGTCAAGTTTATTTTTAAATACCCATTTTGTACCAATGATGTGTTTGTCACCTGGATTAGGAACAAGTTCCCATACTTCGTTTTATTCGAATTGATTCAGCTCTTCTTGCATTGCAAGTATCCACTGATCATCTTTTAGTGCTTCACCAACTTTGGAAGGTTCGATCTGTGAAACAAATGCCATGTTTAAACATGCATCTTGCAATTTGAGTCTAGTTGTAACTCCTTTGTTGATATCACCAATGATGTTATCAATCGGATGATATCGATGGGTTCTCCATTCCTTTGGAAGTTCATTGGGTTCCTCTTCCATGTCGACTTCATTTTCTTGACTCGGTTGATCAATTGGATCTTCTTTACGTGGATCACTACTTTCAATATCATCATCATCAAAAGAAATAGCTTTATCCTCTTTCGAGGGGTTAGTTTCATCAAAAGTAACATGTATTGATTCTTCTACAATTAAAGTTCTTTTGTTAAAAATTCTAAAAGCTTTACTGGATAATGCATACCCAATAAATATACCTTCATCCGCTTTTTCATCGAATTTTCCAAGATTGTCTTTTTCGTTATTTAGCACAAAACACTTGCAACCAAAGATGTGGAGGTGAGAGATATTGGGCTTTCTACCTTTGTATAGTTCATACGGAGTCTTCTTAAGAATAGGTCGAATGTTTACTCTGTTAGTAACATAGCATGCCGTGTTTACAGCATCTGCCCAAAAATACTTTGGTAGATTTGAGTCACTTAACATTGTTCTTGCAAGTTCTATCAAGGACCTGTTCTTTCTCTCAACAACCCCATTTTGTTGAGGTGTTCTTGGTGCAGAAAAATTGTGAAAAATTCCATTTTCCTCACAGAATTCTTCAAATAAAGTATTTTGAAATTCTCTACCATGATCACTTCGAATTGATACAATCTTGGATGATTGTTCATTTTGGACTAGTTTGGCGTAATTTTTAAAGGCTTTAAAAGCTTCATTTTTGTTTGCCAAAAACAAGGTCCATGTGTACCTTGAAAAGTCATCAACAATAACTAGTCCGTATGAATTTCCACCAAGACTTTTAGTTCTTGATGGACCAAACAAATCCATGTGTATCAATTGAAGTGGTCTTGTAGTAGATATAACATTTATGGCTTTAAAAGAAGTTTTCGTTTGTTTATCTTTTTGGCATGCATCACATAATTTATCCTTGACAAATTTCATTTTTGGTAATCCGACAACAAGATCATGTTTGACTAGTTTGTTTAAATGATCCATGTGAATATGGGCAATTCTTTTGTGCCATAACCATGCATCATTGTTGTCGCTTACCAAAAGACATTTCATTTTCAAGGATAATCATCTAAATTAAGTATGAAAATATTCTTGAAACGTTTACCGATAAATTTAATTTCACTTGTTGCTGCATTTTGAATGATGCACTCTTCCTTGTTGAAGACTATCTTGTGTCCTTTGTCACATAACTGGCTGATGCTTATCAAATTGTGCTTTAGGCCTTCAACATAAAGAACATCTTCAATTGTTGGAGAAGGTGCTTTTCCAATTTTTCCAATGCCTAGGATCTTTCCTTTGTTATTATCTCCATATACTACATGTCCTTTCGATTCAAGTGTCAATGCTGAAAATTTTGTTATGTCTCCCGTCATGTGTTTGGAACACCCGCTATCTAAGTACCATAAATTTGAAGTATTTTGTGAGCATCCCTGCAAAATTGAAATCAGATTTTATTAGGTACCCAAAGTGCTTTGGGTCCTTGGGGGTTAGTGCCTTTCTTGACCCATATGCAATGGCCTTTGGGAATGCTAATATTTCTTACATGACAAGTATTTGGTGTGTGTCCATAGATACCACAATATGAGCAAGTAGGAATTTTACTTGTGTATGTATGACGCTTATTGTTAATAAACTTTCCTTTATGTGAATGTTCTTTTTGTACAAATGTCATGTTTCTTAAATTTGTTTGAGTGCTTGATTTGACAAAAATGGTCTTACTAGTGCTTGGTTTATCAAATTTAGAAAATCCAATACCACTTTTATCATTAGAATATCTTTGCATGTTTAGAACATTTTCTAATCCTATATGTCCTTTTTCATACCTTTCTATTACTCTATTTAGTTGAGTAATTTTGAATGAAAGTGAATCACAATTATTACATGAAGAATTTTGCTTAGAATTTTCAGCATCTTTTTCCATAAGATTAATTTTTTCTTTAAGATATAAGATTTCTTTCTTTTGAGTTGATACTTGTTTAAGCAAATTTTTACATTCGGCAAGAAGTTCCTTTATTGCATTTTGTGCTTCATTGTATTCTATAACTAATTCATGATTATGTGAAAGATTGTTTGAGTTACTAACCTCTTCGTCATCGGAGTGATGTGACGCCATTAGGGCAACATTTGCGCATTCATCGCTTTCAGTTTCTGATGTTGAACTTATGTCGTTATCTTCCCATGCGATATAAGCTTTCTTGAAATCTTTTCTTTTGCCGGCACTCTTCTTGATGAGATCTGGACAGTCTGCTTTAATATGTCCTTGTTTTCCACATTCAAAGCATGTGAAGTTTTGGTTGGTCGTGCTATCTTTCTTTCTGAAGTTTTTCTTCTTGAAACTTCTGTTATTTTTGAGAAATTTGCCGAATTTCTTGACAAGGAGATTGATGTTTTCGTCGTCATCAGAAATTTCTTCTTTGACTGCTTCCTTTGATTCGGTCTTTAGAGCAATATTTTTGCTTTTCTTTTCTTGGGTTTCATTTTGCTCTAATCGTCCAAGTTCTATTTCATGCTCTTGTAGTTTGCCAAATAATGCAGAAAGTGACATTTTGGACAAACTCTTCTTTTCTGATATAGCAGTCACGTTTGGTTGCCACGCCCTCGTTAGTGATCGTAATACTTTCAGATTCAATTCATCATTTGAGAAGACCTTTCCGAGGGCTGTCAGATGATTTGTCAAGTGGGAGAATCGTTTCTGCATGTCTAGTATGGTTTCTCCAGGCTGCATGCGAAACAATTCATATTCTTGAGAAAGTGTATTTAGTTTGGATCTTTTTACCTCTATGGTGCCTTCATGGGTTACTTCCAATGTATCCCATATTTCCTTGGCTGTTTTACAGTGAGATATGCGGAAGAATTCGTCCATACCAAGTGCCGATTGTAGAATGTTTTTAGCCTTTTTATCAAATAGCACTTTTCTTTTATCGTCATCGATCCAAGAGTTCTTTATTTTAATTTCCTCTTTGTTGTTGATGACCGTCGTTGGAATGTATGGACCATTTTCGACAGCATCCCATATTTCGTCTCCGTGTGCCTCAAGATATGCTTGCATACGGATTTTCCAAAAATCGTAATGTTCACCGACGAAACATGGAGGTTTGGTACTGCTGCCTCCGTCTCTGAAAACTGGTAGTGCGGAAGCCATTAGTTGTTTGATCAAGGAGTAATTTACCTTGAACCTGCTCTGATACCAATTGTTAGATCAGATATGCACCTAAGAGGCGGGGGGGTGAATTAGGTGTTTGGTTATTTTGATCGTTTTTAGAATTACGGTGATTGATTTTTGCGCTTATGAATAGTAACAGATAATGTAAATGGCAGTAATGTAAAGAACACAACAGATTTATCCTGGTTCCCCTAATCACCAAAGGTACGTCCAGTCCTCTTGCTCACCACAAGAGATTTTCTTCACTATCTGTCAGAATATGTACAAGTCCTCACCCTGGGACCTTGGCTACAATCTTCTAACAAACTTTTCAAAGATAGAACACTACTATCTTAAATACAGCACTTCAAAGAAAGTACAACTTTCTTTTACAAACACCTGTTGTTTTGATAAGGATATAAGAATAGAAGGAGATAGAATAATTCAAGATTTATTCAAGTACTTTGAGAACCTTAAGGATATGAAAATGATATGCAAGTACTTGAATTTCTGAAAAAGACTTAGGAAAATTTGGAAAATTTAGTTCAAAGTCTTTGAAATTGTATATTTTGAATTGGTAATTTGAAAATGAAGTTATAACCTATTTATAGTCCTCAAACAACTCTTTAGATTCGTGGCCTTTGATCCAAGAGGTTTGAGAACGAATTGCAATGTTTTAAATTGAATTCAAAGCTGAAAAATTGCATTGGTTGCAGTTGTATTCGACTACCATATTTCTGTATTCGAATACAGCTTGTTGCAACGTTAAAAATTTTCAAACATTTCACTGTGTAGTCGAATACAGATGAGATGGCCAACTCTCTGACTTAGCCATGTTTTATCTTGTATTCGACTACAGGATATTTGTATTCGAATACGACTGCTGCAACGTTTAAAAATCATTCAAAATTTCCACTGTGTAGTCGAATACAGATGAGATGGCCAACTCTCTGACTTAGCCATTTTTATCTGTATTCGAATACACTTTAGTTGTATTCGATTACAACATGACTTTTAGTTAAAAATAAGGATTCTATCATTTTGAAAATATTATTTTGGACTTTGGAAAATATTGTTTATGCATATGCAAAGTAATTAAGGTCCTCTTGTATTTGAATTATGACTTGAATTATTTTACCTTTATCTAATTTATTTATTTGTAATTTCATCAAGAGATGTAATTCTTCTTTTTGTTGTTGTGTCACCATTGGTCTTTGTGGATAATCAAAAACGTATTTTTACAATTTTTAACCAATCTTGTGCATCCAATAAGTGATCTTGTGTCATTGGTTGAACCTTTAGGTCATTTTCGTCCTCCATAGGCTTATTCTAATCCAATTAAGGTTTTTAACAAATCTTGTGGATCCAATAAGTGCGTTTGTGTCATTGGTTGAACATTTAGGTCATTTTCAGCCTCCCTAGGGTTATTCTAATCCAATTAGGGTTTTCAACCAATCTTGTGAATCCAATAAGTGATTTTGTGTCATTGGTTGAACATTTAGGTCATTTTCGTCGTCCCAAGGCTTATTCTAATCCAATTAGCATTTTTAACCAATCTTGTGCATCCAATAAGTGATTTTGTGTCATTGGTGGAACATTTAGGTCGTTTTCGTCCTCCCTAGGCTTATTCAAATCCAATTACGGTTTTTAACCAATCTTGTGCATCCAATAAGTGCGTTTGTGTTATCGGTTGAACATGAGGTCATTTTCGTACTCCCTAGGCTTATTCTATTCCAATTAGGGTTTTTAGCCAATCTTGTGCATCAAATAAGTGATTTTGTGTCATTGGTTGAACATTTAGGTTATTTTCGTCCTCAATAGGCTTATTCTAATCCAATTAGGGTTTTTAACTAATCTTCTGCATCCAATAAGTGCGTTTGTGTCATTTGTTGAACATTTAGGTCATTTTCGTCCACTCAAGGCTTATTCTATTCCAATAAGGGTTTTTAACTAATCTTGTGAATCCAATAAGTAATTTTGTGTCATTGGTTGAACATTTAGGTCATTTTCGTCGTCCCAAGGCTTATTCTAATCCAATTAGCGTTTTTAACCAATATTGTGGATCCAATAAGTGCGTTTGTGTCATTGGTTGAACATTTAGCTCATTTTCAGCCTACCTAGGGTTATTCTAATCCAATTAGGGTTTTCAACCAATCTTGTGTATCCAATAAATGCGTTTGTGTCATTGGTTGAACATTTAGGTCATTTTCGTCCTCTATAGGGTTATTCTAATCCAATTAGGGTTTTTTTTATCAAAATTTGTGCTTTCGATAATTATTTTGTGTCATTGGTTGAACATTTAGGTCATTTTCGTCCTCCCTAGGCTTATTCTAATCCAATTAGGGTTTTTATCCAATCTTGTGCATCCAATAAGTGATTTTGTGTCATTAGTTGAACATTTAGGTCATTTTCGTCCTCCATAGGCTTATTCTAATCCAATTTGGGTTTTTAACCAATCTTCTGCATTCAATAAGTGCGTTTGTGTTATTGGTTGAACATTTAGGTCATTTTCGTCCTCCATAGGCGTATTCTAATCCAATAAGGGTTTTTAACTAATCTTGTGAATCCAATAACTGCGTTTGTGTCATTGGTTGAACATTTAGGTCATTTTCGTCCTCCTTAGGCTTATTCAAATCCAATTAGGGTTTTTAACCAATCTTGTGCATCCAATAAGTGATTTTGTGTCATTGGTTGATCCTTTAGGTCATTTTCGTCCTCCATAGGCTTATTCTAATCCAATTAGGGTTTTTAACTAATATTCTGCATCCAATAAGTACATTTGTGTCATTGGTTGAACATTTAGGTCATTTTCGTCCTCCCTAGGCCTATTCTAATCCAATTACGGTTTTTAACCAATCTCGTGCATCCAAAAAGTGATTTTGTGTCATTGGTTGAACATTTAGGTCATTTTCGTCCTCCATAGGCTTATTCTAATCCAATTAAGGTTTTTAACAAATCTTGTGGATCCAATAAGTGCGTTTGTGTCATTGGTTGAACATTTAGGTCATTTTCAGCCTCCCTAGGGTTATTCTAATCCAATTAGGGTTTTCAACCAATCTTGTGAATCCAATAAGTGATTTTGTGTCATTGGTTGAACATTTAGGTCATTTTCGTCGTCCCAAGGCTTATTCTAATCCAATTAGCGTTTTTAACCAATCTTGTGCATCCAATAAGTGATTTTGTGTCATTGGTGGAACATTTAGGTCGTTTTCGTCCTCCCTAGGCTTATTCTAATCCAATTAGGGTTTTTAACTAATATTCTGCATCCAATAAGTACATTTGTGTCATTGGTTGAACATTTAGGTCATTTTCGTCCTCCCTAGGCCTATTCTAATCCAATTACGGTTTTTAACCAATCTCGTGCATCCAATAAGTGATTTTGTGTCATTGGTTGAACATTTAGGTCATTTTCGTCCTCCATAGGCTTATTCTAATCCAATTAAGGTTTTTAACAAATCTTGTGGATCCAATAAGTGCGTTTGTGTCATTGGTTGAACATTTAGGTCATTTTCAGCCTCCCTAGGGTTATTCTAATCCAATTAGGGTTTTCAACCAATCTTGTGAATCCAATAAGTGATTTTGTGTCATTGGTTGAACATTTAGGTCATTTTCGTCGTCCCAAGGCTTATTCTAATCCAATTAGCGTTTTTAACCAATCTTGTGCATCCAATAAGTGATTTTGTGTCATTGGTGGAACATTTAGGTCGTTTTCGTCCTCCCTAGGCTTATTCAAATCCAATTAGGGTTTTTAACCAATCTTGTGCATCCAATAAGTGCGTTTGTGTTATCGGTTGAACATGAGGTCATTTTCGTACTCCCTAGGCTTATTCTATTCCAATTAGGGTTTTTAGCCAATCTTGTGCATCAAATAAGTGATCTTGTGTCATTGGTTGAACCTTTAGGTCATTTTCGTCCTCCCTAGGCTTATTCTAATCCAATTAAGGTTTTTAACCAATCTTGTGGATCCAATAAGTGCGTTTGTGTCATTGGTTGAACGCTTAGGTCATTTTCAGCCTACCTAGGGTTATTCTAATCCAATTTGGGTTTCCAACCAATCTTGTGTATCCAATAAATGCGTTTGTGTTATCGGTTGAACATTTAGGTCATTTTCTTCCTCCCTAGGCTTATTCTAATCCAATTAGGGTTTTTAACCAATCTTGTGCATCCAATAAGTGATTTTGTGTCATTGGTGGAACATTTAGGTCGTTTTCGTCCTCCCTAGGCTTATTCAAATCCAATTAGGGTTTTTAACCAATCTTGTGCATCCAATAAGTGCGTTTGTGTTATCGGTTGAACATGAGGTCATTTTCGTACTCCCTAGGCTTATTCTATTCCAATTAGGGTTTTTAGCCAATCTTGTGCATCCAATAAGTGATTTTGTATCATTGGTTGAACATTTAGGTTATTTTCGTCCTCAATAGGCTTATTCTAATCCAATTAGGGTTTTTAACCAATCTTCTGCATCCAATAAGTGCGTTTGTGTCACTTGTTGAACATTTATGTCATTTTCATCCACCCAAGGCTTATTCTAATCCAATAAGGGTTTTTAACTAATCTTGTGAATCCAATAAGTGATTTTGTGTCATTGCTTGAACATTTAGGTCATTTTCGTCGTCCCAAGGCTTATTCTAATCCAATTAGCATTTTTAACCAATCTTGTGCTTACAATAGGTGATTTTGTGTCATTGGTTGGACATTTAGGTCATTTTCGTTCTCCCTAGGCTTATTCTAATCCAATTAAGGTTTTTAACAAATCTTCTGCATCCAATAAGTTTGTTTGTGTCATTGGTTGAACATTTTGGTCATTTTCGTCCTCGCTAAGCATATTCTTATCCAATTACGGTTTTTAACCAATCTTTTGGATCCAATAAGTGATTTTGTATCATTGGTTGAACATTTAGGTCATTTTCGTCCTCCATAGGCTTATTCTAATCCAATTAGGGTTTTTAACCAATCTTCTGCATCCAATAAGTGCGTTTGTGTCATTGGTTGAACATTTAGGTCATTTTCATCCTCCCTGGGCTTATTCTAATCCAATTAGGGTTTTTAACCAATCTTGTGCATCCAATAAGTGATTTTGTGTCATTGGTTGAACATTTAGGTCATTTTCGTCCTCAATAGGCTTATTCTAATCCAATTAGGGTTATTAACCAATCTTCTGCATCCAATAAGTGCGTTTGTGTCATTGGTTGAACATTTAGGTCATTTTCGTCCTCCCTAGGCCTATTCTAATCCAATTACGGTTTTTAACCAATCTTGTGCTTCCAATAAGTGATTTTGTGTCATTGGTTGAACATTTAGGTCATTTTTCGTCCACCCAAGGATTATTCTAATCCAATTAGGGTTTTTAGCCAATCTTGTGCATGCAATAAGTGATTTTGTGTCATTGGTTCAATATTTAGGTCATTGTTGTCCTCCCTAGGCTTATTCAAATCTAATTAGGGTTTTTAACCAAGCTTATGGACCCAATAAGTTCGTTTGTGTCTTTGGTTGAACATTTAGGTCGTTTTTATTTTCCCTAGGCCTATTCTAATCCAATTACGGTTTTTTACCAATCTTGTGCATCCAATTAGTGATTTTCAGTCATTGGTTGAACATTTAGGTCATTTTGGTCCACCCAAGGCTTATTCTATTCCAATTAGGGTTTTTAACCAATCTTGTGAATCCAATAATTGATTTTGTGTCATTGGTTGAATATTTAGGTCATTTTCGTCCTCCCAAGTCTTATTCTAATCCAATTAGAGGTTTTAGCCAATCTTATGCATCCAATAAGTGCAATTGTGTTATTGGTTGAACATTTAGGTCATTTTCGTCCTCCCTAGGCTTATTCTAATCCAATTAGGGATTTTATCCAATCTTGTGCATCCAATAAGTGATTTTGTGTCATTAGTTGAACATTTAGGTCATTTTCGTCCTCCATAGGCTTATTCTAATCCAATTTGGGTTTTTAACCAATCTTCTGCATTCAATAAGTGCGTTTGTGTTATTGGTTGAACATTTAGGTCATTTTCGTCCTCCATAGGCGTATTCTAATCCAATAAGGGTTTTTAACTAATCTTGTGAATCCAATAAGTGCGTTTGTGTCATTGGTTGAACATTTAGGTCATTTTCGTCCTCCTTAGGCTTATTCAAATCCAATTAGGGTTTTTAACAAATCTTATGCATCCAATAAGTGATTTTGTGTCATTTGTTGAACCTTTAGGTCATTTTCGTCCTCCATAGGCTTATTCTAATCCAATTAGGGTTTTTAACTAATCTTCTGCATCCAATAAGTGCATTTGTTTCATTGGTTGAACATTTAGGTCATTTTCGTCCTCCCTAGGCCTATTCTAATCCAATTACGGTTTTTAACCAATCTCGTGCATCCAATAAGTGATTTTGTGTCATTGGTTGAACATTTAGGTCATTTCCGTCCTCCTTAGGCTTATTCTAATCCAATTAGGGTTTTTAACCAATCTTGAGCATCCAATAAGTGATTTTGTGTCATTGGTTGAACCTTTAGGTCATTTTCGTCCTCCATAGGCTTATTCTAATGCAATTAGGGTTTTTAACCAATCTTCTACATCCAATAAGTGCATTTGTGTCATTGGTTGAACATTTAGGTCATTTTCGTCCTCCCTAGGCTTATTCTATTCCAATTTGGGTTTTTAGCCAATCTTGTGCATCCAATAAGTGATTTTGTGTCATTGGTTGAACATTTAGGTTATTTTCGTCCTCAATAGGCTTATTCTAATCCAATTAGGGTTTTTAACCAATCTTCTGCATACAATAAGTGCGTTTGTGTCATTTGTTGAACATTTAGGTCGTTTTCGTCCACCAAAGGCTTATTCTAATCCAATTAGGGTTTTTAACCAATCTAGTGCATCCAATAAGTGCGTTTGTGTTATCGGTTGAACATTTAGATCATTTTCGTCCTCCCTAGGCTTATTCTAATCCAATTAGGGTTTTTAACCAATCTTGTGCATCCAATTAGTGATCTTGTGTCATTGGTTGAACCTTTAGGTCATTTTCGTCCTCCATAGGCTTATTCTAATCCCATTAAGGTTTTTAACCAATCTTGTGGATCCAATAAGTGCGTTTGTGTCATTGGTTGAACATTTAGGTCAATTTCAGCCTACCTAGGGTTATTCTAATCCAATTTGGGTTTTCAACCAATCTTGTGTATCCAATAAATGCGTTTGTGTTATCGGTTGAACATTTAGGTCATTTTCTTCCTCCCTAGGCTTATTCTAATCCAATTAGGGTTTTTAACCAATCTTGTGCATCCAATAAGTGATTTTGTGTCATTGGTTGAACATTTAGGTTATTTTGATCCTCCATAGGCTTATTCTAATCCCATTAGGGTTTTTAACCAATCTTCTGCATCCAATAAGTGCGTTTGTGTCATTGGTTGAACATTTAGGTCATTTTCGTCTTCCCTAGGCTTATTCTATTCCAATTAGGGTTTTTAGCCAATCTTGTGCATCCAATAAGTGATTTTGTGTCATTGGTTGAACATTTAGGTTATTTTCGTCCTCAATAGGCTTATTCTAATCCAATTAGGGTTTTTAACCAATCTTCTGCATCCAATAAGTGCGTGTGTGTCATTTGTTGAACATTTAGGTCATTTTCGTCCACCCAAGGCTTATTCTAATCCAATAAGGGTTTTTAACTAATCTTGTGAATCCAATAAGTGATTTTGTGTCATTGCTTGAACATTTAGGTCATTTTCGTCGTCCCAAGGCTTATTCTAATCCAATTAGCATTTTTAACCAATCTTGTGCATACAATAGGTGATTTTGTGTATTTGGTTGGACATTTAGGTCATTTTCGTTCTCCCTAGGCTTATTCTAATCCAATTAAGGTTTTTAACAAATCTTCTGCATCCAATAAGTGTGTTTGTGTCATTGGTTGAACATTTAGGTCATTTTCGTCCTCGCTAGGCATATTCTTATCCAATTACGGTTTTTAACCAATCTTTTGGATCCAATAAGTGATTTTGTATCATTGGTTGAACATTTAGGTCATTTTCGTCCTCCATAGGCTTATTCTAATCCAATTAGGGTTTTTAACCAATCTTCTGCATCCAATAAGTGCGTTTGTGTCATTGGTTGAACATTTAGGTCATTTTCATCCTCCCTGAGCTTATTCTAATCCAATTAGGGTTTTTAACCAATCTTGTGCATCCAATAAGTGATTTTGTGTCATTGGTTGAACATTTAGGTCATTTTCGTCCTCAATAGGCTTATTCTAATCCAATTAGGGTTTTTAACCAATCTTCTGCATCCAATAAGTGCGTTTGTGTAATTGGTTGAACATTTAGGTCATTTTCGTCCTCCCTAGGCCTATTCTAATCCAATTACGGTTTTTAACCAATCTTGTGCTTCCAATAAGTGATTTTGTGTCATTGGTTGAACATTTAGGTCATTTTTCGTCCACCCAAGGATTATTCTAATCCAATTAGGGTTTTTAGCCAATCTTGTGCATCCAATAAGTGATTTTGTGTCATTGGTTCAATATTTAGGTCATTGTTGTCCTCCCTAGGCTTATTCAAATCTAATTAGGGTTTTTAACCAATCTTATGGACCCAATAAGTGCTTTTGTGTCTTTGATTGAACATTTAGGTCGTTTTCGTCTTCCCTAGGCCTATTCTAATCCAATTACGGTTTTTTACCAATCTTGTGCATCCAATTAGTGATTTTCTGTCATTGGTTGAACATTTAGGTCATTTTGGTCCACCCAAGGCTTATTCTATTCCAATTAGAGTTTTTAACCAATCTTGTGAATCCAATAATTGATTTTGTGTCATTGGTTGAATATTTAGGTCATTTTCGTCCTCCCAAGTCTTATTCTAATCCAATTAGAGGTTTTAGCCAATCTTATGCATCCAATAAGTGCAATTGTGTCATTGGTTGAACATTTAGGTCATTTTCGTCCTCCCTAGGCTTATTCTAATCCAATTAGGGTTTTTTACAATCTTGTGCATCCAATAAGTGATTTTGTGTCATTAGTTGAACATTTAGGTCATTTTCGTCCTCCATAGGCTTATTCTAATCCAATTTGGGTTTTTAACCAATCTTCTGCATTCAATAAGTGCTTTTTTGTTATTGGTTGAACATTTAGGTCATTTTCGTCCTCCATAGGCGTATTCTAATCCAATAAGGGTTTTTAACTAATCTTGTGAATCCAATAAGTGCGTTTGTGTCATTGGTTGAACATTTAGGTCATTTTCGTCCTCCTTAGGCTTATTCAAATCCAATTAGGGTTTTTAACCAATCTTGTGCATCCAATAAGTGATTTTGTGTCATTTGTTGAACCTTTAGGTCATTTTCGTCCTCCATAGGCTTATTCTAATCCAATTAGGGTTTTTAACTAATCTTCTGCATCCAATAAGTGCATTTGTGTCATTGGTTGAACATTTAGGTCATTTTCGTCCTCCCTAGGCCTATTCTAATCCAATTACGGTTTTTAACCAATCTCGTGCATCCAATAAGTGATTTTGTGTCATTGGTTGAACATTTAGGTCATTTTCGTCCTCCTTAGGCTTATTCTAATCCAATTAGGGTTTTTAACCAATCTTCTGCATCCAATAAGTGATTTTGTGTCATTGGTTGAACCTTTAGGTCATTTTCGTCCTCCATAGGCTTATTCTAATCCAATTAGGGTTTTTAACCAATCTTCTACATCCAATAAGTGCATTTGTGTCATTGGTTGAACATTTAGGTCATTTTCGTCCTCCCTAGGCTTATTCTATTCCAATTTGGGTTTTTAGCCAATCTTGTGCATCCAATAAGTGATTTTGTGTCATTGGTTGAACATTTAGGTTATTTTCGTCCTCAATAGGCTTATTCTAATCCAATTAGGGTTTTTAACCAATCTTCTGCATCCAATAAGTGCGTTTGTGTCATTTGTTGAACATTTAGGTCATTTTCGTCCACCCAAGGCTTATTCTAATCCAATTAGGGTTTTTAACCAATCTAGTGCATCCAATAAGTGCGTTTGTGTTATCGGTTGAACATTTAGGTCATTTTCGTCCTCCCTAGGCTTATTCTAATCCAATTAGGGTTTTTAACCAATCTTGTGCATCCAATTAGTGATCTTGTGTCATTGGTTGAACCTTTAGGTCATTTTCGTCCTCCATAGGCTTATTCTAATCCCATTAAGGTTTTTAACCAATCTTGTGGATCCAATAAGTGCGTTTGTGTCATTGGTTGAACATTTAGGTCAATTTCAGCCTACCTAGGGTTATTCTAACCCAATTTGGGTTTTCAACGAATCTTGTGTATCCAATAAATGCGTTTGTGTTATCGGTTGAACATTTAGGTCATTTTCTTCCTCCCTAGGCTTATTCTAATCCAATTAGGGTTTTTAACCAATCTTGTGCATCCAATAAGTGATTTTGTGTCATTGGTTGAACATTTAGGTTATTTTGATCCTCCATAGGCTTATTCTAATCCCATTAGGGTTTTTAACCAATCTTTTGCATCCAATAAGTGCGTTTGTGTCATTGGTTGAACATTTAGGTCATTTTCGTCTTCCCTAGGCTTATTCTATTCCAATTAGGGTTTTTAGCCAATCTTGCGCATCCAATAAGTGATTTTGTGTCATTGGTTGAACATTTAGGTCATTTTCGTCTTCCCTAGGCTTATTCTATTCCAATTAGGGTTTTTAGCCAATCTTGTGCATCCAATAAGTGATTTTGTGTCATTGCTTGAACATTTAGGTCATTTTCGTCGTCCCAAGGCTTATTCTAATCCAATTAGCATTTTTAACCAATCTTGTGCATACAATAGGTGATTTTGTGTCATTGGTTGGACATTTAGGTAATTTTCGTTCTCCCTAGGCTTATTCTAATCCAATTAAGGTTTTTAACAAATCTTCTGCATCCAATAAGTGTGTTTGTGTCATTGGTTGAACATTTAGGTCATTTTCGTCCTCGCTAGGCATATTCTTATCCAATTACGGTTTTTAACCAATCTTTTGGATCCAATAAGTGATTTTGTATCATTGGTTGAACATTTAGGTCATTTTCGTCCTCCATAGGCTTATTCTAATCCAATTAGGGTTTTTAACCAATCTTCTGCATCCAATAAGTGCGTTTGTGTCATTGGTTCAACATTTAGGTCATTTTCATCCTCCCTGGGCTTATTCTAATCCAATTAGGGTTTTTAACCAATCTTGTGCATCCAATAAGTGATTTTGTGTCATTGGTTGAACATTTAGGTCATTTTCGTCCTCAATAGGCTTATTCTAATCCAATTAGGGTTTTTAACCAATCTTCTGCATCCAATAAGTGCGTTTGTGTCATTGGTTGAACATTTAGGTCATTTTCGTCCTCCCTAGGCCTATTCTAATCCAATTACAGTTTTTAACCAATCTTGTGCTTCCAATAAGTGATTTTGTGTCATTGGTTGAACATTTAGGTCGTTTTCGTCTTCCCTAGGCCTATTCTAATCCAATTACGGTTTTTTACCAATCTTGTGCATCCAATTAGTGATTTTCTGTCATTGGTTGAACATTTAGGTCATTTTGGTCGACCCAAGGCTTATTCTATTCCAATTAGGGTTTTTAACCAATATTGTGAATCCAATAATAGATTTTGTGTCATTGGTTGAATATTTAGGTCATTTTCGTCCTCCCAAGTCTTATTCTAATCCAGTTAGAGGTTTTAGCCAATCTTATGCATCCAATAAGTGCGTTTGTGTCATTGGTTGAACATTTAGGTCATTTTCGTCCTCCCTAGGACAATTCTATTCCCATTACGGTTTTTAACCAATCTTGTGCATCCAATAAGAGATTTTGTGTCTTTGGTTGAACTTTTAGGTCATTTTCGTCCACCCAAGGCTTATTCTAATCCAATTAGGGTTTTTAACCAATCTGGTGGATCCAATAAGTGCGTTTGTGTCATTGGTTGAACATTTAGATCATTTTCGTCCTCCCTAGACTTATTCTAATCCAATTAGGGTTTTTAACCAATCTTGTGTATCGAATAAGAGATTTTGTGTCATTGGTTGAACATTTAGGTCATTTTCGTCAACCCAATGCTTATTCTAATCCAATTAGGGTTTTTAACCAATCTTGTGGATCCAATAAGTTCGTTTTTGTCATTGGTTGAACATTTAGGTCATTTTCGTCCTCCCTAGGCTTATTCTATTCCAATTAGGGTTTTTAGCCAATCTTGTGCATCCAATAAGTGATTTTTTGTCATTGGTTGAACATTTAGGTTATTTTCGTCCTCAATAGGCTTATTCTAATCCAATTAAGGTTTTTAACCAATCTTCTGCATCGAATAAGTGCGTTTGTGTCATTTGTTGAACATTTAGATCATTTTCGTCCACCCAAGGCTTATTCTAATCGAATAAGGGTTTTTAACTAATCTTGTGAATCCAATAAGTGATTTTGTGTCATTGCTTGAACATTTAGGTCATTTTCGTCGTCCCAAGGCTTATTCTAATCCAATTAGCGTTTTTAACCGATCATGTGCATACAATAAGTGATTTTGTGTCATTGGTTGGACATTTAGGTCATTTTCGTTCTCCCTAGGCTTATTCTAATCCAATTAAGGTTTTTAACAAATCTTAGGCATCCAATAATTGTGTTTGTGTCATTGGTTGAAAATTTAGGTCATTTTCGTCCTCGCTAGGCATATTCTAATCCATTTACGGTTTTTAACCAATCTTGTGGATCCAATAAGTGATTTTGTATCATTGGTTGAACATTTAGGTCATTTTCGTCCTCCATCGGCTTATTCTAATCCAATTAGGGTTTTTAACCAATCTTCTGCATCCAATAAGTGCGTTTGTGTCATTGGTTGAACATTTAGGTCATTTTCATCCTCCCTAGGCTTATTCTAATCCAATTAGGGTTTTTAACCAATCTTGTGCATCCAATAAGTGATTTTGTGTCATTGGTTGAACATTTAGGTCATTTTCGTCCTCAATAGGCTTATTCTAATCCAATTAGGGTTTTTAACCAATCTTGTGCATCCAATAAGTGCATTTGTGTCATTGGTTGAACATTTATGTCATTTTCGTCCTCCCTAGGCCTATTCTAATCCACTTACGGTTTTTAACCAATCTTGTGCTTCCAATAATTGATTTTGTGTCATTGGTTGAATATTTAGGTCATTTTCGTCCACCCAAGGCTTATTCTAATCCAATTAGGGTTTTTAGCCAATCTTGTGCATCCAATAAGTGATTTTGTGTCATTGGTTCAATATTTAGGTCATTTTTGTCCTCCCTAGGCTTATTCAAATCTAATTTGGGTTTTTAACCAATCTTATGGATCCAATAAGTGCGTTTGTGTCTTGGGTTGAACATTTTACCAATCTTTGTCATCCAATTAGTGATTTTCTGTCATTGGTTGAACATTTAGGTCATTTTGGTCCACCCTAGGCTTATTCTATTCCAATTAGGGTTTTTAACCAATATTGTGAATCCAATAATTGATTTTGTGTCATTGGTTGAATATTTAGGTCATTTTCGTCCTCCAAAGCTTTATTCTAATCCAATTAGAGGTTTTAGCCAATCTTATGCATCCAATAAGTGCGTTTGTGTCATTGGTTGAACATTTAGGTCCTTTTCGTCCTCCCTAGACTTATTCTAATCCAATTAGGGTTTTTAACCAATCTTATGGATCCAATAAGTGCGTTTTTGTCATTGGTTGAACATTACGGTCATTTTCGTCCTCCCTAGGCTTATTTTATTCCAATAAGGGTTTTTAGCCAATCTTGTGCATCCAATAAGTGCGTTTGTGACATTTGTTGAACATTTAGGTCATTTTCGTCCACCCAAGGCTTATTCTAATCCAATAAGGGTTTTTAACTAATCTTGTGAATCCAATAAGTGATTTTGTGTCTTTGGTTGAACATTTAGGTCATTTTCGTCAACCCAAGGCTTATTCTAATCCAATTAGGGTTTTTAACCAATCTTGTGGATCCAATAAGAGCGTTTTTTGTCATTGGTTGAACATTTAGGTCATTTTCGTCCTCCCTAGGCTTATTCTATTCCAATTAGGGTTTTTAACCAATCTTGTGCATACAATAAGTGATTTTGTGTCATTGGTTAGACATTTAGGTCATTTTCGTTCTCCCAAGGCTTATTTTAATCCAATTAAGGTTTTTAACCAATCTTGTGCATCCAATAAGTGATTTTGTGTCATTGGTTAAACATTTAGGTCATTTTCGTCCTCCATAGGCTTATTCTAATCCAATTAGGGTTTTTAACCAATCTTCTGCATCCAATAAGTGCGTTTGTGTCATTGGTTGAACATTTAGGTCATTTTCGATCTCCTTAGGCTTATTCTAATCCAATTAGGGTTTTTAACCAATCTTGTGCATCCAATAAGTGATTTTGTGTCAATGGTTAAACAATTAGATCATTTTAGTCCTCAATATGCTTATTCTAATCCAAATAGGGTTTTTAACCAATCTTCGGCATCCAATAAGTGCGTTTGTGTCATTTGTTGAACATTTAGGTCATTTTCGTCCTCCCTAGGGCTATTCAAATCCAATTACGGTTTTTAACCAATCTTGTGCATCCAATAAGTGATTTTGTGTCATTGGTTGAACATTTAGGTCATTTTCGTCCTACATAGGCTTATTCTAATCCAATTAGGGTTTTTAACCAATCTTCTGCATCCAATAAGTGATTTTGTGTCATTGGTTGAATATTTAGGTCATTTTCGTCCTCCCAAGTCTTATTCTAATCCAATGGGAGGTTTTAGCCAATCTTATGCATCCAATAAGTGTGTTTGTGTCATTGGTTGAACATTTAGGTCATTTTCTTCCTCCCTAGGCTTATTTAAATCCCATTAGGGTTTTTACCCAATCTTGTGCATCCAATAAGTGTGTTTGTGACATTGGTTGAACATTTAGGTCATTTTCGTCCTCCCTAGGCCTATTCTAATCCATTTTGGGTTTTTAACCAATCTTGTGCATCCAATAAGTGATTTTGTGTCATTGGTTGAATGTTTAGGTCATTTACGTCCTCCCTAGGCTTATTCTAATCCCATTAGAGGTTTTACCCAATCTTATGCATCCAATAAGTGCGTTTGTGTCATTGGTTGAACATTTAGGTCCTTTTCGTCCTCCCTAGCCCTATTTTAATCCAATTAGGGTTTTTAACCAATCTAGTGCATCCAATAAGTGATTTTGTGTGATTGGTTGAACATGTAGGTCATTTTCGTCCTCCCTAGTCTTATTCTAATCCAATTAGGGTTTTTAACCAATATTCTGCATTCAATAAGTGCGTTTGTGTTATTGGTTGAACATTTATGTCATTTTCGTCCTCCATATCCGTATTCTAATCCAATTAGGGTTTTTAACCAATCTTGTGCATCCAATAAGTGCGTTTGTGTCATTGGTTAAACATTTAGGTCATTTTCGTCCTCCCTAGACTTATTCTAATCCAATTAGGGTTTTTAACCAATCTTGTGTATCCAATAAGAGATTTTGTGTCATTGGTTGAACATTTAGGTCATTTTCATCCACCCAAGGCTTATTCTAATCCAATTAGGGTAATTAACCAATCTTGTGGATCCAATAAGTGGGTTTGTGTCATTGGTTGAACATTTAGGTGATTTTCTGCCTCCTTAGGTTTATTCTAATCCAATTAGGGTTTTCAACCAATCTTGTGTATCCAATAAATACGTTTGTGTCATTGGTTAAATATTTAGGTCATTTTCGTCATCCCTAGGCTTATTCAAATCCAATTAGGGTTTTTAACCAATCTTGTGCATCCAATAAGTGCGTTTGTGTTATTGGTTGAACATTTAGGTCATTTTCGTCCTCCCAAGTCTTATTCTAATCCAATGAGATGTTTTAGCCAATCTTATGCATCCAATAAGTGTGTTTGTGTCATTGGTTGAACATTTAGGTCATTTTCTTCCTCCCCTAGGCCTATTATAATCCAATTACGGTTTTTAACCAATCTTGTGCATCCAATAAGTTATTTTGTGTCATTGGTTGAATATTTAGGTCATTTACATCCTCCCTAGGCTTATTCTAATCCCATTAGAGGTTTTACCCAATCTTATGCATCCAATAAGTGCGTTTGTGTCATTGGTTGAACATTTAGGTTCTTTTCGTCCTCCCTATCCCTATTTTAATCCAATTAGGGTTTTTAACCAATCTAGTGCATCCAATAAGTGATTTTGTGTCATTGGTTGAACATGTAGGTTATTTTCGTCCCCCCCAAGGCTTATTCGAATCCATTTTGGATTTTTAACAAATCTTGTGCATTCAAAAAGAGATTTTATGTCATTGGATGAACATTTAGGTCTTTTTCGTCCTCCGTAGGCTTATTCAAATCTAATTAGGGTTTTTAACCAATCTTGTGTATCCAATAAGTGCGTTTGTGACATTGTTTGAACATTTAGGTCATTTTCGTCCTCCCTAGGCCTATTCTAATCCAATTAGGGATTTTAACCATTCTTGTGCATCCAATAAGTGCGTTTGTGTCATTGGTTGAACATTTAGGTCATTTTCGTCCTCCATAGGCTTATTATAATCCAATTAGGGTTTTTAACCAAACTTCTGCATCCAATAAGTGCGTTTGTGTCATTGGTTGAACATTTAGGTCATTTTCGTCCTCCCTAGACTTATTCTAATCCAATTAGGGTTTTTAACCAATCTTGTGTATCCAATAAGACATTTTGTGTCATTGGTTGAACATTTAGGTCATTTTCATCCACCCAAGGCTTATTCTAATCCAATTAGGGTAATTAACCAATCTTGTGGATCCAAAAAGTGGGTTTGTGTCATTGGTTGAACATTTAGGTCATTTTCTGCCTTCCTAGGGTTATTCAAATCCAATTAGGGTTTCCAACCAATCTTGTGTATCCAATAAATACGTTTGTGTCATTGGTTGAACATTTAGGTCATTTTCGTCCTCCGTATGGTTATACTAATCCAATTAGGGATTTTATCAAAACTTGTGCATCCAATAAGTGATTTTGTGTCATTTGTTGAACATTTAGGTCATTTTCTTCCTCCCTAGGCTTATTCAAATCCGATTAGGGTTTTTAACCAATCTTTTGCAACATATAAGTGCGTTTGTGTTGTTGGTTGAACATTTAGGTCATTTTCGTCTTCCATAGGCTTATTCTAATCCAATTAGGGGTTTTAACCAATCTTGTGTATCCAATAAGAGATTTTTATCATTGGTTGAACATTTAGGTCATTTTCGTTCACCCAAGGCTTATTCTAATCCAATTATGGTTTTTAACCAATCTTGTGGATCCAATAAGTGCGTTTGTGTCATTGGTTGAACAATTAGGTCATTTTCAGCCTCCCTAGGGTTATTCTAATCCAATTAGGGTTTTTAGCCAGTCTTGTGCATCCAATAAGTGATTTTGTGTCATTGGTTAAATATATAGGTCATTT
>JBBPBP010000001.1:34935127-34979130 GCA_037974735.1 Cicer chorassanicum
TTGTGTATCCAATAAGACATTTTGTGTCATTGGTTGAACATTTAGGTCATTTTCATCCACCCAAGGCTTATTCTAATCCAATTAGGGTAATTAACCAATCTTGTGGATCCAAAAAGTGGGTTTGTGTCATTGGTTGAACATTTAGGTCATTTTCTGCCTTCCTAGGGTTATTCTAATCCAATTAGGGTTTCCAACCAATCTTGTGTATCCAATAAATACGTTTGTGTCATTGGTTGAACATTTAGGTCATTTTCGTCCTCCGTAGGGTTATTCTAATCCAATTAGGGATTTTAACCAATCTTGTGTATCCAATAAATACGTTTGTGTCATTGGTTGAACATTTAGGTCATTTTCGTCCTTCGTAGGGTTATTCTAATCCAATTAGGGTTTTTATCAAAACTTGTGCATCCAATAAGTGATTTTGTGTCATTTGTTGAACATTTAGGTCATTTTCGTCCTCCCTAGGCTTATTCAAATCCGATTAGGGTTTTTAACCAATCTTTTGTAACATATAAGTGCGTTTGTGTTGTTGGTTGAACATTTAGGTCATTTTCGTCTTCCATAGGCTTATTCTAATCCAATTCGGGGTTTTAACCAATCTTGTGTATCCAATAAGAGATTTTTATCATTGGTTGAACATTTAGGTCATTTTCGTTCACCCAAGGCTTATTCTAATCCAATTATGGTTTTTAACCAATCTTGTGGATCCAATAAGTGCGTTTGTGTCATTGGTTGAACAATTAGGTCATTTTCAGCCTCCCTAGGGTTATTCTAATCCAATTAGGGTTTTTAGCCAGTCTTGTGCATCCAATAAGTGATTTTGTGTCATTGGTTAAATATATAGGTCATTTGCGTCCTCCCTAGGCTTATTCAAATCCAATTAGGGTTTTTAACCAATCTTGTGCATCCAATAAGTGCGTTTGTGTTATTGGTTGAACATTTAGGTCATTTTCGTCCTCCCTAGGCTTATTCTAATCCAATTAGGGTTTTTAACCAATCTTGTGCATCCACGAAGTGATTTTGTGTCATTGGTTGAACATTTAGGTCATTTTCGTCCTCCATAGGCTTATTTTAATCCAATTAGGGTTTTTAACCAAACTTCTGCATCCAATAAGTGCGTTTGTGTCATTGGTTGAACATTTAGGTCATTTTCGTCCTCCCTAGACTTATTCTAATCCAATTAGGGTTTTTAACCAATCTTGTGTATCCAATAAGACATTTTGTGTCATTGGTTGAACATTTAGGTCATTTTCATCCACCCAAGGCTTATTCTAATCCAATTAGGGTAATTAACCAATCTTGTGGATCCAAAAAGTGGGTTTGTGTCATTGGTTGAACATTTAGGTCATTTTCTGCCTTCCTAGGGTTATTCTAATCCAATTAGGGTTTCCAACCAATCTTGTGTATCCAATAAATACGTTTGTGTCATTTGTTGAACATTTAGGTCATTTTCGTCCTCCGTAGGGTTATTCTAATCCAATTAGGGATTTTATCAAAACTTGTGCATCCAATAAGTGATTTTGTGTCATTTGTTGAACATTTAGGTCATTTTCATCCTCCCTAGGCTTATTCAAAATCAATTAGGGTTTTTAACCAATCTTTTGCAACATATAAGTGCGTTTGTGTTATTGGTAGAACATTTAGGTCATTTTCGTCTTCCATAGGCTTATTCTAATCCAATTAGGGGTTTTAACCCATCATGTGTATCCAATAAGAGATTTTTATCATTGGTTGAACATTTAGGTCATTTTCGTCCACCCAAGGCTTATTCTAATCCAATTATGGTTTTTAACTAATCTTGTGGATCCAATAAGTGCGTTTGTGTCATTGGTTGAACATTTAGGTCATTTTCAGCCTCCCTAGGGTTATTCTAATCCAATTAGGGTTTTTACCCAATTTTGTGCATCCAATAAGTGATTTTGTGTCATTGGTTAAATATTTAGGTCATTTTCGTCCTCCCTAGGCTTATTCAAATCAAATTAGGGTTTTTAACCAATCTTGTGCATCCAATAAGTGCCTTTGTGTTATTGGTTGAACATTTAGGTCATTTTCGTCCTCCCAAGTTTTATTCTAATCCAATGAGAGGTTTTAGCCAATCTTATGCATCCAATATGTGTGTTTGTGTCATTGGTTGAACATTTAGGTCATTTTCTTCCTTCCTAGGCTTCTTTAAATCCCATTAGGGTTTTTACCCAATCTTGTGCATCCAATAAGTGTGTTTGTGACATTGGTTGAACATTTAGGTCATTTTCGTCCTCCCTAGGCCTATTCTAATCCAATTATGGTTTTTAACCAATCTTGTGGATCCAATAAGTGCGTTTGTGTCATTGGTTGAACAATTAGGTCATTTTCAGCCTCCCTAGGGTTATTCTAATCCAATTAGGGTTTTTAGCCAGTCTTGTGCATCCAATAAGTGATTTTGTGTCATTGGTTAAATATATAGGTCATTTTCGTCCTCCCTAGGCTTATTCAAATCCAATTAGGGTTTTTAACCAATCTTGTGCATCCAATAAGTGCGTTTGTGTTATTGGTTGAACATTTAGGTCATTTTCGTCCTCCCTAGGCTTATTCTAATCCAATTAGGGTTTTTAACCAATCTTGTGCATCCACGAAGTGATTTTGTGTCATTGGTTGAACATTTAGGTCATTTTCGTCCTCCATAGGCTTATTCTAATCCAATTAGGGTTTTTAACCAATCTTCTGCATCCAATAAGTGCGTTTGTGTCATTGGTTGAACATTTAGGTCATTTTCGTCCTCCCTAGACTTATTCTAATCCAATTAGAGTTTTTAACCAATGTTGTGTATCCAATAAGACATTTTGTGTCATTGGTTGAACATTTAGGTCATTTTCATCCACCCAAGGCTTATTCTAATCCAATTAGGGTAATTAACCAATCTTGTGGATCCAAAAAGTGGGTTTGTGTCATTGGTTGAACATTTAGGTCATTTTCTGCCTTCCTAGGGTTATTCTAATCCAATTAGGGTTTCCAACCAATCTTGTGTATCCAATAAATACGTTTGTGTCATTGGTTGAACATTTAGGTCATTTTCGTCCTCCGTAGGGTTATTCTAATCCAATTAGGGATTTTAACCAATCTTGTGTATCCAATAAATACGTTTGTGTCATTGGTTGAACATTTAGGTCATTTTCGTCCTTCGTAGGGTTATTCTAATCCAATTAGGGTTTTTATCAAAACTTGTGCATCCAATAAGTGATTTTGTGTCATTTGTTGAACATTTAGGTCATTTTCGTCCTCCCTAGGCTTATTCAAATCCGATTAGGGTTTTTAACCAATCTTTTGTAACATATAAGTGCGTTTGTGTTGTTGGTTGAACATTTAGGTCATTTTCGTCTTCCATAGGCTTATTCTAATCCAATTCGGGGTTTTAACCAATCTTGTGTATCCAATAAGAGATTTTTATCATTGGTTGAACATTTAGGTCATTTTCGTTCACCCAAGGCTTATTCTAATCCAATTATGGTTTTTAACCAATCTTGTGGATCCAATAAGTACGTTTGTGTCATTGGTTGAACATTTAGGTCATTTTCGTCCTCCCTAGGCTTATTCTAATCCAATTAGGGTTTTTAACCAATCTTGTGCATCCAATAAGTGCGTTTGTGTTATTGGTTGAATATTTAGGTCATTTTCGTCCTCCCTAGGCTTATTCTAATCCAATTAGGGTTTTTAACCAATCTTGTGCATCCAAGAAGTGATTTTGTGTCATTGGTTTAACATTTAGGTTATTTTCGTCCTCAATAGGCTAATTCTAATCCAATTAGGGTTTTTAACCAATCTTCTGCATCCAATAAGTGCGTTTGTGTCATTTGTTGAACATTTATGTCATTTTCGTCCACTCAAGGCTTATTCTAATCCAATAAGGGTTTTTAACTAATCTTGTGAATCCAATAAGTGATTTTGTGTCATTGGTTGAACATGTAGGTCATTTTCAGCCTCCCTAGGGTTATTCTAATCCAATTAGGGTTTTCAACCAATCTTGTGTATCCAATAAATGCGTTTGTGTCATTGGTTGAAATTTAGGTCATTTTCGTCCTCTATAGGGTTATTCTAATCCAATTAGGGTTTTTATCAAAACCCTTGCATCCAATAAGTGATTTTGTGTCATTAGTTGAACATTTAGGTCATTTTCGTCCTCCTTAGGCTTATTCAAATCCAATTAGGGTTTTTAACCAATCTTGTGCATCCAATAAGTGCGTTTGTCTTATTGGTTGAACATTTAGGTCATTTTCGTCCTCCCCAGGCTTATTCTAATCCAATTAGGGTTTTTAACCAATCTTGTGCATCCAAGAAGTGATTTTGTGTCATTGGTTGAACATTTAAGTCATTTTCGTCCTCCATAGGCTTATTCTAATCCAATTAGGGTTTTTAACCAATCTTTTGCATCCAATAATTGTGTTTGTGTCATTGGTTTAACATTTAGGTCATTTTCATCCTCCCTAGGCTTATTCTATTCCAATTAGGGTTTTTAGCCAATCTTGTGCATCCAATAAGTGATTTTGTGTCATTGGTTGAACATTTAGGTCATTTTCGTCCTCCATAGGCTTATTCTAATCCAATTAGGGTTTTTAACCAATCTTGTGCATCCAATAAGTGCGTTTGTGTTATTTGTTGAACATTTAGGTCATTTTCGTCCTCCCTAGGCTTATTCTAATCCAATTAGGGTTTTTAACCAATCTTGTGCATCCGATAAGTGCGTTTGTGTTATTGGTTGAACATTTAGGTCATTTTCGTCCTCCCTAGGCTTATTCTAATCCAATTAGGGTTTTTAACCAATCTTGTGCATCCAAGAAGTGATTTTGTGTCATTGGTTTAACATTTAGGTTTTTTTCGTCCTCAATAGGCTAATTCTAATCCAATTAGGGTTTTTAACCAATCTTCTGCATCCAATAAGTGCGTTTGTGTCATTTGTTGAACATTTATGTCATTTTCGTCCACTCAAGGCTTATTCTAATCCAATAAGGGTTTTTAACTAATCTTGTGAATCCAATAAGTGATTTTGTGTCATTGGTTGAACATTTAGGTCATTTTCGTACTCCCTAGGCCTATTCTAATCCAATTACGGTTTTTTACCAATCTTGTGGATCCAATAAGTGCGTTTGTGTCATTGGTTGAACATTTAGGTCATTTTCAGCCTCCCTAGGGTTATTTTAATCCAATTAGGATTTTCAACCAATCTTGTGTATCCAATAAATGCGTTTGTGTCATTGGTTGAAATTTAGGTCATTTTCGTCCTCTATAGGGTTATTCTAATCCAATTAGGGTTTTTAATAAAACCTTTGCATCCAATAAGTGATTTTGTGTCATTGGTTGAACATTTAGGTCATTTTCGTCGTCCATAGGCTTATTCTAATCCAATTAGGGTTTTTAACCAATCTTCTGTAGCCAATAAATGCGTTTGTATCATTGGTTGAACATTTAGGTCATTTTCGTCCTCCCTAGGCTTATTCTAATCCAATTAGGGTTTTTAACCAATCTTGTGCATCCAATAAGTGATTTTGTGTCATTGGTTGAACATTTAGGTCATTTTCGTCAATATGCTTATTCTAATCCAAGTAGGGTTTTTAACCAATCTTCTGCATCCAATAAGTGCGTTTGTGTCATTGGTTGAACATTTAGGTCATTTTCGTCCTTCCTAGGCCTATTCTAATCCAATTACGGTTTATAAACAATCTTGTGCATCCAATAAGTGATTTTGTGTCATTGGTTGAACATTTAGGTCATTTTCGTTCTCCCAAGTCTTATTCTAATCCAATTAAGGTTTTTAACAAATCTTGTGCATCCAATAAGTGCGTTTGTGTCATTGGTTGAACATGTAGGTTATTTTCGTACTCCTTAGGAATATTCTAATCCAATTAGGGTTTTTAACCAATCTTGTGCATCCAATAAGTGATTTCGTGTCATTGGTTGAACATTTAGGTCATTTTCTTCCTCCATAGGCTTATTCTAATCCAATTAGGGTTTTTAACCAATCTTCTGTAGCCAATAAGTGCGTTTGTGTCATTGGTTGAACAATTAGGTCGTTTTCGTCCTCCCTATGCTTATTCTAATCCAATTAGTGTTTTTAACCAATCTTGTGCATACAATAAGTGATTTTGTGTCATTGGTTGGACATTTAGGTCATTTTCGTTCTCCCAAGGCTTATTCTAATCCAATTAAGGTTTTTAACAAATCTTGTGCATCCAATAAGTGCGTTTGTGTCATTGATTGAACATTAAGGTCATTTTCGTCCTCCTTAGGCTTATTCTAATCCAATTAGGGTTTTTAACCAATCTTGTGCATCCAATAAGTGATTTTGTGTCATTGGTTGAACATTTAGGTCATTTTCGTCCTCCATAGGCTTATTCGAATCCAATTAGGGTTTTTAACCAATCTTCTGTAGCCAATAAGTGCGTTTATGTCGTTGGTTGAACATTTAGGTCTTTTTCGTCCTCCCTAGGCTTATTCTAATCCAATTAGGGTTTTTAACCAATCTTGTGCATCCAATAAGTGATTTTGTGTCATTGGTTGAACATTTAGGTCATTTTCGTCAATATGCTTATTCTAATCCAAGTAGGGTTTTTAACCAATCTTCTGCATCCAATAAGTGCGTTTGTGTCATTGGTTTAACATTTAGGTTATTTTTGTCCTTCCTAGGCCTATTCTAATCCAATTACGGTTTTTAACCAATCTTGTGCATCCAATAAGTGATTTTATGTCATTGGTTGAACCTTTAGGTCATTTTCGTCCTCCATAGGCTTATTCTAATCCAATTAGGGTTTTTTACAAATCATCTGCATCCAATAAGTGCGTTTGTGTCATTTGTTGAACATTAAGGTCATTTTCGTCCTTCCTAGGCCTATTCTAATCCAATTAAGGTTTTTAACCAATCTTGTGCTTTTAATAAGTGATTTTCTGTCATTGGTTGAACAAATTAGATCATTTTCGTCCTCCCTAGGATTATTCAAATCCAATTAAGGTTTTGAACCAATCTTGTGCATCCAATAAGTGATTTTGTGTCTTTGGTTGAATATTTAGGTCATTTTCGACCTCCCAAGGCCTATTCTATTCCAATTACGGTTTTTAACCAATCTTGTGCATCCAATTAGTGATTTTCTGTCATCGGTTGAACATTTAGGTCATTTTCGTCCACCCAAGGCTTATTCAAATCTAATTAGGGTTTTTAACCAATCTTATGCATCCAATAAGTGCGTTTGTGTCATTGGTTGAACATTTAGGTTATTTTCGTCCACCCAAGGCTTATTCTAATCCAATTAGGGTTATTAACCAATCTTGTGGATCCAATAATTGCGTTTGTGTCATTGGTTGAACATTTAGGTCATTTTCGTCCTCCCTAGGCCTATTCTAATCCAATTACGGTTTTTAGCCAATCTTGTGCATCCAATAAGAGATTTTGTGTCATTGGTTGAACATTTAGGTAGTTTTTGTCAACCCAAGGCTTATTCTAATCCAATTAGGGTTTTTAACCAATCTTGTGGATCCAATAAGTGCATTTTTGTCATTGGTGGAACATTTAGGTCATTTTCGTCCTCCCTAGGCTTATTCTAATCCAATTAGGGTTTTTAACCAATCTTGTGCATCCAATAAGTAATTTTGTGTCATTGGTTGAACATTTAGGTCATTTTCGTCCTCAATATGCTTATTCTAATCCAATTAAGGTTATTAACCAATCTTTTGCATCCAATAAGTGCGTTTGTGACATTGGTTGAACATTTAGGTTATTTTCGTCCTTCCTAGGCCTATTCTAATCCAATTACGGTTTTTAACCAATCTTTTGCATCCAATAAGTGATTTTGTGTCATTGGTTGAACCTTTAGGTCATTTTCGTCCTCCATAGGCTTATTCTAATCCAATTAGGGTTTTTAACAAATCTTCTGCATCCAATAAGTGCGTTTGTGTCATTTGTTGAACATTAAGGTCATTTTCGTCCTTCCTAGGCCTATTCTAATCCAATTACGGTTTTTAACCAATCTTGTGCTTTTAATAAGTGATTTTGTGTCATTGGTTGAACAAATTAGATCATTTTCGTCCTCCCTAGGATTATTCAAATCCAATTAAGGTTTTGAACCAATCTTGTGCATCCAATAAGTGATTTTGTGTCTTTGGTTGAATATTTAGGTCGTTTTCGTCCTCCCTAGGCCTATTCTAATCCAATTACGGTTTTTAACCAATCTTGTGCATCCAATTAGTGATTTTCTGTCATCGGTTGAACATTTAGGTCATTTTCTTCCACCCAAGGCTTATTCAAATCTAATTAGGGTTTTTAACCAATCTTATGCATCCAATAAGTGCGTTTGTGTCATTGGTTGAACATTTAGGTTATTTTCGTCCACCCAAGGCTTATTCTAATCCAATTAGGGTTATTAACCAATCTTGAGGATCCAATAATTGCGTTTGTGTCATTGGTTGAACATTTAGGTCATTTTCGTCCTCCCTAGGCCTATTCTAATCCAATTACGGTTTTTAGCCAATCTTGTGCATCCAATAAGAGATTTTGTGTCATTGGTTGAACATTTAGGTAGTTTTTGTCAACCCAAGGCTTATTCTAATCCAATTAGGGTTTTTAACCAATCTTGTGGATCCAATAAGTGCATTTTTGTCATTGGTGGAACATTTAGGTCATTTCGTCCTCCCTAGGCTTATTCTAATCCAATTAGGGTTTTTAACCAATCTTCTGCATCCAATAAGTGATTTTGTGTCATTGGTTGAACAAATTAGATCATTTTCGTCCTCCCTAGGATTATTCAAATCCAATTAGGGTTTTTAACCAATATTCTGCATGCAATAAGTGCGTTTGTGTCAGTGGTTGAACATTTAGGTCATTTTCGTCCTCCCTAGGTTTATTCTAATCCAATTAGGATTTTTAACCAATCTTGTGCATCCAATATGTGATTTTGTGTCATTGGTTGAACATTTTGGTCATTTTCGTCCTCCATAGGCTTATTCTAATCCTATTAGGGTTTTTAACCAATCTTCTGCATCCAATAAGTGCATTTGTGTCATTGGTTGAACATTTAGGTCATTTTTGTCCTCCCTAGGTCTATTCTAATCCAATTACGGTTTTTAACCAATCTTGTGCATCCAATAAGTGATTTTGTATCATTCGTTAAACATTTAGGTCATTTTGGTCCTCCAAAGGCTTATTCTAATCCAATTAGGGTTTTTAACCTATCTTCTGCATCCAATAAGTACGTTTGTGTCATTGGTTGAACATTTAGGTCATTTTTGTCCTCCCTAGGCCTATTCTAATCCAATTAGGGTTTTTAACCAATCTTGTGCATCTAATAAGTGATTTTGTGTCATTGGTTGAACATTTAGGTCATTTTCGTCCACAATACAGTTATTCTAATCCAATTAGGGTTTTTTACCAATCTTCTGCATCCAATAAGTGATTTTGTGTCATTGGTTGAGTATTTAGGTCATTTACGTCCACCCAAGGCTTATTCTAATCCAATTAGGGTTATTAGCCAATCTTGTGCATCCAATAAGTGATTTTTGTGTCATTGGTTGAATATTTAGGTCATTTTTTCCTCCCTAGGCTTATTTAAATCTAATTAGGGTTTTTAACCAATCTTGTGTATCCAGTAAGAGATTTTGTGTCATTGGTTGAACATTTAGGTCATTTTCGTCAATCCAAGGCTTATTCTAATCCAATTAGGGTATTTAACCAATCTTGTGCATCCAATAAGTGCATTTTTGTCATTGGTTGAACATTTAGGTCATTTTCATCCTCTCTAGGCTTATTCTAATCCAATTAGGGTTTTTAACCAATCTTGTGCATCCAATAAGCGATTTTGTGTCATTGGTTGAACATTTAGGTCATTTTCGTCCTCATTATGCTTATTCTAATCCAATTAGGGTTTTTAACCAATCTTCTGCATCCAATAAGTGCGTTTGTGTCATTGGTTGAACATTTAGGTCATTTTCGTCCTCCCTAGGATTATTCTAATCCAATTAGGTTTTTTAACTAATTTTGTGCATCCAATAAGTGATTTTGTGTCATTGGTTGAACATTTAGGTCATTTTCGTCCTCAATAGGCTTATTATAATCCAATTAGGGTTTTTAACCAATCTTCTGCATCCAATAAAAGCGTTTGTGTGATTGGTTGAACATTTAGGTCATTTTTGTCCTCCCTAGGCCTATTCTAATCCAATTACAGTTTTAAACCAATCTTGTGCATCCAATAAGTGATTTTGTGTCATTGGTTGAACATTTATATCATTTTCGTCCTCCATAGGCTTATTCTAATCCTATTAGGGTTTTTAACCAATCTTCTGCATCCAATAAGTGCGTTTGTGTCATTGGTTGAAAATTTAGGTCATTTTCGTCCTCCTTAGGCCTATTCTAATCCAATTAGGGTTTTTAACCAATCTTGTGCATCCAATTAGTGATTTTGTGTCATTGGTTGAACATTTAGGTCATTTTCGTCCTCAATAGGGTTATTCTAATCCAATTAGGGTTTTTAACCAATCTTCTGCATCCAATAAGTGCGTTTGTGTCATTGGTTGAACATTTAGGTCGTTTTCGTCCTCCCTAAGCCTATTCTAATCCAATTACGGTTTTTAACTAATCTTGTGCTTCCAATAAGTGATTTTGTGTCATTGGTTGAACATTTAGGTCATTTTCGTCCACCCAAGGCTTATTCTAATCCAATTAGGGTTATTAGCCAATCTTATGCCTCCAATAAGTGATTTTGTGTCATTGGTTGAACATTTTGGTCATTTTCGTCCTCCCAAGGCCTATTCTAATCCAATTACGGTTTTTAACCAATCTTGTGCATCCAATAAGAGATTTTGTGTCATTGGTTGAACTTCTAAGTCATTTTCGTCCACCCAAGGCTTATTTTAATCCAATTAGGGTTTTTAACCAATCTTGTGGATCCAATAATTGTGTTTGTGTCATCGGTTGAACATTTAGGTCATTTTCGTCCTCCTTAGACTTATTCTAATCCAATTAGGGTTTTTAACCAATCTTGTGTATCCAATAAGAGATTTTGTGTCATTGGTTGAACATTTAGGTAGTTTTCGCCAACCCAAGGCTTATTCTAATCCAATTAGGGTTTTTAACCAATCTTGTGGATCCAATAAGTGCATTTTTGTCATTGGTGGAACATTTAGGTCATTTATGCCTCCCTAGGCTTATTCTAATCTAATTAGGGTTTTTAACCAATCTTGTGCATCCAATAAGTGATTTTGTGTCATTGGTTGAACATTTAGGTCATTTTCGTCCTTAATATGCTTATTCTAATCCAATTAGGGTTTTTAACCAATCTTCTGCATCCAATAAGAGCGTTTGTGTCATTGGTTGAACATTTAGGTCATTTTCGTCCTTGCTAGGCCTAATCTAATCCAATTGCGGTTTTTAACCAATTTTGTGCATCCAATAAGTGATTTTGTGTCATTGGTTGAACATTTAGGTCATTTTGGATCTCCATAGGCTTATTCTAATCCAATTAGGGTGTTTAACCAATCTTACGCATCCAATAAGTGCGTTTGTGTCATTGGTTGAACATTTAGGTCATTTTTGTCCACCCAAGGCTTATTCTAATCCAATTAGGGTTATTAGCCAATCTTGTGCCTCCAATAAGTGATTTTGTGTCATTGGTTGAACATTTTGGTCTTTTTCGTCCTCCCAAGGCCTATTCTAATCCAATTACGGTTTTTAACCAATCTTGTGCATCCAATAAGAGATTTTGTGTCATTGGTTGAACATTTAGGTCATTTTCGTCCTCCATAGGCTTATTCTAATCCAATTTGGGTTTTTAACCAATCTTCTGCATCCAATAAGTGCGTTTGTGTCATTGGTTGAACATTTAGGTCATTTTCGTCCTCCCTAGGCTTATTCTATTCCAATTAGGGTTTTTAGCCAATCTTGTGCATCCAATAAGTGATTTTGTGTCATTGGTTGAACATGTAGGTCATTTTCGTACTCCTTAGGCCTATTCTAATCCAATTACGGTTTTTTACCAATCTTGTGGATCCAATAAGTGCGTTTGTGTCATTGGTTGAACATTTAGATCATTTTCAGCCTCCCTAGGGTTATTCTAATCCAATTAGGGTTTTCCACCAATCTTGTGTATCCAATAAATGCGTTTGTGTCATTGGTTGAAATTTAGGTCATTTTCGTCCTCTATAGGGTTATTCTAATCCAATTAGGGTTTTTATCAAAACCTTTGCATCCAATAAGTGATTTTGTGTCATTAGTTGAACATTTAGGTTATTTTCGTCCTCCCTAGGCTTATTCAAATCCAATTAGGGTTTTTAACCAATCTTGTGCATCCAATAAGTGCGTTTGTGTTATTGGTTGAACATTTAGGTCATTTTCGTCCTCCCTAGGCTTATTCTAATCCAATTAGGGTTTTTAACCAATCTTGTGCATCCAAGAAGTGATTTTGTGTCATTGGTTGAACATTTAGGTCATTTTCGTCCTCCATAGGCTTATTCTAATCCAATTAGGGTTTTTAACAAATCTTTTGCATCCAATAATTGCGTTTGTGTCATTGGTTTAACATTTAGGTCATTTTCGTCCTTCCTAGGCTTATTCTATTCCAATTAGGGTTTTTAGCCAATCTTGTGCATCCAATAAGTGATTTTGTGTCATTGGTTGAACATTTATGTCATTTTCGTCCTCCCTAGGACTATTCTAATCCAATTACGGTTTTTAACCAATCTTGTGGATCCAATAAGTGCGTTTGTGTCATTGGTTGAACATTTAGGTCATTTTCAGCCTCCATAGGGTTATTCTAATCCAATTAGGGTTTTCAACACATCTTGTGTATCCAATAAATGCGTTTGTGTCATTGGTTGAACATTTAGGTCATTTTCGTCCTCTGTAGGTTATTCTAATCCAATTAGGGTTTTTATCAAATCCTTTGCATCCAATAAGTGATTTTGTGTCATTAGTAGAACATTTAGGTCATTTTCGTCCTCCCTAGGCTTATTCAAATCCAAATAGGGTTTTTAACCAATCTTGTGCATCCAATAAGTGCGTTTGTGTTATTGGTTGAACATTTAGGTCATTTTCGTCCTCCCTAGGCTAACTCTAATCCAATTAGGGTTTTTAACCAATATTGTGCATCCAAGAACTGATTTTGTGTCATTGGTTGAACATTTAGGTCATTTTCGTCAATATGCTTATTCTAATCCAATTAGGGTTTTTAACCAATCTTGTGGATCCAATAAGTGCATTTTTGTCATTGGTGGAACATTTAGGTCATTTTCGTCCTCCCTAGGCTTATTCTAATCTAATTAGGGTTTTTAACCAATCTTGTGCATCCAATAAGTGATTTTGTGTCATTGGTTGAACATTTAGGTCATTTTCGTCCTTAATATGCTTATTCTAATCCAATTAGGGTTTTTAACCAATCTTCTGCATCCAATAAGTGCGTTTGTGTCATTGGTTGAACATTTAGGTCATTTTCGTCCTCGCTAGGCCTAATCTAATCCAATTGCGGTTTTTAACCAATTTTGTGCATCCAATAAGTGATTTTGTGTCATTGGTTGAACATTTAGGTCATTTTGGATCTCCATAGGCTTATTCTAATCCAATTAGGGTTTTTAACCAATCTTCTGCATCCAATAAGTGCGTTTGTGTCATTGGTTGAACATTTAGGTCATTTTCATCCTCCCTAGGCTTATTCTAATCCAATTAGGATTTTTAACCAATCTTGTGCATCCAATAAGTGATTTTGTGTCATTGGTTGAACATTTATGTCATTTTCGTCCTCAATAGGCTTATTATAATCCAATTAGGGTTTTTAACCAATCTTCTGCATCCAATAAAAGCGTTTGTGTCATTGGTTGAACATTTAGGTCATTTTTGTCCTCCCTAGGCCTATTCTAATCCAATTACAGTTTTAAACCAATCTTGTGCATCCAATAAGTGATTTTGTGTCATTGGTTGAACATTTAGGTCATTTTCGTCCTCCATAGGCTTATTCTAATCCAATTAGGGTTTTTAACCAATCTTCTGCATCCAATAAGTGCGTTTGTGTCATTGGTTGAAAATTTAGGTCATTTTCGTCCTCCTTAGGCCTATTCTAATCCAATTAGGGTTTTTAACCAATCTTGTGCATCCAATTAGTGATTTTGTGTCATTGGTTGAACATTTAGGTCATTTTCGTCCTCAATAGGGTTAATCTAATCCAATTAGGGTTTTTAACCAATCTTCTGCATCCAATAAGTGCGTTTGTGTCATTGGTTGAACATTTAGGTCATTTTCGTCCTCCCTAAGCTTATTCTAATCCAATTACGGTTTTTAACTAATCTTGTGCTTCCAATAAGTGATTTTGAGTCATCTGTTGAACATTTAGGTCATTTTCGTCCACCCAAGGCTTATTCAAATCCAATTAGAGTTATTAGCCAATCTTGTGCATCCAATAAGTGATTTTTGTGTCATTGGTTGAATATTTACGTCATTTTTTTCCTCCCTAGGCTTATTCAAATCTAATTAGGGTGTTTAACCAATCTTATGCATCCAATAAGTGCGTTTGTGTCATTGGTTGAACATTTAGGTCATTTTTGTCCACCCAAGGCTTATTCTAATCCAATTAGGGTTATTAGCCAATCTTGTGCCTCCAATAAGTGATTTTGTGTCATTGGTTGAACATTTTTGTCTTTTTCGTCCTCCCAAGGCCTATTCTAATCCAATTACGGTTTTTAACCAATCTTGTGCATCCAATAAGAGATTTTGTGTCATTGGTTGAACATTTAGGTCATTTTCGTCCTCCATAGGCTTATTCTAATCCAATTTGGGTTTTTAACCAATCTTCTGCATCCAATAAGTGCGTTTGTGTCATTGGTTGAACATTTAGGTCATTTTCGTCCTCCCTAGGCTTATTCTATTCCAATTAGGGTTTTTAGCCAATCTTGTGCATCCAATAAGTGATTTTGTGTCATTGGTTGAACATTTATGTCATTTTCATCCTCCCTAGGACTATTCTAATCCAATTACGGTTTTAAACCAATCTTGTGGATCCAATAAGTGCGTTTGTGTCATTGGTTGAACATTTAGGTCATTTTCAGCCTCCATAGGGTTATTCTAATCCAATTAGGGTTTTCAACACATCTTGTGTATCCAATAAATGCGTTTGTGTCATTGGTTGAAATTTAGGTCATTTTCGTCCTCTGTAGGGTTATTCTAATCCAATTAGGGTTTTTATCAAAACCTTTGCATCCAATAAGTGATTTTGTGTCATTAGTTGAACATTTAGGTTATTTTCGTCCTCCCTAGGCTTATTCAAATCCAATTAGGGTTTTTAACCAATCTTGTGCATCCAATAAGTGCGTTTGTGTTATTGGTTGAACATTTAGGTCATTTTCGTCCTCCCTAGGCTAATTCTAATCCAATTAGGGTTTTTAACCAATATTGTGCATCCAAGAACTGATTTTGTGTCATTGGTTGAACATTTAGGTCATTTTCGTCAATATGCTTATTCTAATCCAAGTAGGGTTTTTAACCAATCTTCTGCATCCAATAAGTGCGTTTGTGTCATTGGTTTAACATTTAGGTTATTTTTGTCCTTCCTAGGCCAATTCTAATCCAATTACGGTTTTTAACCAATCTTGTGCATCCAATAAGTGATTTTGTGTCATTGGTTGAACCTTTAGGTCATTTTCGTCCTCCATAGGCTTATTCTAATCCAATTAGGGTTTTTAACCAATCTTGTGCATCCAATAAGTGCGTTTGTGTTATTGGTTGAACATTTAGGTCATTTTCGTCCTCCCTAGGCTTATTCTAATCCAATTAGGGTTTTTAACAAATCTTTTGCATCCAATAATTGTGTTTGTGTCATTGGTTTAACATTTAGGTCATTTTCGTCCTCCCTAGGCTTATTCTATTCCAATTAGGGTTTTTAGCCAATCTTGTGCATCCAATAAGTGATTTTGTGTCATTGGTTGAACATTAATGTCATTTTCGTCCTCCCTAGGACTATTCTAATCCAATTACGGTTTTTAACCAATCTTTTGGATCCAATAAGTGCGTTTGTGTCATTGGTTGAACATTTAGTTCATTTTCAGCCTCCATAGGGTTATTCTAATCCAATTAGGGTTTTCAACACATCTTGTGTATCCAATAAACGCGTTTGTGTCATTGGTTGAACATTTAGGTCATTTTCGTCCTCTGTAGGTTATTCTAATCCAATTAGGGTTTTTATCAAAACCTTTGCATCCAATAAGTGATTTTGGGTCATTAGTTGAACATTTAAGTCATTTTCGTCCTCCCTAGGCTTATTCAAATCCAATTAGGGTTTTTAACCAATCTTGTGCATCCAATAAGTGCGTTTGTGTTATTGGTTGAACATTTAGGTCATTTTCGTCCTCCCTAGGATAATTCTAATCCAATTAGGGTTTTTAACCAATATTGTGCATCCAAGAAGTGATTTTGTGTCATTGGTTGAACATTTAGGTCATTTTCGTCCTCCATAGGCTTATTCTAATCCAATTAGGGTTTTTAACCAATTTTGTGCATCCAATAAGTGCGTTTGTGTTATTGGTTGAACATTTAGGTCATTTTCGTCCTCCCTAGGCTTATACTAATCCAATTAGGGTTTTTAACCAATCTTGTGCATCCAATAAGTGTGTTTGTGTTATTGGTTGAACATTTAGGTCATTTTCGTCCTCCCTAGGCTTATTCTAATCCAATTAGGGTTTTTAACCAATCTTGTGCATCCAATAAGTGATTTTGTGTCATTCGTTGAACATTTAGGTCATTTTCGTCAATATGCTTATTCTAATCCAAGTAGGGTTTTTAACCAATCTTCTGCATCCAATAAGTGCGTTTGTGTTATTGGTTGAACATTTAGGTCATTTTCGTCCTCCCTAGGCTTATTCTAATCCAATTAGGGTTTTTAACCAATCTTCTGCATCCAATAAGTGCATTTGTGTTATTGGTTGAACATTTAGGTCATTTTCTTCCTTCCTAGGCCTATTCTAATCCAATTACGGTTTTTAACCAATCTTGTGCATCCAATAAGTGATTTTGTGTCATTGGTTGAACATTTAGGTCACTTTCGTCCACTCAAGGCTTATTCTAATCCAATAAGGGTTTTTAACTAATCTTGTGAATCCAATAAGTGATTTTGTGTCATTGGTTGATCATTTAGGTCATTTTCGTCGTCCCAAAGCTTATTCTAATCCAATTAGCGTTTTCAACCAATCTTGTGCATACAATAAGTGATTTTGTGTCATTGGTTGGACATTTAGGTCATTTTCGTTCTCCCAAGACTTATTCTAATCCAATTAAGGTTTTTAACAAATCTTGTGCATCCAATAAGTGCGTTTGTGTCATTGGTTGAACATTTAGGTCATTTTCGTCCTTCTTAAGCTTATTCTAATCCAATTAGGGTTTTTAACCAATCTTGTGCATCCAATAAGTGATTTTGTGTCATTGGTTGAACATTTAGGTCATTTTCGTCCTCCATAGGCTTATTCTAATCCAATTAGGGTTTTTAACCAATCTTCTGTAGCCAATAAGTGCGTTTGTGTCATTGGTTGAACATTTAGGTCATTTTCGTCCTCCCTAGGCTTATTCTAATCCAATTAGGGTTTTTAACCAATCTTGTGCATCCAATAAGTGATTTTGTGTCATTGGTTGAACATTTAGGTCATTTTCGTCCTCCCTAGGCTTATTCTAATCCAAATAGGGTTTTTAACCAATCTTGTGCATCCAATAAGTGATTTTGTGTCATTGGTTGAACATTTAGGTCATTTTCGTCCTCCCTAGGCTTATTCTAATCCAATTAGGGTTTTTAACCAATCTTGTGCATCCAATAAATGATTTTGTGTCATTGGTTGAACATTTAGGTCATTTTCGTCCTCCCTAGGCTTATTCTCATCCAATTAGGGTTTTTAACCAATCTTGTGCATCCAATAAGTACATTTGTGTCATTGGTTGAACATTTAGGTCATTTTCGTCCTCCCAAGGCTTATTCTTGTCCAATTAGGGTTTTTAACCAATCTTGTGCATCCAATAAGTAATTTTATGTCATTGGTTGAACATTTAGGTCATTTTCGTCCTCCCAAGGCTTATTCTCGTCCAATTAGGGTTTTTAACCAATCTTGTGCATCCAATAAGTACATTTGTGTCATTGGTTGAACATTTAGGTCATTTTCGTCCTCCCTAGGCTTGTTCTCGTCCAATTAGAGTTTTTAACCAATCTTGTGCATCCAATAAGTACATTTGTGTCATTGGTTGAACATTTAGGTCATTTTCGTCCTCCCAAGGCTTATTCTCGTCCAATTAGGGTTTTTAACCAATCTTGTGCATCCAATAAGTACATTTGTGTCATTGGTTGAACATTTAGGTCATTTTCGTCCTCCCTAGGCTTATTCTCGTCCAATTAGGGTTTTTAACCAATCTTGTGCATCGAATAAGTGATTTTGTGTCATTGGTGGATTATTTAGGTCATTTTCGTCCTCCCTAGGCTTATTCTCTTCCAATTAGGGTTTTTAACCAATCTTGTGCATCCAATAAGTACATCTGTGTCATTGATTGAACATTTAGGTCATTTTTGTCCTCCCAAGGATTATTCTCGTCCAATTAGGGTTTTTAACCAATCTTCTGCATCCAATAAGTACATTTGTGTCATTGGTTGAACATTTAGGTCATTTTCGTCCTCCCTAGGCTTATTCTCGTCCAATTAGGGTTTTTAACCAATCTTGTGCATCCAATAAGTACATTTGTGTCATTGGTTGAACATTTAGGTCATTTTCGTCCTCCCAATGCTTAATCTCGTCCAATTAGGGTTTTTAACCAATCTTGTGCATCCAATAAGTGATTTTGTGTCATTGGTTGAACATTTAGGTCATTTTCGTCCTCCCTAGGCTTATTCTCGTCCAATTAGGGTTTTTAACCAATCTTGTGCATCCAATAAGTACATTTGTGTCATTGGTTGAACATTTAGGTCATTTTCGTCCTCCCAATGCTTATTCTCGTCCAATTAGGGTTTTTAACCAATATTGTGCATCCAATAAGTGATTTTGTGTCATTGGTTGAACATTTAGGTCATTTTCGTCCTCCCAAGGCTTATTCTCGTCCAATTAGGGTTTTTAACCAATCTTGTGCATCCAATAAGTACATTTGTGTCATTGGTTGAACATTTAGGTCATTTTCGTCCTCCCTAGGCTTTTTCTCATCCATTTAGGGGTTTTAACCAATCTTGTGCATCCAATAAGTGATTTTGTGTCATTGGTTGAACATTTAGGTCATTTTCGTCCTCCCTAGGCTTATTCTCGTCCAATTAGGGTTTTTAACCAATCTTGTGCATCCAATAAGTACATTTGTGTCATTGGTTGAACCTTTAGGTTATTTTTGTCCTCCCAAGGCTTATTCTCGTCCAATTAGGGTTTTTAACCAATCTTGTGCATCCAATAAGTGATTTTGTGTCATTGGTTGAACATTTAGGTCATTTTCGTCCTCCCTAGGCTTATTCTCGTCCAATTAGGGTTTTTAACCAATCTTGTGCATCCAATAAGTACATTTGTGACATTGGGTTAACATTTAGGTCATTTTCGTCCTCCCAAGGCTTATTCTCGTCCAATTAGGGTTTTTAACCAATCTTGTGCATCCAATAAGTGATTTTGTGTCATTGGTTGAACATTTAGGTCATTTTCGTCCTCCCTAGGCTTATTCTCGTCCAATTAGGGTTTTGAACCAGTCTTGTGCATCCAATAAGTGATTTTGTGTCACTGGTTGAACATTTAGGTCATTTTCGTCGTCCCAAGGCTTATTCTCGTCCAATTAGGGTTTTTAACCTATCTTGTGCATCCAATAAGTACATTTGTGTCATTGGTTGAACATTTCGGTCGTTTTCGTCCTCCGAAGGCTTATTCTCATCCATTTAGGGTTTTGAACCAATCTTGTGCATCCAATAAGTGATTTTGTGTCATTGGTTGAACATTTAGGTCATTTTCGTCCTCCTTAGGCTTATTCTCGTCCAATTAGGGTTTTGAACCAATCTTGTGCATCCAATAAGTGATTTTGTGTCATTGTTTTAACATTTAGGTCATTTTCGTCCTCCCAAGGCTTATTCTCGTCAAATTAGGGTTTTTAACCAATCTTGTGCATCCAATAAGTACATTTGTGTCATTGGTTGAATATTTTGGTCATTTTCGTCCTCCCAAGGCTTATTCTCGTCCAATTAGGGTTTTTAACCAATCTTGTGCATCCAATAAGTGATTTTGTGTCATTGGTTGAACATTTAGGTCATTTTCGTCCTCCCAAGGCTTATTCTCGTCCAATTAGGGTTTTTAACCAATCTTGTGCATCCAATAAGTGATTTTGTGTCATTGGTTGAACATTTAGGTCATTTTCGTCCTCCCTAGGCTTATTCTCGTCCAATTAGGGTTTCTAACCAATCTTGTGCATCCAATAAGTAATTTTGTGTCATTGGTTGAACATTTAGGTCATTTTCGTCCTCCCAAGGCTTATTCTCGTCCAATTAGGGTTTTTAACCAATCTTGTGCATCCAATAAGTGATTTTGTGTCATTGGTTGAACATTTAGGTCATTTTCGTCCTCCCTAGGCTTATTCTCGTCCAATTAGGGATTTTTAACAATCTTGTGCATCCAATAAGTGATTTTATGCCATTGGTTGAACATTTAGGTCATTTTCGTCCTCCCAAGGCATATTCTCGTCCAATTAGGGTTTTTTAACAATCTTGTGCATCCAATAAGTACATTTGTTTCATTGGTTGAACATTTAGGTCATTTATGTCCTCCAAAAGCTTATTCTCATCCAATTAGGGTTTTTAACCAATCTTGTGCATCCAATAAGTGATTTTGTGTCATTGGTTGAACATTTAGGTCATTTTCGTCCTCCCAAGGCTTATTCTCGTCCAATTAGGGTTTTTAACCAATCTTGTGCATCCAATAAGTGATTTTGTGTCATTGGTTGAACATTTAGGTCATTTTCGTCCTTCCTAGGCTTATTCTCATCCAATTAGGGTTTTTAACCAATCTTGTGCATCCAATAAGTACGTTTGTGTCATTAGTTGAACATTTAGGTCATTTTCGTCCTCCCTAGGCTTATTCTCATCCAATTAGGGTTTTTAACCAATCTTGTGCATCCAATAAGTGATTTTGTGTCATTGGTTGAACATTTAGGTCATTTTCGTCCTCCATAGGCTTATTCTAATCCAATTAGGGTTTTTAACCAATCTTGTGCATCCAATAAGTGCGTTTGTGTCATTGGTTGAACATTTAGGTCATTTTCGTCCTCCCTAGGCTTATTCTAATCCAATTAGGGTTTTTAACCAATCTTGTGCATCCAATAAGTGATTTTGTGTCATTGGTTGAACATTTAGTTCATTTTCGTCAATATGCTTATTCTAATCCATGTAGGGTTTTTAACCAATCTTCTGCATCCAATAAGTGCGTTTGTGTCATTGGTTAAACATTTAGGTCACTTTCGTCCTTCTTAGGCCTATTCTAATCCAATTACGGATTTTAACCAATCTTGTGCATCCAATAAGTGATTTTGTGTCATTGGTTGAACATTTAGGTCACTTTCGTTCTCCCATGGCTTATTCTAATCCAATTAAGGTTTTTAACAAATCTTGTGCATCCAATAAGTGCGTTTGTGTCATTGGTTGAATATTAAGGTCATTTTCGTCCTCCTTAGGCTTATTCTAATCCAATTAGGGTTTTTAACCAATCTTGTGCATCCAATAAGTGATTTTGTGTCATTGGTTGAACATTTAGATCATTTTCGTCCTCCATAGGCTTATTCGAATCCAATTAGGGTTTTTAACCAATCTTCTGTAGCCAATAAGTGCGTTTGTGTCATTGGTTGAACATTTAGGTCGTTTTCGTCCTCCCTAGGCTTATTCTAATCCAATTAGGGTTTTTAACCAATCTTGTGCATCCAATAAGTGATTTTGTGTCATTGGTTGAACATTTAGGTCATTTTCGTCAATATGCTTATTCTAATCCAAGTAGGGTTTTTAACCAATCTTCTGCATCCAATAAGTGCGTTTGTGTCATTGGTTGAACATTTAGGTCATTTTCGTCCTTCCTAGGCCTATTCTAATCCAATTACGGTTGTTAACCAATCTTGTGCATCCAATAAGTGATTTTGTGTCATTGGTTGAACCTTTAGGTCATTTTCGTCCTCCATAGGCTTATTCTAATCCAATTAGGGTTTTTAACAAATCTTCTGCATCCAATAAGTGCGTTTTTGTCATTGGTTGAACATTAAGGTCATTTTCGTCCTCCCTAGGCCTATTCTAATCCAATTACGGTTTTTAACCAATCTTGTGCTTTTAATAAGTGATTTTGTGTCATTGGTTGAACAAATTAGATCATTTTCTTCCTCCCTAGGATTATTCAAATCCAATTAAGGTTTTTAACCAATCTTGTGCATCCAATAAGTGATTTTGTGTCTTTGGTTGAATATTTAGGTCGTTTTCGTCCTCCCTAGGCCTATTCTAATCCAATTACGGTTTTTAACCAATCTTGTGCATCCTATTAGTGATTTTCGGTCATCGGTTGAACATTTAGGTCATTTTCGTCCACCCAAGGCTTATTCAAATCTTATTAGGGTTTTTAACCAATCTTATGCATCCAATAAGTGCGTTTGTGTCATTGGTTGAACATTTAGGTCATTTTCGTCCACCCAAGGCTTATTCTAATCCAATTAGGGTTATTAACCAATCTTGTGGATCCAATAATTGCGTTTGTGTCATTGGTTGAACATTTAGGTCATTTTCGTCCTCCCTAGGCCTATTCTAATCCAATTACGGTTTTTAGCCAATCTTGTGCATCCAATAAGAGATTTTGTGTCATTGGTTGAACATTTAGGTAGTTTTTGTCAACCCAAGGCTTATTCTAATCCAATTAGGGTTTTTAACCAATCTTGTGGATCCAATAAGTGCATTTTTGTCATTGGTGGAACATTTAGGTCATTTTCGTCCTCCCTAGGCTTATTCTAATCCAATTAGGGTTTTTAACCAATCTTGTGCATCCAATAAGTGATTTTGTGTCTTTGGTTGAATATTTAGGTCGTTTTCGTCCTCCCTAGGCCTATTCTAATCCAATTACGGTTTTTAACCAATCTTGTGCATCCTTTTAGTGATTTTCGGTCATCGGTTGAACATTTAGGTCATTTTCGTCCACCCAAGGCTTATTCAAATCTTATTAGGGTTTTTAACCAATCTTATGCATCCAATAAGTGCGTTTGTGTCATTGGTTGAACATTTAGGTCATTTTCGTCCACCCAAGGCTTATTCTAATCCAATTAGGGTTATTAACCAATCTTGTGGATCCAATAATTGCGTTTGTGTCATTGGTTGAACATTTAGGTCATTTTCGTCCTCCCTAGGCCTATTCTAATCCAATTACGGTTTTTAGCCAATCTTGTGCATCCAATAAGAGATTTTGTGTCATTGGTTGAACATTTAGGTAGTTTTTGTCAACCCAAGGCTTATTCTAATCCAATTAGGGTTTTTAACCAATCTTGTGGATCCAATAAGTGCATTTTTGTCATTGGTGGAACATTTAGGTCATTTTCGTCCTCCCTAGGCTTATTCTAATCCAATTAGGGTTTTTAACCAATCTTGTGCATCCAATAAGTTATTTTGTGTCATTGGTTGAACATTAAGGTCATTTTCGTCCTCAATATGCTTATTCTAATCCAATTAGGGTTTTTAACCAATCTTCTGCATCCAATAAGTGCGTTTGTGTCATTGGTTGATACTTTAGGTCATTTTCGTCCTCCCTAGGTCTTTTCTAATCCAATTACGGTTTTTAACCAATCTTGTGCATCCAATAAGTGATTTTGTGTCATTGTTTGAACATTTAGGTCATTTTCGTCCTCTAATTGCTTATTCTAATACAATTAGGGTTTTTAACCAATATTCTGCATCCAATAAGTGCGTTTGTGTCATTGGTTGAAGATTTAGGTCATTTTCATCCTCCCTAGGATTATTCTAATCCAATTAGGATCTTTAACCAATCTTGTGCATTCAATACGTGATTTTGTGTCATTGGTTCAACATTTAGGTCATTTTTGTCCTCAATATGCTTATTTTAATGCAATTAGGGTTTTTAACCGATCTTCTGCATCCAATAAGTGCCTTTGTGTCATTGGTTGAACATTTAGATAATTTTCGTCCTCCCTAGGCTTATTCTAATCCAATTACGTTTTTTAACCAATCTTGTGCATCTCCAATAAGTGATTTTTTGTCATTGGTTGAACATTTAGGTCATTTTCGTCCTCCATAGGCTTATTCTAATCCAATTAGGGTTTTTAACCAATCTTCTGTAGCCAATAAGTGCGTTTGTGTCATTGGTTGAACATTTAGGTCGTTTTCGTCCTCCCTAGGCTTATTCTAATCCAATTAGGGTTTTTAACCAATCTTGTGCATCCAATAAGTGATTTTGTGTCATTGGTTGAACATTTAGGTCATTTTCGTCAATATGCTTATTCTAATCCAAGTAGGGTTTTTAACCAATCTTCTGCATCCAATAAGTGCGTTTGTGTCATTGGTTGAACATTTAGGTCATTTTCGTCCTTCCTAGGCCTATTCTAATCCAATTACGGTTGTTAACCAATCTTGTGCATCCAATAAGTGATTTTGTGTCATTGGTTGAACCTTTAGGTCATTTTCGTCCTCCATAGGCTTATTCTAATCCAATTAGGGTTTTTAACAAATCTTCTGCATCCAATAAGTGCGTTTTTGTCATTGGTTGAACATTAAGGTCATTTTCGTCCTCCCTAGGCCTATTCTAATCCAATTACGGTTTTTAACCAATCTTGTGCTTTTAATAAGTGATTTTGTGTCATTGGTTGAACAAATTAGATCATTTTCTTCCTCCCTAGGATTATTCAAATCCAATTAAGGTTTTTAACCAATCTTGTGCATCCAATAAGTGATTTTGTGTCTTTGGTTGAATATTTAGGTCGTTTTCGTCCTCCCTAGGCCTATTCTAATCCAATTACGGTTTTTAACCAATCTTGTGCATCCTATTAGTGATTTTCGGTCATCGGTTGAACATTTAGGTCATTTTCGTCCACCCAAGGCTTATTCAAATCTTATTAGGGTTTTTAACCAATCTTATGCATCCAATAAGTGCGTTTGTGTCATTGGTTGAACATTTAGGTCATTTTCGTCCACCCAAGGCTTATTCTAATCCAATTAGGGTTATTAACCAATCTTGTGGATCCAATAATTGCGTTTGTGTCATTGGTTGAACATTTAGGTCATTTTCGTCCTCCCTAGGCCTATTCTAATCCAATTACGGTTTTTAGCCAATCTTGTGCATCCAATAAGAGATTTTGTGTCATTGGTTGAACATTTAGGTAGTTTTTGTCAACCCAAGGCTTATTCTAATCCAATTAGGGTTTTTAACCAATCTTGTGGATCCAATAAGTGCATTTTTGTCATTGGTGGAACATTTAGGTCATTTTCGTCCTCCCTAGGCTTATTCTAATCCAATTAGGGTTTTTAACCAATCTTGTGCATCCAATAAGTGATTTTGTGTCTTTGGTTGAATATTTAGGTCGTTTTCGTCCTCCCTAGGCCTATTCTAATCCAATTACGGTTTTTAACCAATCTTGTGCATCCTTTTAGTGATTTTCGGTCATCGGTTGAACATTTAGGTCATTTTCGTCCACCCAAGGCTTATTCAAATCTTATTAGGGTTTTTAACCAATCTTATGCATCCAATAAGTGCGTTTGTGTCATTGGTTGAACATTTAGGTCATTTTCGTCCACCCAAGGCTTATTCTAATCCAATTAGGGTTATTAACCAATCTTGTGGATCCAATAATTGCGTTTGTGTCATTGGTTGAACATTTAGGTCATTTTCGTCCTCCCTAGGCCTATTCTAATCCAATTACGGTTTTTAGCCAATCTTGTGCATCCAATAAGAGATTTTGTGTCATTGGTTGAACATTTAGGTAGTTTTTGTCAACCCAAGGCTTATTCTAATCCAATTAGGGTTTTTAACCAATCTTGTGGATCCAATAAGTGCATTTTTGTCATTGGTGGAACATTTAGGTCATTTTCGTCCTCCCTAGGCTTATTCTAATCCAATTAGGGTTTTTAACCAATCTTGTGCATCCAATAAGTTATTTTGTGTCATTGGTTGAACATTAAGGTCATTTTCGTCCTCAATATGCTTATTCTAATCCAATTAGGGTTTTTAACCAATCTTCTGCATCCAATAAGTGCGTTTGTGTCATTGGTTGATACTTTAGGTCATTTTCGTCCTCCCTAGGTCTTTTCTAATCCAATTACGGTTTTTAACCAATCTTGTGCATCCAATAAGTGATTTTGTGTCATTGTTTGAACATTTAGGTCATTTTCGTCCTCTAATTGCTTATTCTAATACAATTAGGGTTTTTAACCAATATTCTGCATCCAATAAGTGCGTTTGTGTCATTGGTTGAAGATTTAGGTCATTTTCATCCTCCCTAGGATTATTCTAATCCAATTAGGATCTTTAACCAATCTTGTGCATTCAATACGTGATTTTGTGTCATTGGTTCAACATTTAGGTCATTTTTGTCCTCAATATGCTTATTTTAATGCAATTAGGGTTTTTAACCGATCTTCTGCATCCAATAAGTGCCTTTGTGTCATTGGTTGAACATTTAGATAATTTTCGTCCTCCCTAGGCTTATTCTAATCCAATTACGTTTTTTAACCAATTTTGTGCATCTCCAATAAGTGATTTTTTGTCATTGGTTGAACATTTAGGTCATTTTCGTCCTCCATAGGCTTATTCTAATCCAATTAGGGTTTTTAACCAATCTTATGCATCCAATAAGTGCGTTCGTGTCATTGGTTGAACATTTAGGTCATTTTCGTCCTCCCTAGGCCTATTCTAATCCAATTAGGGTTTTTAACAAATCTTGTGTATCCAATAAGTGATTTTGTGTCATTGGTTGAACATTTAGGTCATTTTCGTCCTCAATAGGGTTATTCTAATCCAATTAGGGTTTTTAACCAATCTTCTCTATCCAATAAGTGCGTTTGTGTCATTGGTTGAACATTTAGGTCATTTTCGTCCTCCCTAAGCCTATTCTAATCCAATTACGGTTTTAACTAATCTTGTGCTTCCAATAAGTGATTTTGTGTCATTGGTTGAACATTTAGGTCATTTTCGTCCACCCAAGGCTTATTCTAATCCAATTAGGGTTATTAGCCAATCTTGTGCATCCAATAAGTGAGTTTTGTGTCATTGGTTGAATATTTAGGTCATTTTTTTCCTCTCTAGGCTTATTCAAATATAATTAGGGTTTAAAACCAATCTTATGCACCCAATAAGTGCGTTTGGGTCATTGGTTGAACATTTAGGTCATTTTCGTCCACCCAAGGCTTATTCTAATCCAATTAGGGTTATTAGCCAATCTTGTGCCTCCAATAAGTGATTTTGTGTCATTGGTTGAATATTTAGGTCATTTTCGTCCTCCGTAGGCCTATTCTAATCCAATTACTGTTTTTAACCAATCGTGTGCATCCAATAAGAGATTTTGTGTCATTGGTTGAACATTTAGGTCATTTTCGTCCACCCAAGGCTTATTCTAATCCAATTAGGGTTTTTAACCAATCTTGTGGATCCAATAATTGCGTTTGTGTCATTGGTTGAACATTTAGGTCATTTTCGTCCTCCTTAGACTTATTCTAATCCAATTAGGGTTTTTAACCAATCTTGTGTATCCAATAAGAGATTTTGTGTCATTGGTTGAACATTTAGGTAGTTTTTGCCAACCCAAGGCTTATTCTAATCCAATTAGGGTTTTTAACCAATCTTGTGGATCCAATAAGTGCATTTTTGTCATTGGTGGAACATTTAGGTCATTTTTCGTCCTCCCTAGCCTTAATCTAATCCAATTAGGGTTTTTAACCAATCTTGTGCATCCAATAGGTGATTTTGTGTCATTGGTTGAACATTTAGGTCATTTTCGTCCTCAATATGCTTATTCTAATCCAATTAGGGTTATTTAGGTCATTTTTGTCCACCCAAGGCTTATTCTAATCCAATTAGGGTTATTAGCCATTCTTGTGCATCCAATAAGTGATTTTTGTGTCATTGGTTGAATATTTAGGTCATTTTTTCCTCCCTAGGCTTATTTAAATCTAATTAGGGTTTTTAACCAATCTTGTGTATCCAATAAGAGATTTTGTGTCATTGGTTGAACATTTAGGTAGTTTTTGCCAACCCAAGGCTTATTCTAATCCAATTAGGGTTTTTAACCAATCTTGTGGATCCAATAAGAGCATTTTTGTCATTGGTGGAACATTTAGGTCATTTTTCGTCCTCCCTAGCCTTAATCTAATCCAATTAGGGTTTTTAACCGATCTTCTGCATCCAATAAGTGCCTTTGTGTCATTGGTTGAACATTTAGATAATTTTCGTCCTCCCTAGGCTTATTCTAATCCAATTACGTTTTTTAACCAATCTTGTGCATCTCCAATAAGTGATTTTTTGTCATTGGTTGAACATTTAGGTCATTTTCGTCCTCCATAGGCTTATTCTAATCCAATTAGGGTTTTTAACCAATCTTATTCATCCAATAAGTGCGTTCGTGTCATTGGTTGAACATTTAGATCATTTTCGTCCTCCCTAGGCCTATTCTAATCCAATTAGGGTTTTTAACAAATCTTGTGCATCCAATAAGTGATTTTGTGTCATTGGTTGAACATTTAGGTCATTTTCGTCCTCAATAGGGTTATTCTAATCCAATTAGGGTTTTTAACCAATCTTCTCTATCCAAAAGTGCGTTTGTGTCATTGGTTGAACATTTAGGTCATTTTCGTCCTCCCTAAGCCTATTCTAATCCAATTACGGTTTTTAACTAATCTTGTGCTTCCAATAAGTGATTTTGTGTCATTGGTTGAACATTTAGGTCATTTTCGTCCACCCAAGGCTTATTCTAATCCAATTAGGGTTATTAGCCAATCTTGTGCATCCAATAAGTGAGTTTTGTGTCATTGGTTGAATATTTAGGTCATTTTTTTCCTCTCTAGGCTTATTCAAATATAATTAGGGTTTAAAACCAACCTTATGCATCCAATAAGTGCGTTTGGGTCATTGGTTGAACATTTAGGTCATTTTCGTCCACCCAAGGCTTATTCTAATCCAATTAGGGTTATTAGCCAATCTTGTGCCTCCAATAAGTGATTTTGTGTCATTGGTTGAATATTTAGGTCATTTTCGTCCTCCGTAGGCCTATTCTAATCCAATTACGGTTTTTAACCAATCGTGTGCATCCAATAAGAGATTTTGTGTCATTGGTTGAACATTTAGGTCATTTTCGTCCACCCAAGGCTTATTCTAATCCAATTAGGGTTTTTAACCAATCTTGTGGATCCAATAATTGCGTTTGTGTCATTGGTTGAACATTTAGGTCATTTTCGTCCTCCTTAGACTTATTCTAATCCAATTAGGGTTTTTAACCAATCTAGTGTATCCAATAAGAGATTTTGTGTCATTGGTTGAACATTTAGGTAGTTTTTGCCAACCCAAGGCTTATTCTAATCCAATTAGGGTTTTTAACCAATCTTGTGGATCCAATAAGTGCATTTTTGTCATTGGTGGAACATTTAGGTCATTTTTCGTCCTCCCTAGCCTTAATCTAATCCAATTAGGGTTTTTAACCAATCTTGTGCATCCAATAGGTGATTTTGTGTCATTGGTTGAACATTTAGGTCATTTTCGTCCTCAATATGCTTATTCTAATCCAATTAGGGTTATTTAGGTCATTTTTGTCCACCCAAGGCTTATTCTAATCCAATTAGGGTTATTAGCCATTCTTGTGCATCCAATAAGTGATTTTTGTGTCATTGGTTGAATATTTAGGTCATTTTTTCCTCCCTAGGCTTATTTAAATCTAATTAGGGTTTTTAACCAATCTTGTGTATCCAATAAGAGATTTTGTGTCATTGGTTGAACATTTAGGTAGTTTTTGCCAACCCAAGGCTTATTCTAATCCAATTAGGGTTTTTAACCAATCTTGTGGATCCAATAAGTGCATTTTTGTCATTGGTGGAATATTTAGGTCATTTTTCGTCCTCCCTAGCCTTAATCTAATCCAATTAGGGTTTTTAACCAATCTTATGCATCCAATAAGTGCGTTTGTGTCATTGGTTGAACATTTAGGTCAATTTTGTCCACCCAAGGCTTATCCTAATCCAATTAGGGTTATTAGCCAATCTTGGGCTTCCAATAAGTGATTTTGTGTCATTGGTTGAACTTTTAGGTCATTTTCGTCCACCCAAGGCTTATTCTAATCCCATTAGGGTTTTTAACCAATCTTGTGGATCCAATAATTGCGTTTGTGTCATTGGTTGAACATTTAGGTCATTTTCGTCCTCCCTAGCCTTATTCTAATCCAATTAGGGTTTTTAACCAATCTTGTGCATCCAATAAGTGATTTTGTGTCATTGGTTGAACATTTAGGTCATTTTCGTCCTCAATATGCTTATTCTAATCAATTTAGGGTTTTTAACCAATCTTTTGCATCCAATAAGTGCGTTTGTGTCATTGGTTGAACATTTAGGTCATTTTCGTCCTCGCTAGGCCTAATCTAATCCAATTACGGTTTTTAACCAATCTTGTGCATCCAATAAGTGATTTTTTGTCATTGGTTGAACATTTAGGTCATTTTCGTCCTCCATAGGCTTATTCTAATCCAATTAGGGTTTTTAACCAATCTTCTGCATCCAATAAGTGCGTTTGTGTCATTGGTTGAACATTTAGGTCATTTTCGTCCTCCCTAGGCTAATTCTGATCCAATAAGGACTTTTAACCAATCTTGTGCATCTAATAAGTGATTTTGTGTCATTGGTTGAACATTTAGGTCATTTTCGTCCTCCATAGGCTTATTCTAATCCTATTAGGGTTTTTAACCAATCTTCTGCATCAAATAAGTGCATTTGTGTCATTGGTTGAACATCTAGGTCATTTTCGTCCTCCCTAGGCCTATTCTAATCCAATTACGGTTTTTAACCAATCTTGTGCATCCAATAAGTGATTTTGTATCATTGGTTAAAGATTTAGGTCATTTTCGTCCTCCATAGGCTTATTCTAATCGAATTAGGGTTTTTAACCTATCTTCTGCATCCAATAAGTACGTTTGTGTCATTGGTTGAACATTTAGGTCATTTTCGTCCTCCCTAGGCCTATTCTAATCCAATTAGGGTTTTTCACCAATCTTGTGCATCTAAAAAATGATTTTGTGTCATTGGTTTAACATTTAGGTCATTTTCGTCCTCAATACGGTTATTCTAATCCAATTAGGGTTTTTAACCAATCTTCTGCATCCAATAAGTGATTTTGTGTCATTGGTTGAGTATTTAGGTCATTTTCGTCCACCCAAGGAGTATTCTAATCCAATTAGGGTTATTAGCCAATCTTGTGCATCCAATAAGTGATTTTTGTGTCATTGGTTGAATATTTAGGCCATTTTTTCCTCCCTAGGCTTATTTAAATCTAATTAGGGTTTTTAACCAATCTTATGCATCCAATAAGTGTGTTTGTGTCATTGGTTGAACATTTAGGTCAATTTCATCCACCCAAGGCTTATCCTAATCCAATTAGGGTTTTTAACCAATCTTGTGTATCCAATAAGAGGTTTTGTGTCATTAGTTGAACATTTAGTTCATTTTCGTCAACCCAAGGCTTATTCTAATCCAATTAGGGTATTTAACCAATAAGTGCATTTTTGTCATTGGTTGAACATTTAGGTCATTTTCGTCCTCTCTAGGCTTATTCTAATCCAATTAGGGTTTTTAACCAATCTTGTGCATCCAATAAGCGATTTTGTGTCATTGGTTGAACATTTAGGTCATTTTCGTCCTCATTATGCTTATTCTAATCCAATTAGGGTTTTTAACCAATCTTCTGCATCCAATAAGTGCGTTTGTGTGATTGGTTGAACATTTAGGTCATTTTCGTCCTCCCTAGGCTTATTCTAATCCAATTAGGATTTTTAACGAATCTTGTGCATCCAATATATGATTTTGTGTCATTGGTTGAACATTTAGGTCATTTTCGTCCTCAATAGGCTTATTATAATCCAATTAGAGTTTTTAACCAATCTTCTGCATCCAATAAAAGCGTTTGTGTGATTGGTTGAACATTTAGGTCATTTTTGTCCTCCCTAGGCCTATTCTAATCCAATTACAGTTTTAAACCAATCTTGTGCATCAAATAAGTGATTTTGTGTCATTGGTTGAACATTTAGGTCATTTTCGTCCTCCATAGGCTTATTCTAATCCAATTAGGGTTTTTAACCAATCTTCTGCATCCAATAAGTGCGTTTGTGTCATTGGTTGAAAATTTAGGTCATTTTCGTCCTCCTTAGGCCTAATCTAATCCAATTAGGGTTTTTAACCAATCTTTTGCATCCAATTAGTGATTTTGTGTCATTGGTTGAACATTTAGGTCATTTTCGTTCTCAATAGGGTTATTCTAATCCAATTAGGGTTTTTAACCAATCTTCTGCATCCAATAAGTGCGTTTGTGTCATTGGTTGAACATTTAGGTCATTTTCGTGCTCCCTAAGCCTATTCTAATCCAATTACGGTTTTTAACTAATCTTGTGCTTCCAATAAGTAATTTTGTGTCATTGGTTGAACATTTCGGTCATTTTCGTCCACCCAAGGCTTATTCTAATCCAATAAGGGTTATTAGCCAATCTTGTGCATCCAATAAGTGATTTTTGTGTCATTGGTTAAATATTTACGTCATTTTTTTCCTCCCTAGGCTTATTCAAATCTAATTAGGGTTTTTAACCAATCTTATGCATCCAATAAGTGCGTTTGTGTCATTGGTTGAACATTTAGGTCATTTTTGTCCACCCAAGGCTTATTCTAATCTAATTAGGGTTATTAGCCAATCTTGTGCCTCCAATAAGTGATTTTGTGTCATTGGTTGAACATTTTGGTCATTTTCGTCCTCCCAAGCCCTATTCTAATCAAATTACGGTTTTTAACCAATCTTGTGCATCCAATAAGAGATTTTGTGTCATTGGTTGAACTTCTAAGTCATTTTCGTCCACCCAAGTCTTATTCTAATCCAATTAGGGTTTTTAACCAATCTTGTGGATCCAATAATTGCGTTAGTGTCATTGGTTGAACATTTAGGTCATTTTCGTCCTCCTTAGACTTATTCTAATCCAATTAGGGTTTTTAACCAATCTTGTGTATCCAATAAGAGACTTTGTGTCATTGGTTGAACATTTAGGTAGTTTTCGCCAACCCAAGGCTTATTCTAATCCAATTAGGGTTTTTAACCAATCTTGTGGATCTTATAAGTGCATTTTTGTCATTGGTGGAACATTTAGGTCATTTTCGTCCTCCCTAGGCTTATTCTAATCCAATTAGGGTTTTTAACCATCTTGTGCATCCAATAAGTGATTTTGTGTCATTGGTTGAACATTTAGGTCATTTTCGTCCTCAATATGCTTATTCTAATCCAATTAGGGTTTTTAACCAATCTTCTGCATCAAATAAGTGCGTTTGTGTCATCGGTTGAACATTTAGGTCATTTTCGTCCTCGCTAGGCCTAATCTAATCCAATTGCGGTTTTTAACCAATCTTGTGCATCCAATAAGTGATTTTGTGTCATTGGTTGAACATTTAGGTCATTTTCGTCCTCCATAGGCTTATTCTAATCCTATTAGGGTTTTTAACCAATCTTCTGCATCAAATAAGTGCATTTGTGTCATTGGTTGAACATCTAGGTCATTTTCGTCCTCCCTAGGCCTATTCTAATCCAATTACGGTTTTTAACCAATCTTGTGCATCCAATAAGTGATTTTGTATCATTGGTTAAAGATTTAGGTCATTTTCGTCCTCCATAGGCTTATTCTAATCCAATTAGGGTTTTTAACCTATCTTCTGCATCCAATAAGTACGTTTGTGTCATTGGTTGAACATTTAGGTCATTTTCGTCCTCCCTAGGCCTATTCTAATCCAATTAGGGTTTTTCACCAATCTTGTGCATCTAAAAAATGATTTTGTGTCATTGGTTTAACATTTAGGTCATTTTCGTCCTCAATACGGTTATTCTAATCCAATTAGGGTTTTTAACCAATCTTCTGCATCCAATAAGTGATTTTGTGTCATTGGTTGAGTATTTAGGTCATTTTCGTCCACCCAAGGAGTATTCTAATCCAATTAGGGTTATTAACCAATCTTGTGCATCCAATAAGTGATTTTTGTGTCATTGGTTGAATATTTAGGTCATTTTTTCCTCCCTAGGCTTATTTAAATCTAATTAGGGTTTTTAACCAATCTTATGCATCCAATAAGTGCGTTTGTGTCATTGGTTGAACATTTAGGTCAATTTCATCCACCCAAGGCTTATCCTAATCCAATTAGGGTTTTTAACCAATCTTGTGTATCCAATAAGAGGTTTTGTGTCATTAGTTGAACATTTAGTTCATTTTCGTCAACCCAAGGCTTATTCTAATCCAATTAGGGTATTTAACCAATAAGTGCATTTTTGTCATTGGTTGAACATTTAGGTCATTTTCGTCCTCTCTAGGCTTATTCTAATCCAATTAGGGTTTTTAACCAATCTTGTGCATCCAATAAGCGATTTTGTGTCATTGGTTGAACATTTAGGTCATTTTCGTCCTCATTATGCTTATTCTAATCCAATTAGGGTTTTTAATTAATCTTCTGCATCCAATAAGTGCGTTTGTGTGATTGGTTGAACATTTAGGTCATTTTCGTCCTCCCTAGGCTTATTCTAATCCAATTAGGATTTTTAACGAATCTTGTGCATCCAATATATGATTTTGTGTCATTGGTTGAACATTTAGGTCATTTTCGTCCTCAATAGGCTTATTATAATCCAATTAGGGGTTTTAACCAATCTTCTGCATCCAATAAAAGCGTTTGTGTGATTGGTTGAACATTTAGGTCATTTTTGTTCTCCCTAGGCCTATTCTAATCCAATTACAGTTTTAAACCAATCTTGTGCATCAAATAAGTGATTTTGTGTCATTGGTTGAACATTTAGGTCATTTTCGTCCTCCATAGGCTTATTCTAATCCAATTAGGGTTTTTAACCAATCTTCTGCATCCAATAAGTGCGTTTGTGTCATTGGTTGAAAATTTAGGTCATTTTCGTCCTCCTTAGGCCTAATCTAATCCAATTAGGGTTTTTAACCAATCTTTTGCATCCAATTAGTGATTTTGTGTCATTGGTTGAACATTTAGGTCATTTTGGACCTCCATAGGCTTATTCTAATCCAATTAGGGTTTTTAACCAATCTTCTGCATCCAATAAGTGCGTTTGTGTCATTGGTTGAACATTTAGGTCATTTTCGTCCTCCCTAGGCTTATTCTAATCCAATTAGGATTTTTAACCAATCTTGTGCATCCAATAAGTGATTTTGTGTCATTGGTTAAACATTTAGGTCATTTTCGTCCTCAATAGGCTTATTATAATCCAATTAGGGTTTTTATCCAATCTTCTGCATCCAATAAAAGCGTTTGTGTCATTGGTTGAACATTTAGGTCATTTTTGTCCTCCCTAGGCCTATTCTAATCCAATTACAGTTTTAAACCAATCTTGTGCATCCAATAAGTGATTTTGTGTCATTGGATGAACATTTAGGTCATTTTCCTCCTCCATAGGCTTATTCTAATCCAATTAGGGTTTTTAACCAATCTTCTGCATCCAATAAGTGCGTTTGTGTCATTGGTTGAAAATTTAAGTCATTTTCGTCCTCCTTAGGCCTATTCTAATCCAATTAGGGTTTTTAACCAATCTTGTGCATCCAATTAGTGATTTTGTGTCATTGGTTGAACATTTAGGTCATTTTCGTCCTCAATAGGGTTATTATAATCCAATTTGGGTTTTTAACCAATCTTCTGCATCCAATAAGTGCGTTTGTGTCATTGGTTGAACATTTAGGTCATTTTCGTCCTCCCTAAGCCTATTCTAATCCAATTACGGTTTTTAACTAATCTTGTGCTTCCAATAAGTGATTTTGTGTCATTGGTTGAACATTTAGGTCATTTTGGTCCACCCAAGGCTTATTCTAATCCAATTAGGGTTATTAGCCAATCTTGTGCATCCAATAAGTGATTTTTGTGTCATTGGTTGAATATTTACGTCATTTTTTTCCTCCCTAGGCTTATTCAAATCTAATTAGGGTTTTTAACCAATCTTATGCATCCAATAAGTGCGTTTGTGTCATTGGTTGAACATTTAGGTCATTTTTGTCCACCCAAGGCTTATTCTAATCCAATTAGGGTTATTAGCCAATCTTGTGCCTCCAATAAGTGATTTTGTGTCATTGGTTGAACATTTTGGTCATTTTCGTCCTCCCAAGGCCTATTCTAATCCAATTACGGTTTTTAACCAATCTTGTGCATCCAATAAGAGATTTTGTGTCATTGGTTGAACTTCTAAGTCATTTTCGTCCACCCAAGGCTTATTCTAATCCAATTAGGGTTTTTAACCAATCTTGTGGATCCAATAATTGCGTTTGTGTCATTGGTTGAACATTTAGGTCATTTTCGTCCTCCTTAGACTTATTCTAATCCAATTAGGGTTTTTAACCAATCTTGTGTATCCACTAAGAGATTTTGTGTCATTGGTTGAACATTTAGGTAGTTTTCGCCAACCCAAGGCTTATTCTAATCCAATTAGGGTTTTTAACCAATCTTGTGGATCCAATAAGTGCATTTTTGTCATTGGTGGAAAATTTAGGTCATTTTGGACCTCCATAGGCTTATTCTAATCCAATTAGGGTTTTTAACCAATCTTCTGCATCCAATAAGTGCGTTTGTGTCATTGGTTGAACATTTAGGTCATTTTCGTCCTCCCTAGCCTTATTCTAATCCAATTAGGGTTTTTAACCAATCTTGTGCATCCAATAAGTGATTTTGTGTCATTTGTTGAACATTTAGGTCATTTTCGTCCTCAATATGCTTATTCTAATCAATTTAGGGTTTTTAACCAATCTTTTGCATCCAATAAGTGCGTTTGTGTCATTGGTTGAACATTTAGGTCATTTTCGTCCTCGCTAGGCCTAATCTAATCCAATTACGGTTTTTAACCAATCTTGTGCATCCAATAAGTGATTTTGTGTCATTGGTTGAACATTTAGGTCATTTTCGTCCTCCATAGGCATATTCTAATCCAATTAGGGTTTTTAACCAATCTTCTGCATCCAATAAAAGCGTTTGTGTCATTGGTTGAACATTTAGGTCATTTTTGTCCTCCCTAGGCCTATTCTAATCCAATTACAGTTTTAAACCAATCTTGTGCATCCAATAAGTGATTTTGTGTCATTGGATGAACATTTAGGTCATTTTCCTCCTCCATAGGCTTATTCTAATCCAATTAGGGTTTTTAACCAATCTTCTGCATCCAATAAGTGCGTTTGTGTCATTGGTAGAAAATTTAAGTCATTTTCGTCCTCCTTAGGCCTATTCTAATCCAATTAGGGTTTTTAACCAATCTTGTGCATCCAATTAGTGATTTTGTGTCATTGGTTGAACATTTAGGTCATTTTCGTCCTCAATAGGGTTATTATAATCCAATTTGGGTTTTTAACCAATCTTCTGCATCCAATAAGTGCGTTTGTGTCATTGGTTGAACATTTAGGTCATTTTCGTCCTCCCTAAGCCTATTCTAATCCAATTAAGGTTTTTAACTAATCTTGTGCTTCCAATAAGTAATTTTGTGTCATTGGTTGAACATTTAGGTCATTTTGGTCCACCCAAGGCTTATTCTAATCCAATTAGGGTTATTAGCCAATCTTGTGCATCCAATAAGTGATTTTTGTGTCATTGGTTGAATATTTACGTCATTTTTTTCCTCCCTAGGCTTATTCAAATCTAATTAGGGTTTTTAACCAATCTTATGCATCCAATAAGTGTGTTTGTGTCATTGGTTGAACATTTAGGTCATTTTTGTCCACCCAAGGCTTATTCTAATCCAATTAGGGTTATTAGCCAATCTTGTGCCTCCAATAAGTGATTTTGTGTCATTGGTTGAACATTTTGGTCATTTTCGTCCTCCCAAGGCCTATTCTAATTCAATTACGGTTTTTAACCAATCTTGTGCATCCAATAAGAGATTTTGTGTCATTGGTTGAACTTCTAAGTCATTTTCGTCCACCCAAGGCTTATTCTAATCCAATTAGGGTTTTTAACCAATCTTGTGGATCCAATAATTGCGTTTGTGTCATTGGTTGAAAATTTAGGTCATTTTCGTCCTCCTTAGACTTATTCTAATCCAATTAGGGTTTTTAACCAATCTTGTGTATCCAATAAGAGATTTTGTGTCATTGGTTGAAAATTTAGGTAGTTTTTGCCAACCCAAGGCTTATTCTAATCCAATAAGGGTTTGTAACCAATCTTGTGGATCCAATAAGTGCATTTTTGTCATTGGTGGAAAATTTAGGTCATTTTCGTCCTCCCTAGGCTTATTCTAATCCAATTAGGGTTTTTAACCAATCTTCTGCATCCAATAAGTGCGTTTGTGTCATTGGTTGAACATTTAGGTCATTTTCGTCCTCCCTAGGCTTATTCTAATCCAATTAGGATTTTTAACCAATCTTGTGCATCTAATAAGTGATTTTGTGTCATTGGTTGAACATTTAGGTCATTTTCGTCCTCCATAGGCTTATTCTAATCCTATTAGGGTTTTTAACCAATCTTCTGCATCAAATAAGTGATTTTGTATCATTGGTTAAAGATTTAGGTCATTTTCGTCCTCCATAGGCTTATTCTAATCCAATTAGGGTTTTTAACCTATCTTCTGCATCCAATAAGTACGTTTGTGTCATTGGTTGAACATTTAGGTCATTTTCGTTCTCCCTAGGCCTATTCTAATCCAATTAGGGTTTTTAACCAATCTTGTGCATCTAAAAAATGATTTGGTGTCATTGGTTTAACATTTAGGTCATTTTCGTCCTCAATACGGTTATTCTAATCCAATTAGGGTTTTTAACCAATCTTCTGCATCCAATAAGTGATTTTGTGTCATTGGTTGAGTATTTAGGTCATTTTCGTCCACCCAAGGGTTATTCTAATCCAATTAGGGTTATTAGCCAATCTTGTGCATCCAATAAGTGATTTTTGTGTCATTGGTTGAATATTTAGGTCATTTTTTCCTCTCTAGGCTTATTTAAATCTAATTAGGGTTTTTAACCAATCTTATGCATCCAATAAGTGCGTTTGTGTCATTGGTTGAACATTTAGGTCAATTTCGTCCAACCAAGGCTTATCCTAATCCAATTAGGGTTTTTAACCAATCTTGTGTATCCAAATAGAGGTTTTGTGTCATTGGTTGAACATTTAGGTCATTTTCGTCAACCCAAGGCTTATTCTAATCCAATTAGGGTATTTAACCAATAAGTGCATTTTTGTCATTGGTTGAACATTTAGGTCATTTTCGTCCTCTCTAGGCTTATTCTAATCCAATTAGGGTTTTTAACCAATCTTGTGCATCCAATAAGCGATTTTGTGTCATTGGTTGAACATTTAGGTCATTTTCGTCCTCATTATGCTTATTCTAATCCAATTAGGGTTTTTAACCAATCTTCTGCATCCAATAAGTGCGTTTGTGTGATTGGTTGAACATTTAGGTCATTTTCGTCCACCCTAGGCTTATTCTAATCCAATTAGGATTTTTAACTAACCTTGTGCATCCAATAAGTGATTTTGTGTCATTGGTTGAACATTTAGGTCATTTTCGTCCTCAATAGGCTTATTATAATCCAATTAGGGTTTTTAACCAATCTTCTGCATCCAATAAAAGCGTTTGTGTGATTGGTTGAACATTTAGGTCATTTTTGTCCTCCAAAGGCCTATTCTAATCCAATTACAGTTTTAAACCAATCTTGTGCATCCAATAAGTGATTTTGTGTCATTGGTTGAACATTTAGGTCATTTTCGTCCTCCATAGGCTTATTCTAATCCAATTAGGGTTTTTAACCAATCTTCTGCATCCAATAAGAGATTTTGTGTCATTGGTTGAACATTTAGGTAGTTTTCGCCAACCCAAGGCTTATTCTAATCCAATTAGGGTTTTTAACCAATCTTGTGGATCCAATAAGTGCATTTTTGTCATTGGTGGAACATTTAGGTCATTTTTCGTCTTCCGTAGGCTTATTCTAATCCAATTAGGGTTTTTAACCAATCTTGTGCATCCAATAAGTGATTTTGTGTCATTGGTTGAACATTTAGGTCATTTTCGTCCTCAATATGCTTATTCTAATCCAATTAGGGTTTTTAACCAATCTTCTGCATCCAATAAGTGCGTTTGTGTCATTGGTTGAACATTTAGGTCATTTTCGTCCTCGCTAGGCCTAATCTAATCCAATTGCGGTTTTTAACCAATCTTGTGCATCCAATAAGTGATTTTGTGTCATTGGTTGAACATTTAGGTCATTTTGGACCTCCATAGGCTTATTCTAATCCAATTAGGGTTTTTAACCAATCTTCTGCATCCAATAAGTGCATTTGTGTCATTGGTTGAACATTTAGGTCATTTTCGTCCTCCCTAGGCTTATTCTAATCCAATTAGGATTTTTAACCAATCTTGTGCATCCAATAAGTGATTTTGTGTCATTGGTTGAACATTTAGGTCATTTTCGTCCTCAATAGGCTTATTATAATCCAATTAGGGTTTTTATCCAATCATCTGCATCCAATAAAAGCGTTTGTGTCATTGGTTGAACATTTAGGTCATTTTTGTCCTCCCTAGGCCTATTCTAATCCAATTACAGTTTTAAACCAATCTTGTGCATCCAATAAGTGATTTTGTGTCATTGGATGAACATTTAGGTCATTTTCCTCCTCCATAGGCTTATTCTAATCCAATTAGGGTTTTTAACCAATCTTCTGCATCCAATAAGTGCGTTTGTGTCATTGGTTGAAAATTTAAGTCATTTTCGTCCTCCTTAGGCCTATTCTAATCCAATTAGGTTTTTTAACCAATCTTGTGCATCCAATTAGTGATTTTGTGTCATTGGTTGAACATTTAGGTCATTTTCGTCCTCAATAAGGTTATTATAATCCAATTTGGGTTTTTAACCAATCTTCTGCATCCAATAAGTGCCTTTGTGTCATTGGTTGAACATTTAGGTCATTTTCGTCCTCCCTAAGCCTATTCTAATCCAATTACGGTTTTTAACTAATCTTGTGCTTCCAATAAGTGATTTTGTGTCATTGGTTGAACATTTAGGTCATTCTGGTCCACCCAAGGCTTATTCTAATCCAATTAGGGTTATTAGCCAATCTTGTGCATCCAATAAGTGATTTTTGTGTCATTGGTTGAATATTTACGTCATTTTTTTTCCTCCCTAGGCTTATTCAAATCTAATTAGGGTTTTTAACCAATCTTATGCATCCAATAAGTGCGTTTGTGCCATTGGTTGAACATTTAGGTCATTTTTGTCCACCCAAGGCTTATTCTAATCCAATTAGGGTTTTTAGCCAATCTTGTGCCTCCAATAAGTGATTTTGTGTCATTGGTTGAACATTTTGGTCATTTTCGTCCTCCCAAGGCCTATTCTAATCCAATTACGGTTTTTAACCAATCTTGTGCATCCAATAAGAGATTTTGTGTCATTGGTTGAACTTCTAAGTTATTTTCGTCCACCCAAGGCTTATTCTAATCCAATTAGGGTTTTTAACCAATCTTGTGGATCCAATAATTGCGTTTGTGTCATTGGTTGAACATTTAGGTGATTTTTGTCCTCCTTAGACTTATTCTAATCCAATTAGGGTTTTTAACCAATCTTGTGTATCCAATAAGAGATTTTGTGTCATTGGTTGAACATTTAGGTCATTTTCGTCTACCCAAGGCTTATTCTACTCCAATTAGGGTTTTTAACCAATCTTGTGGATCCAATAAGTGCATTTTTTTCATTGGTTGAACATTTAGGTCATTTTCGTCCTCAATATGCTTATTCTAATCCAAATAGGGTTTTTAACCAATCTTCTGCATCCATTAAGTGCGTTTGTGTCATTGGTTGAACATTTAGGTCATTTTCGTCCTCCCTAGGCCTATTCTAATCCAATTAGGGTTTTTAACAAATCTTGTGCATCCAATAAGTGATTTTGTGTCATTGGTTGAACATTTAGGTCATTTTCGTCCTCAATAGGCTTATTCTAATCCAATTAGGGTTATTAGCCAATCTTCTCCATCCAATAAGTGAGTTTTGTGTCATTGGTTTAATATTTATGTCATTTTTTTTCCTCTCTAGGCTTATTCAAATCTAATTAGGGTTTTTAACCAATCTTATACATCCAATAAGTGCGTTTGTGTCATTGGTTGAACATTTAGGTCATTTTCGTCCTCCCTAGGCCTATTCTAATCCAATTACGGTTTTTAACAATTCTTGTGTATCCAATAAGAGATTTTGTGTCATTGGTTGAACATTTAGGTAGTTTTCGCCAACACAAGGCTTATTCTAATCCAATTACGGTTTTTAACCAATCTTGTGGATCCAATAAGTGCATTTTTGTCATTGGTGGAACATTTAGGTCATTTTCGTCCTCCCAAGGCTTATTCTAATCCAATTAGGGTTTTTAACCAATCTTGTGCATCCAATAAGTGATTTTGTGTCATTGGTTGAACATTTAGGTCATTTTCGTCCTCAATATGCTTATTCTAATCCAATTAGGGTTTTTAACCAATCTTCTGCATCCAATAAGTGCGTTTGTGTCATTGGTTGAACATTTAGGTCATTTTCGTCCTCGCTAGGCCTAATCTAATCCAATTGTGGTTTTTAACCAATCTTGTGCATCCAATAAGTGATTTTGTGTCATTGGTTGAACATTTAGGTCATTTTCGTCCACCCATGGCTTATTCTAATCCAATTAGGGTTATTAGCCAATCTTGTGCATCCAATAAGTGATTTTTGTGTCATTGGTTGAATATTTACTTCATTTTTTTCCTCCCTAGGCTTATTCAAATCTAATTAGGGTTTTTAACCAATCTTATGCATCCAATAAGTGCGTTTGTGTCATTGGTTGAACATTTAGGTCATTTTTGTCCACCCAAGGCTTATTCTAATCCAATTAGGGTTATTAGCCAATCTTGTGCCTCCAATAAGTGATTTTGTGTCATTGGTTGAACATTTTGGTCATTTTCGTCCTCCCAAGGCCTATTCTAATCCAATTACGGTTTTTAACCAATCTTGTGCATCCAATAAGAGATTTTGTGTCATTGGTTGAACTTCTAAGTCATTTTCGTCCACCCAAGGCTTATTCTAATCCAATTAGGGTTTTTAACCAATCTTGTGGATCCAATAATTGCGTTTGTGTCATTGGTTGAACATTTAGGTGATTTTTGTCATCCTTAGACTTATTCTAATCCAATTAGGGTTTTTAACCAATCTTGTGTATCCAATAAGAGATTTTGTGTCATTGGTTGAACATTTAGGTCATTTTCGTCAACCCAAGGCTTATTCTAATCCAATTAGGGTTTTTAACCAATCTTGTGGATCCATTAAGTGCATTTTTGTCATTGGTTGAACATTTAGGTCATTTTCGTCCGCAATATGGTTATTCTAATCCAATTAGGGTTTTTAACCAATGTTCTGCATCCATTAAGTGCGTTTGTGTCATTGGTTGAACATTTAGGTCATTTTCGTCCTCCTTAGGCCTATTCTAATCCAATTATGGTTTTTAACAAATCTTGTGCATCCAATAAGTGATTTTGTGTCATTGGTTGAACATTTAGGTCATTTTCGTCCTCAATAGGGTTATTCTAATCCAATTAGGGTTTTTAACCAATCTTCTCCATCCAATAAGAGATTTTGTGTCATAGGTTGAACTTTTAGGTCATTTTCGTCCACCCAAGGCTTATTCTAATCCAATTAGGGTTTTAACTAATCTTGTGGATCCAATTATTGCGTTTGTGTCATTGGTTGAACATTTAGGTCATTTTCGTCCTCCTTAGACTTATTCTAATCCAATTAGGGTTTTTAACCAATCTTGTGTATCCAATAAGAGATTTTGTGTCATTGGTTGAACATTTAGGTCATTTTCGTC
>JBBPBP010000001.1:34987786-35004788 GCA_037974735.1 Cicer chorassanicum
GAACATTTAGGTCATTTTCGTCCTCCCTAGGCTTATTCTAATCCAATTAGGGTTTTTAACCAATCTTGTGCATCCAATAAGTGATTTTGTGTCATTGGTTGAACATTTAGGTCATTTTCGTCCTCAATATGCTTATTCTAATCCAATTAGGGTTTTTAACCAATCTTCTGCATCCAATAAGTGCGTTTGTGTCATTGGTTGAACATTTAGGTCATTTTCGTCCTCGCTAGGCCTAATCTAATCCAATTACGGTTTTTAACAAATCTTATGCATCCAATAAGTGATTTTGTGTCATTGGTTGAACATTTAGGTCATTTTCGACCTCCATTGGCTTATTCTACTCCAATTAGGGTTTTTAACCAATCTTCTGCATCCAATAAGTGTGTTTGTGTCATTGGTTGAACATTTAGGTCATTTTCGTCCTCCCTAGGCCTATTCTAATCCAATTAGGGTTTTTAACCAATCTTGTGCATCCAATAAGTGATTTTGTGTCATTGGTTGAACATTTAGGTCATTTTCGTCCACCCTAAGCCTATTCTAATCCAATTATGGTTTTTAACTAATCTTGTGCTTCCAATAAGTGATTTTGTGTCATTGGTTGAACATTTAGGACTTTTTCGTTCACCCAAGGCTTATTCTAATCCAATTAGGTTTATTAGCCAATCTTGTGCATTCAATAAGTGATTTTTGTGTCATTGGTTGAATATTTAGGTCATTTTTTTCCTCCCTAGGCTTATTCAAATCTAATTAGGGTTTTTAACCAATCTTATGCATCCAATAAGTGCGTTTGTGTCATTGGTTGAACATTTAGGTTATTTTCGTCCACCCAAGGCTTATTCAAATCCAATTACGGTTTTTAACCAATCCTGTGCATCCATTAAGATATTTTTTTGTCATTGGTTGAATATTTAGGTCATTTTTTTCCTCCCTAGGCTTATTCAAATCTAATTAGGTTTTTTAACCAATCTTATGCATCCAATAAGTGCGTTTGTGTCATTGGTTGAACATTAAGGTCATTTTCGTCCACCCAAAGCTTATTCTAATCCAATTAGGGTTATTAGCCAATCTTGTGTGTCCAATGAGTGATTTTGTGTCATTGGTTGAACTTTTAGGTCATTTTCGTCCACCCAAGGCTTATTCTAATCCAATTAGGGTTTTTAACCAATCTTGTGTATCCAATAAGAGATTTTGTGTCATTGGTTGAACATTTAGGTCATTTTCGTCAACCCAAGGCTTATTCTAATCCAATTAGGGTTTTTAACCAATCTTGTGGATCCAATAAGTGCATTTTTGTCATTGGTTGAACATTTAGGTCATTTTCGTCCTCAATATGCTTATTCTAATCCAATTAGGGTTTTTAACCAATCTTCTGCATCCATTAAGTGTGTTTGTGTCATTGGTTGAACATTTAGGTCATTTTCGTCGTCCCTAGGCCTATTCTAATCCAATTACGGTTTTTAACCAATCTTGTGCATCCAATAAGTGATTTTGTGTCATTGGTTGAACATTTAGGTTATTTTTGCCTCCATAGGCTTATTCTAACCCAATTAGGGTTTTTAACCAATCTCTGCATCCAATAAGTGCGTTTGTGCCATTGGTTGAACATTTAGGTCATTTTCGTCCTCCCTAGGCTTATTCTAATCCAATTAGGATTTTAAACCAATCTTGTGCATCCAATAAGTCATTTTGTGTCATTGGTTGAACATTTAGGTCATTTTCGTCCTCAATAGGCTTATTCTAATCCAATTAGGGTTTTTAACCAATCTTCTGCATCCAATAAGTGCGTTTGTGTCATTGGTTGAACATTTAGGTCATTTTCGTCCTCCCTAGGCCTATTCTAATCCAATTACGGTTTGTAACCAATCTTGTGCATCCAATAAGTGATTTTGTGTCATTGGTTGAACATTTAGGTCATTTTCGTCCTCAATAGGGTTATTCTAATCAAATTAGGGTTTTTAACCAATCTTCTGCATCCAATAAGTGCGTTTGTGTCATTGGTTGAACATTTAGGTCATTTTTTTCCTCCCTAAGCCTATTCTAATCCAATTACGGTTTTTAACTAATCTTGTGCTTCAATAAGTGATTTTGTGTCATTGGTTGAACATTTAGGTCATTTTTGTCCACCCAAGGCTTATTCTAATCCAATTAGGGTTATTAGCCAATCTTGTGCATCCAATAAGTGATTTTTGTGTCATTGGTTGAATATTTAGGTCATTTTTTTCCTCCCTAGAATTATTCAAATCTAATTAGGGTTTTTAACCAATCTTATGCATCCAATAAGTGCGTTTGTGTCATTGGTTGAACATTTAGGTCATTTTCGTCCACCCAAGGCTTATTCTAATCCAATTAGGGTTATTAGCCAATCTTGTGCGTCCAATGAGTGATTTTGTGTCATTGGTTGAACTTTTAGGTCATTTTCGTCCACCCAAGGCTTATTCTAATCCAATTAGGGTTTTTAACCAATCTTGTGTATCCAATAAATGATTTTGTGTAATTGGTTGAACATTTAGGTCATTTTCGTCAACAAGGGCTTATTCTAATCCAATTAGGGTTTTTAACCAATCTTGTGGATCCAATAAGTGCATTTTTGCCATTGGTTGAACATTTAGGTCATTTTCGTCCTCAATATGCTTATTCTAATCCAATTAGGGTTTTTAACCAATCTTCTGCATCCATTAAGTGCGTTTGTGTCATTGGTTGAACATTTAGGTCATTTTCGTCCTCCCTAGGCCTATTCTAATCCAATTACGGTTTTTTACCAATCTTGTGCATCCAATAAGTGATTTTGTGTCATTGGTTGAACATTTAGGTCATTTTTGCCTCCATAGGCTTATTCTAATCCAATTAGGGTTTTTAACCAATCTCTGCATCCAATAAGTGCGTTTGTGTCATTGGTTGAACATTTAGGTCATTTTCGTCCTCCCTAGGCTTATTCTAATACAATTAGGATTTTAAACCAATCTTGTGCATCCAATAAGTGATTTTGTGTCATTGGTTGAACATTTAGGTCATTTTCGTCCTCAATAGGCTTATTCTAATCCAATTAGGGTTTTTAACCAATCTTCTGCATCCATTAAGTGCGTTTGTGTCATTGGTTGAACATTTAGGTCATTTTCGTCCTCCCTAGGCCTATTCTAATCCAATTACGGTTTTTAACCAATCTTGTGCATCCAATAAGTGATTTTGTGTCATTGGTTGAACATTTAGGTCATTTTTGCCTCCATAGGCTTATTCTAATCCAATTAGGGTTTTTAACCAATCTCTGCATCCAATAAGTGCGTTTGTGTCATTGGTTGAACATTTAGGTCATTTTCGTCCTCCCTAGGCTTATTCTAATCCAATTAGGATTTTAAACCAATCTTGAGCATCCAATAAGTGATTTTGTGTCATTGGTTGAACATTTAGGTCATTTTCGTCCTCAATAGGCTTATTCTAATCCAATTAGGGTTTTTAACCAATCTTCTGCATCCAATAAGTACGTTTGTGTCATTGGTTGAACATTTAGGTCATTTTCGTCCTCCCTAGGCCTATTCTAATCCAATTACGGTTTTTAACCAATCTTGTGCATCCAATAAGTGATTTTGTGTCATTGGTTGAACATTTAGGTCATTTTCGTCCTCCCTAGGCCTATTCTAATCCAATTAGGGTTTTTAACCAATCTTGTGCATCCAATAAGTGATTTTGTGTCATTGGTTGAACATTTAGGTCATTTTCGTCCTTCCTAGGCCTATTCTAATCCAATTACGGTTTTTAACCAATCTTGTGCTTCCAATAAGTGATTTTTGTGTCATTGGTTGAACATTTAGGTCATTTTCGTCCTCCCTAGGCCTATTCTAATCTAATTACGGTTTCTAACCAATCTTGTGCTTCCAATAAGTGATTTTGTTTCATTGGTTGAACATTTAGGTCATTTTCGTCCTCCTTAGGCTTATTGTAATCCAATTAGGGTTTTTAACCAATCTTCTGCATCCAATAAGTGTGTTTGTGTCATTGGTTGAACATTTAGGTCATTTTCGTCCTCCCTAGGCCTATTCTAATCCAATTAGGGTTTTTAACCAATCTTGTGCATCCAATAAGTGATTTTGTGTCATTGGTTGAACATTTAGGTCATTTTCGTCCTCAATAGGGTTATTCTAATCCAATTAGGGTTTTTAACCAATCTTCTGCATCCAATAAGTGCGTTTGTGTCATTGGTTGAACATTTAGGTCATTTTCGTCCTCCCTAGGCCTATTCTAATCTAATTACGGTTTCTAACCAATCTTGTGCTTCCAATAAGTGATTTTGTTTCATTGGTTGAACATTTAGGTCATTTTCATCCTCCATAGGCTTATTGTAATCCAATTAGGGTTTTTAACCAATCTTCTGCATCCAATAAGTGTGTTTGTGTCATTGGTTGAACATTTAGGTCATTTTCGTCCTCCCTAGGCCTATTCTAATCCAATTAGGGTTTTTAACCAATCTTGTGCATCCAATAAGTGATTTTGTGTCATTGGTTGAACATTTAGGTCATTTTCGTCCTCAATATGCTTATTCTAATCCAATTAGGGTTTTTAACCAATCTTGTGCATCCAATAAGTGCGTTTGTGTCATTGGTTGAACATTTAGGTCATTTTCGTCCTCCCTAGGCTTATTCTAATCCAATTAGGGTTTTTAACCAATCTTGTGCATCCTATAAGTGATTTTGTGTCATTGGTTGATCATTTAGGTCATTTTCGTTCTCAATAGGCTTATTCTAATCCAATTAGGGTTTTTAACCAATCTTATGCATCCAATAAGTGCGTTTGTGTCATTGGTTGAACATTTAGGTCATTTTCGTCCTTCCTAGGCCTATTCTAATCCAATTACGGTTTTTAACCAATTTTGTGCATCCAATAAGTGATTTTGTGTCACTGGTTGAACATTTAGGTCATTTTCGTCCTCAATATGCTTATTCTAATCCAATTAGGGTTTTTAACCAATCTTATACATCCAATAAATGCGTTTGTGTCATTTGTTGAACATTTAGGTCATTTTCGTCCACCCAAGGAATATTCTAATCCAATAAGGGTTTTTAACTAATCTTGTGAATCCAATAAGTGATTTTGTGTCATTGGTTGAACATTTAGGTCATTTTCGTCCTCAATAGGCTTATTCTAATCCAATTAGGGTTTTTAACCAATCTTCTGCATCCAATAAGTGCGTTTGTGTCATTGGTTGAACATTTAGGTCATTTTCGTCCTCCCTAGGCTTATTCTAATCCAATTACGGTTTTTAACCAATCTTGTGCATCCAATAAGTGATTTTGTGTCATTGGTTGAACATTTAGGTCATTTTCGTCCTCAATAGGCTTATTCTAATCCAATTAGGGTTTTTAACCAATCTTCTGCATCCAATAAGTGCGTTTGTGTCATTGGTTGAACATTTATATCATTTTCGTCCTCCCTAGGCATATTTTAATCCAATTACGGTGTTTAACCAATCTTGTGCAATCAATAAGTGATTTTGTGTCATTGGTTGAACATTTAGGTCATTTTCGTCCTCAATAGGCTTATTCTAATCCAATTAGGGTTTTTAACCAATCTTCTGCATCCAATAAGTGCGTTTGTGTCATTGGTTGAACATTTAGGTCATTTTCGTCCTCCCTAGGCCTATTCTAATCCGATTACGGTTTTTAACCAATCTTGTGCATCCAATAAGTGATTTTGTGTTATTGGTTGAACATTTAGGTCATTTTCGTCCTCCATAGGCTTATTCTAATCCAATTATGGTTTTTAACCAATCTTCGGCATCCAATAAGTGTGTTTGTGTCATTGGTTGAACATTTAGGTCATTTTCGTCCTCCCTAGGCCTATTCTAATCCAATTAGGGTTTTTAACCAATCTTGTGCATCCAATAAGTGATTTTGTGTTATTGGTTGAACATTTAGGTCATTTTCGTCCTCCATAGGCTTATTCTAATCCAATTAGGGTTTTTAACCAATCTTCTGCATCCAATAAGTGTGTTTGTGTCATTGGTTGAACATTTAGGTCATTTTGGTCCACCCAAGGCTTATTCTAATCCAATTAGGGTTATTAGCCAATCTTGTGCATCCAATAAGTGATTTTTGTGTCATTGGTTGAATATTTACGTCATTTTTTTCCTCCCTAGGCTTATTCAAATCTAATTAGGGTTTTTAACCAATCTTATGCATCCAATAAGTGCGTTTGTGTCATTGGTTGAACATTTAGGTCATTTTTGTCCACCCAAGGTTTATTCTAATCCAATTAGGGTTTTTAGCCAACCTTGTGCCTTCAATAAGTGATTTTGTGTCATTGGTTGAACATTTTGGTCATTTTCGTCCTCCCAAGGCCTATTCTAATCCAATTACGGTTTTTAACCAATCTTGTGCATCCAATAAGAGATTTTGTGTCATTGGTTGAACTTCTAAGTCATTTTCGTCCACCCAAGGCTTATTCTATTCCAATTAGGGTTTTTAACCAATCTTGTGGATCCAATAATTGCGTTTGTGTCATTGGTTGAACATTTAGGTGATTTTTGTCCTCCTTAGACTTATTCTAATCCAATTAGGGTTTTTAACCAATCTTGTGTATCCAATAAGAGATTTTGTGTCATTGGTTGAACATTTAGGTCATTTTCGTCTACCCAAGGCTTATTCTACTCCAATTAGGGTTTTTAACCAATCTTGTGGATCCAATAAGTGCATTTTTGTCATTGGTTGAACATTTAGGTCATTTTCGTCCTCAATATGCTTATTCTAATCCAATTAGGGTTTTTAACCAATCTTCTGCATCCATTAAGTGCGTTTGTGTCATTGGTTGAACATTTAGGTCATTTTCGTCCTCCCTAGGCCTATTCTAATCCAATTAGGGTTTTTAACAAATCTTGTGCATCCAATAAGTGATTTTGTGTCATTGGTTGAACATTTAGGTCATTTTCGTCCTCAATAGGGTTATTCTAATCCAATTAGGGTTTTTAACCAATCTTCTCCATCCAATAAGTGCGTTTGTGTCATTGGTTAAACATTTAGGTCATTTTCATCCTCCCTAAGCCTATTCTAATCCAATTACGGTTTTTAACTAATCTTGTGCTTCCAATAAGTGATTTTGTGTCATTGGTTGAACATTTAGGTCATTTTCGTCCACCCAAGGCTTATTCTAATCCAATTAGGGTTATTAGCCAATCTTGTGCATCCAATAAGTGAGTTTTGTGTCATTGGTTTAATATTTAGGTCATTTTTTTTCCTCTCTAGGCTTATTCAAATCTAATTAGGGTTTTTAACCAATCTTATACATCCAATAAGTGCGTTTGTGTCATTGGTTGAACATTTAGGTCATTTTCGTCCTCCCTAGGCCTATTCTAATCCAATTACGGTTTTTAACAATTCTTGTGTATCCAATAAGAGATTTTGTATCATTGGTTTAACATTTAGGTAGTTTTCGCCAACACAAGGCTTATTCTAATCCAATTACGGTTTTTAACCAATCTTGTGGATCCTATAAGTGCATTTTTGTCATTGGTGGAACATTTAGGTCATTTTCGTCCTCCCTAGGCTTATTCTAATCTAATTAAGGTTTTTAACCAATCTTGTGCATCCAATAAGTGATTTTGTGTCATTGGTTGAACATTTATGTCATTTTCGTCCTCAATATGCTTATTCTAATCCAATTAGGGTTTTTAACCAATCTTCTGCATCCAATAAGTGCGTTTGTGTCATTGGTTGAACATTTAGGTCATTTTCGTCCTCGCTAGGCCTAATCTAATCCAATTGTGGTTTTTAACCAATCTTGTGCATCCAATAAGTGATTTTGTGTCATTGGTTGAACATTTAGGTCATTTTGGACCTCCAAAGGCTTATTCTAATCCAATTAGGGTTTTTAACCAATCTTCTGCATCCATTAAGTGCGTTTGTGTCATTGGTTGAACATTTAGGTCATTTTCGTCCTCCCTAGGCCTATTCTAATCCAATTAGGGTTTTTAACAAATCTTGTGCATCCAATAAGTGATTTTGTGTCATTGGTTGAACATTTAGGTCATTTTCGTCCTCAATAGGGTTATTCTAATCCAATTAGGGTTTTTAACCAATCTTCTCCATCCAATAAGTGCGTTTGTGTCATTGGTTAAACATTTAGGTCATTTTCATCCTCCCTAAGCCTATTCTAATCCAATTACGGTTTTTAACTAATCTTGTGCTTCCAATAAGTGATTTTGTGTCATTGGTTGAACATTTAGGTCATTTTCGTCCACCCAAGGCTTATTCTAATCCAATTAGGGTTATTAGCCAATCTTGTGCATCCAATAAGTGAGTTTTGTGTCATTGGTTTAATATTTAGGTCATTTTTTTTCCTCTCTAGGCTTATTCAAATCTAATTAGGGTTTTTAACCAATCTTATACATCCAATAAGTGCGTTTGTGTCATTGGTTGAACATTTAGGTCATTTTCGTCCTCCCTAGGCCTATTCTAATCCAATTACGGTTTTTAACAATTCTTGTGTATCCAATAAGAGATTTTGTATCATTGGTTGAACATTTAGGTAGTTTTCGCCAACACAAAGCTTATTCTAATCCAATTACGGTTTTTAACCAATCTTGTGGATCCTATAAGTGCATTTTTGTCATTGGTGGAACATTTAGGTCATTTTCGTCCTCCCTAGGCTTATTCTAATCTAATTAAGGTTTTTAACCAATCTTGTGCATCCAATAAGTGATTTTGTGTCATTGGTTGAACATTTATGTCATTTTCGTCCTCAATATGCTTATTCTAATCCAATTAGGGTTTTTAACCAATCTTCTGCATCCAATAAGTGCGTTTGTGTCATTGGTTGAACATTTAGGTCATTTTCGTCCTCGCTAGGCCTAATCTAATCCAATTGTGGTTTTTAACCAATCTTGTGCATCCAATAAGTGATTTTGTGTCATTGGTTGAACATTTAGGTCATTTTGGACCTCCATAGGCTTATTCTAATCCAATTAGGGTTTTTAACCAATCTTCTGCATCCAATAAGTGCGTTTGTGTCATTGGTTGAAAATTTAGGTCATTTTCGTCCTCCTTAGGCCTATTCTAATCCAATTAGGGTTTTTAACCAATCTTGTGCATCCAATTAGTGATTTTATGTCATTGGTTGAACATTTAGGTCATTTTCGTCCTCAATAGGGTTATTCTAATCCAATTAGGGTTTTTAACCAATCTTCTACATCCAATAAGTGCGTTTGTGTCATTGGTTGAACATTTAGGTCATTTTCATCCTCCCTAAGCCTATTCTAATCCAATTACGGTTTTTAACTAATCTTGTGCTTCCAATAAGTGATTTTGTGTCATTGGTTGAACATTTAGGTCATTTTCGTCCACCCAAGGCTTATTCTAATCCAATTAGGGTTATTAGCCAATCTTGTGCATCCAATAAGTGATTTTTGTGTCATTGGTTGAATATTTACTTCATTTTTTTCCTCCCTAGGCTTATTCAAATCTAATTAGGGTTTTTAACCAATCTTATGCATCCAATAAGTGCGTTTGTGTCATTGGTTGAACATTTAGGTCATTTTTGTCCACCCAAGGCTTATTCTAATCCAATTAGGGTTATTAGCCAATCTTGTGCCTCCAATAAGTGATTTTGTGTCATTGGTTGAACATTTTGGTCATTTTCGTCCTCCCAAGGCCTATTCTAATCCAATTACGGTTTTTAACAAATCTTGTGCATCTAATAAGAGATTTTGTGTCATTGGTTGAACTTCTAAGTCATTTTCGTCCACCCAAGGTTTATTCTAATCCAATTAGGGTTTTTAACCAATCTTGTGGATCCAATAATTGCGTTTGTGTCATTGGTTGAACATTTAGGTGATTTTTGTCCTCCTTAGACTTATTCTAATCCAATTAGGGTTTTTAACCAATCTTGTGTATCCAATAAGAGATTTTGTGTCATTGGTTGAACATTTACGTCATTTTCATCAACCCAAGGCTTATTCTAATCCAATTAGGGTTTTTAACCAATCTTGTGGATCCATTAAGTGCATATTTGTCATTGGTTGAACATTTAGGTCATTTTCGTCCTCAATATGCTTATTCTAATCCAATTAGGGTTTTTAACCAATGTTCTGCATCCATTAAGTGCGTTTGTGTCATTGGTTGAACATTTAGGTCATTTTCGTCCTCCCTAGGCTTATTCTAATCCAATTAGGGTTTTTAACCAATCTTGTGGATCCAATAAGTGCATTTTTGTCATTGGTAGAACATTTAGGTCATTTTCGTCCTCCCTAGGCTTATTCTAATCCAATTAGGGTTTTTAACCAATCTTGTGCATCCAATAAGTGATTTTGTGTCATTGGTTGAACATTTAGGTCATTTTCGTCCTCAATATGCTTATTCTAATCCAATTAGGGTTTTTAACCAATCTTCTGCATCCAATAAGTGCGTTTGTGTCATTGGTTGAACATTTAGGTCATTTTCGTCCTACCTAGGCCTATTCTAATCCAATTACGTTTTTTAACCAATCTTGTGCATCCAATAAGTGATTTTGTGTCATTGGTTGAACATTTAGGTCATTTTCGTCGTCCATCGGCTTATTCTAATCCAATTAGGGTTTTTAACTAATCTTCTGCATCCAATAAATGCGTTTGTGTCATTGGTTGAACATTTAGGTCATTTTCGTCCTCCCTAGGCTTATTCTAATCCAATTAGGGTTTTTAACCAATCTTGTGCATCCAATAAGTGATTTTGTGTCATTGGTTGAAAATTTAGGTCATTTTCATCCTCAATAGGCTTATTCTAATCCAATTAGGGTTTTTAACCAATCTTCTGCATCCAATAAGTGCGTTTGTGTCATTGGTTGAACATTTAGGTCATTTTCGTCCTCCCTAGGCCTATTCTAATCCAATTACGGTTTTTAACCAATCTTGTGCATCCAAAAAGTGATTTTGTGTCATTGGTCGAACATTTAGGTCATTTTCGTCCACCCAAGGCTTATTCTAATCCAGTTAGGGTTTTTAACCAATCTTGTGCATCCAATAAGTGATTTTGTGTCATTGGTTGAACATTTAGGTCATTTTCGTCCTCCATAGGCTTATTCTAATCCAATTAGGGTTTTTAACCAATCTTCTGCATCCAATAAGTGCGTTTGTGTCATTGGTTGAAAATTTAGGTCATTTTCGTCCTCCTTAGGCCTATTCTAATCCAATTAGGGTTTTTAACCAATCTTGTGCATCCAATTAGTGATTTTATGTCATTGGTTGAACATTTAGGTCATTTTCGTCCTCAATAGGGTTATTCTAATCCAATTAGGGTTTTTAACCAATCTTCTACATCCAATAAGTGCGTTTGTGTCATTGGTTGAACATTTAGGTCATTTTCATCCTCCCTAAGCCTATTCTAATCCAATTACGGTTTTTAACTAATCTTGTGCTTCCAATAAGTGATTTTGTGTCATTGGTTGAACATTTAGGTCATTTTCGTCCACCCAAGGCTTATTCTAATCCAATTAGGGTTATTAGCCAATCTTGTGCATCCAATAAGTGATTTTTGTGTCATTGGTTGAATATTTACGTCATTTTTTTCCTCCCTAGGATTATTCTAATCCAATTAGGGTTTTTAACCAATCTTGTGGATCCAATAATTGCGTTTGTGTCATTGGTTGAACATTTAGGTGATTTTTGTCCTCCTTAGACTTATTCTAATCCAATTAGGGTTTTTAACCAATCTTGTGTATCCAATAAGAGATTTTGTGTCATTGGTTGAACATTTTGGTCATTTTCGTCCTTGATAGGGTTATTCTAATCAAATTAGGGTTTTTAACCAATCTTTTTCATCCAATAAGTGCGTTTGTGTCATTGGTTGAACATTTAGGTCATTTTCGTCCTCCGTAAGCCTATTCTAATCCAATTAGGGATTTTAACCAATCTTGTGTATCCAATAAGAGATTTTGTGTCATTGGTTGAACATTTTGGTCATTTTCGTCCTTAATAGGGTTATTCTAATCAAATTAGGGTTTTTAACCAATCTTCTGCATCCAATAAGTGCGTTTGTGTCATTGGTTGAACAGTTAGGTCATTTTCGTCCTCGCTAGGCCTAATCTAATCCAATTGCGGTTTTTAACCAATCTTGTGCATCCAATAAGTGATTTTGTGTCATTGGTTGAACATTTAGGTCATTTTGGACCTCCATAGGCTTATTCTAATCCAATTAGGGTTTTTAACCAATCTTCTGCATCCAATAAGTGCGTTTGTGTCATTGGTTGAACATTTAGGTCATTTTCGTCCTCCCTAGGCTTATTCTAATCCAATTAGGGTTTTTAACCAATCTTTTGCATCCAATAAGTGATTTTGTGTCATTGGTTGAACATTTAGGTCATTTTCGTCCTCCCTAGGCTTATTCTCATCCAATTAGGGTTTTTAACCAATCTTGTGCATCCAATAAGTACATTTGTGTCATTGGTTGAACATTTAGATCATTTTCGTCCTCCCTTGGCTTATTCTCGTCCAATTAGGGTTTTTAACCAATCTTGTGTCTCCAATAAGTGATTTTGTGTCATTGGTTGAACATTTAGGTCATTTTCGTCCTCAAAAGGCTTATTCTCGTCCAATTAGGGTTTTTAACCAATCTTGTGCATCCAATAAGTGATTTTGTGTCATTGGTTGAACATTTAGGTCATTTTCGTCCTCCCAAGGCTTATTCTCGTCCAATTAGGGTTTTTAACCAATCTTGTGCATCCATAAGTGATTTTGTGTCATTGGTTGAACATTTAGGTCATTTTCGTCCTCCCAAGGCTTATTCTCGTCCAATTAGGGTTTTTAACCAATCTTGTGCATCCAATAAGTACATTTGTGTCATTGGTTGAACATTTAGGTCATTTATGTCCTCCCTAGGCTTATTCTCTTCCAATTAGGGTTTTTAACCAATCTTGTGCATCCAATAAGTGATTTTGTGTCATTGGTTGAACATTTAGGTCATTTTCGTCCTCCCTAGGCTTATTCTAATCCAATTAGGGTTTTTAACCAATCTTGTGCATCCAATAAGTGATTTTGTGTCATTAGTTGAACATTTAGGTCATTTTCGTCCTCCATAAGCTTATTCTAATCCAATTAGGGTTTTTAACCAATCTTCTGCATCCAATAAGTGCGTTTGTGTCATTGGTTGAACATTTAGGTCATTTTCGTCATCCCTAGGATTATTCAAATCCAATTTGGGTTTTTAACCAATCTTGTGCCTCTAATAAGTGATTTTGTGTCATTGGTTGAACATTTAGGTCATTTTCGTCCTCAATATGCTTATTCTAATCCAATTAGGGTTTTTAACCAATCTTCTGCATCCAATAAGTGCGTTTGTGTCATTGGTTGAACATTTAGGTCATTTTCGTCCTCCCTAGGCCTATTCCAATCCAATTACGGGTTTTAAACAATCTTGTACATCCAATAAGGGATTTTGTGTCATTGGTTGAACATTTAGGTCATTTTCGTCCTCCATAGGCTTATTCTAATCCAATTAGGGTTTTTAACCAATCTTCTGCATCCAATAAGTGCGTTTGTGTCATTGGTTGAACATTTAGGTCATTTTCATCCTCCCTAGGCCTATTCTAATCCAATTACGGTTTTTAACCAATCTTGTGCATCCAATAAGTGATTTTGTGTCATTGGTTGAACATTTAGGTCATTTTCGTCCTCCATAGGCTTATTCTAATCCAATTAGGGTTTTTAGCCAATCTTCTGCATCCAATAAGTGCGTTTGTGTCATTGGTTGAACATTTAGGTCATTTTCGTCCTCCCTAGGCTTATTCTAATCCAATTAGGGTTTTTAACCAATCTTGTGCATCCAATAAGTGATTTTGTGTCATTGGTTGAACATTTTGGTCATTTTCGTCCTCAATATGCTTATTCTAATCCAATTAGGGTTTTTAACCAATCTTCTGCATCCAATAAGTGCGTTTGTGTCATTTGTTGAACATTTAGGTCATTTTCGTCCTCCCTAGGCCTATTCTAATCAGATTACGGTTTTTAACCAATCTTGTGCATCCAATAAGTGATTTTGTGTCATTGGTTGAACATTTAGGTCATTTTCGTCCTTCATAGGCTTATTCTAATCCAATTAGGGTTTTTAACCAATCTTCTGCATCCAATAAGTGCGTTTGTTTCATTGGTTGAACATTTAGGTCATTTTCGTCCTCCTTAGACTTATTCTAGTCCAATTAGGGTTTTTAACCAATCTTGTGTATCCAATAAGAGATTTTGTGTCATTGGTTGAACATTTAGGCCATTTTCGTCAACCCAACGCTTATTCTAATCCAATTAGGGTTTTTAACCAATCTTGTGGATCCAATAAGTGCATTTTTGTCATTGGTTGAACATTTAGGTCATTTTCGTCCTCCCTAGGCTTATTCTAATCCAATTAGGGTTTTTAACCAATCTTGTGCATCCAATAAGTGATTTTGTGTCATTGGTTGAACATTTAGGTCATTTTCGTCCTCAATATGCTTATTCTAATCCAATTAGGGTTTTTAACCAATCTTCTGCATCCAATAAGTGCGTTTGTGTCATTGGTTGAACATTTAGGTCATTTTCGTCCTCCCTAGGCCTATTCTAATCCGATTACGGTTTTTAACCAATCTTGTGCATCCAATAAGTGATTTTGTGTTATTGGTTGAACATTTAGGTCATTTTCGTCCTCCATAGGCTTATTCTAATCCAATTAGGGTTTTTAACCAATCTTCTGCATCCAATAAGTGTGTTTGTGTCATTGGTTGAACATTTAGGTCATTTTCGTCCTCCCTAGGCCTATTCTAATCCAATTAGGGTTTTTAACCAATCTTGTGCATCCAATAAGTGATTTTGTGTTATTGGTTGAACATTTAGGTCATTTTCATCCTCCATAGGCTTATTCTAATCCAATTAGGGTTTTTAACCAATCTTCTGCATCCAATAAGTGTGTTTGTGTCATTGGTTGAACATTTAGGTCATTTTCGTCCTCCCTAGGCCTATTCTAATCCAATTAGGGTTTTTAACCAATCTTGTGCATCCAATAAGTGATTTTGTGTCATTGGTTGAACATTTAGGTCATTTTCGTCCTCAATAGGGTTATTCTAATCAAATTAGGGTTTTTAACCAATCTTCTACATCCAATAAGTGCGTTTGTGTCATTGGTTGAACATTTAGGTCATTTTCGTCCTCCCTAAGCAAATTCTAATCCAATTACGGTTTTTAACTAATCTTGTGGTTCCAATAAGTGATTTTGTGTCATTGGTTGAACATTTAGGTCATTTTCGTCCACCCAAGGCTTATTCTAATCCAATTAGGGTTATTAGCCAATCTTGTGCCTCCAATATGTGATTTTGTGTCATTGGTTGAACATTTAGGTCATTTTCGTCCTCCCAAGGCCTATTCTAATCCAATTACGGTTTTTAACCAATCTTGTGCATCCAATAAGTGATTTTGTGTCATTGGTTGAACATTTAGGTTACTTTCGTCCTCAATATGCTTATTCTAATCCAATTAGGGTTTTTAACCAATCTTCTGCATCCAATAAGTGCGTTTGTGTCATTGGTTGAACATTTAGGTCATTTTCGTCCTCCCTAGGCCTATTCTAATCAAATTAGGGTTTTTAACCAATCTTGTGCATCCAATAAGTGATTTTGTGTCGTTGGTTGAACATTTAGGTCATTTTTGTCCACCCAAGGCTTATTCTAATCCAATTAGGGTTAGTAGCCAATCTTGTGCATCCAATAAGTGATTTTTGTGTCATTGGTTGAATATTTAGGTCATTTTTTTCCTCCCTAGGCTTATTCAAATCTAATTAGGGTTTTTAACCAATCTTATGCATCCAATAAGTGCGCTTGTGTCATTGGTTGAACATTTAGGTCATTTTCGTCCTCTGTAGGCTTATTCTAATCCAATTAGGGTTTTTATCCAATCTTGTGCATCCAATAAGTGATTTTGTGTCATTGGTTGAACATTTTGGTCATTTTCGTCCTCAATAGGGTTATTCTAACCAAATTAGGGTTTTTAACCAATCTTCTGCATCCAATAAGTGCGTTTGTGTCATTGGTTGAACATTTAGGTCATTTTCGTCCTCCCTAAGCCAATTCTAATCCAATTACGGTTTTTAACTAATGTTGTGGTTCCAATAAGTGATTTTGTGTCATTGGTTGAACATTTACGTCATTTTCGTCCACCCAAGGCTTATTCTAATCCAATTAGGGTTATTAGCCAATCTTGTGCATCCAATAAGTGATTTTTGTGTCATTAGTTGAATATTTAGGTCATTTTTTTCCTCCCTAGGCTTATTCAAATCTAATTAGGGTTTTTAACCAATCTAATGCATCCAATAAGTGCGTTTGTGTCATTGGTTGAACATTTAGGTCATTTTCGCCCTTCCTAGGCTTATTCTAATCCAATTAGGATTTTTAACCAATCTTGTGCATCCAATAAGTGATTTTGTGTCATTGGTTGAATATTTAGGTCATTTTCGTCCTCAATAGGCTTATTCTAATCCAATTAGGGTTTTTAACCAATCTTGTGCATCCAATAAGTGATTTTGTGTCATCGGTTGAACATTTAGGTCATTTTCGTCTTCCCTAGGCCTATTCTAATCCAATTACGGTTTTTAACCAATCTTATGCATGCAATAAGTGATTTTGTGTCATTGGTTGAACATTTAGGTCATTTTCGTCCTCCATAGGCTTATTCTAATCCAATTAGGGTTTTTAACTAATCTTGTGCATCCAATAAGTGATTTTGTGTCATTGGTTGAACATTTTGGTCATTTTCGTCCTCAATAGAGTTATTCTAATCAAATTAGGGTTTTTAACCAATCTTCTGCATCCAATAAGTGCGTTTGTGTCAATGGTTGAACATTTAGGTCATTTTCGTCCTCCCTAAGCCAATTCTAATCCAATTACGGTTTTTAACTAATGTTGTGGTTCCAATAAGTGATTTTGTGTCATTGGTTGAACATTTAGGTCATTTTCGTCCACCCAAGGCTTATTCTAATCCAATTAGGGTTACTAGCCAATCTTGTGCATCCAATAAGTGATTTTTGTGTCATTA